>CM069931.1:32213461-32576409 GCA_036172225.1 Cryptocoryne crispatula var. balansae | reverse complement strand
ATCTCTGAACCTTTTAAAAAATTTCTGAACCTCCTGAATGATAATGATATTGTCATAACCATGCCTAGCAAGGATAAAAGCAGCTTGTAACTCTGAAATAATATCAGATAACATGGGTTTCAATCTAATAGCTATGATCTTGGTAAGAACTTTCAACAACACATTGAATAGATTAATAGGTCTAAAATGTTTCGATAGAGTAACATTTTCTTTTTTTGGAATAAGTGTCAGTATAGTATGATTTAACTCAGGAGGAATATGACAGTGGATAAACGCACGAGAAATAAAAGTATGCATATCCTCTTTCAATATGGTCCAATATTGCTGGAAAAAAAGAGGGGAACGGTCGAGAAAATTTTCTGGTTTCATTGAAAAGAACGCTGTCCGTTTCTCCTCCAAAACGGAGTCTCCCGAAGAACCTGTTGCTGATGTACAGACAGACCCTATAATGATCCGTGAAGATTTAACAGTCTCTTCTTATTTTATCTTGTTTTATTGATAAATATATGTCTTATTTAAAAAAAAACTTGATCTGCCCAAGATAGGAGCGACCTGCTCGTACGCTTGAATGACCCGTCATTTTCGTTCTCCATCGCCGGCGGCCGCATGCGAGCAGAGAACAAGATCTTCAGACGACCCCATGGCAAAATTCCGATTCCGCGGAGGGAGGGAGCAGAGAGAGAGAGATCAGAAGGCGTCTGGAGACGAGTAATTATTATGTACGACGACGCAGCGATCGAGGCATGCCCGTAAATCCGGATCTCCTACGTTAGAAGAAGCCGGATCTGCCGCGGCACAAGGCGCTCGGCCGATCTCCCCCGCTGGATGCGTCTCCGCCGGCGATCCGACCGCCGTGGACGTGGCCGGCCGCCGGTGCTCGCGTCCAAAGGTTGCCAACTCCATACCTTTGTCCGATGGCGGCAGGAGCAGGACGTCGTACGAGTTGACAGCGCCAAGAGCCGCTCGGGCGGCCCACCCGGTATTCACAGCCGATCGGCGCGCACCGCCGTGATCAACGAAGCCAGAGAGTTAAGCGGCGGAGCCGGAAGAGGGTGGGGGCGGGATTCGGCTACCGACCGGCCGGCGAGGCCCACAGGGGAGGGGGCAAGGAAACAAAGGGGCTAGGCGGCCTTGGAGGATGGCCTGGCCAAGCTCTCCCTCTTGCAGTACATGGTCGACATCCGCATCTGCATCTGCATCTCCCCTGTTCGAAAAGAAAGGAGGTATTCTCTCCAGGCTTGGTAGGGGAGAAGGCGGGAGGAGGAGGCCAGGGGATTCTGAGTCTTCAACGCAAAGATTAGCTGGGAGGCCGGCCAGGGTGTGCAGGTATGAAGTTCTTGTTCCAGTGCCCCTGCTGCTCTTGCTTCTGCTTCCTCAAGAACAAGCAGAAGAAGCCCCAGAAGAAGGAAGACAAAGCAGATTGAGAGCAGGAGCTGCATGCCGGTGGTTTCCTAGTTTTTTTTCCTCACAGAATCCATGTATGTATTTGTTGTTCCGAACTCCCTGATTCATTTCATCTTGTGATAAAAACTCGTATTGCTCCTTATTAATTGCCGGCCATGCCATGTCCCTTTCTTCTGTTTATTTATAAGAAAGCTCTCTCACCTCCTCTGACTATCTTTCGCTTCAATTCCCGTGCTACCATTTTTTTTTCGAAATGCGAGATTTGGAACCGATTTTCTATTTTTTTCCTTGCTTATTTTTCCCGCTTTCTCATGTCATAATCATTCGGACAGTAAATGGACAAGAAGTGATCACAGAAGCCATGGCTTTTTAGATCTTTGCAGAGCCATGGTGTTTGACCATTTAGCAGGGTTCTTATCTGCCCTTTACACAGATGCTTCTAACCAGATCCATTCACCTGAACAGGCTATCAGCTATTTTTTGTCCTACAGTGAACTTGCACTCTTACAATCGTAAAGGAGGTCGTCTAAAGCAACAAGGATCATTCTGCACAAGAAACGAATGTAAATGTTTGCTAGAAGATTGCTTAAACACCTAGATGCCATTAATACAGGGTCGGACAGCTACTTGAAAATTGAAATGTTCTACAACGAAGGGTTCTAATCTTTGCTTCTTTAGAATATCTATCTTTCCGTTGCCCAGTGCTCGTAAGAGCTCAAAGAAGTTCAGGACCCAAAAACATGTAGAGGCAAAGTTCCTTTCTTGAATGAAGTGACACGCTACACCACAATGAAGTACAGGGCTGATAAATTAACCCTGAATAATCTGCCATCCCTTGCACTCTCAGATAGACCAAAATAAAAGCAGGTGAAGTAACTTTTGAAGGTTGCCTTCAACTACCACATGTATATAACATTGCTAAGAGTCAGTTTGTTCAAAGATATTTTCCTGAAGCCTCCAGGTAACTCCAAGGATGTCCTAGAACAAAACCCAGGAAGTATTAATGATGCATAATAAACACAATTATAGTTTTGTCTCTTCTATCTGGCTTCAATCAGCTTAAAAATTTCGTAGTAGGGATAGGATGCCAAGCAAGTTTTCACATATAACTTCTTTCAAAACTAACTCTGTTCCAGACGGTTGATGCCGAGTCCTTCCACTATAATTCAAGATCTTAGACGGCAAAGCATTCTCCCATTTCCAGACCCTCGATTGGGCTTCAATTCTCTGGTTGTCTGGCAAAAACATTCTATGAACTCCTCATGCAGTGTGATGGGGAAAATCTGATTATTAGGCACTTAATATAAGGCAAGAACACCATCCTTGAATACAAATATTAGCCCATTGGTCATCCCAAAACAAACAGAAACCTGATGTCCAACTTTGGAGGACGTGGGACATTTATAGAATAGATAATTGGGCATGATATTTTCCAAATGGGTGAAACAGATCAATATCCTGTATTTTTTCAACCCATCCGCACTTCTGTGGAAACTACTTATCTTAATGGTTCTTCTCATCAGGTCTCTTCCGTTTTTGATCTCTAGAGCCAACAATTAAGCAAAAGGACGTTGGTGGATATTTCAGTAGGCTCTATCTAGAACCTCCCTCTTCTTTCTACAAACATTTTTGGTGAGATAAAGCCCACTCACTTTTAATTTACATCTTTTCCAGAGGAAACCGGCACTTTGCTCCAACCTTCTGCCAAAAGACTTAATAATCATGAATATATACAACAAATTAACAGGTAATACCAATAAAATTGTCTTCTGAAACATCCAGTTTTCTCCATCAGGCAGTAGCCTATCCTTCCATTCTTATTAAACTTACCGATAGCATCCAAATCAACACACCTAAAGGAGCCAGAGGTAAGAGGCAGACTAAGATTCTCTGTGGAAAAGTTGCTCCAGTAAGAATCTGGGTTTTTAGGCATGATTTTCCATTTGAAGTACCTACTATTGCTGGTTCATGCGGTGGTCTTGTTTGAACACTAATTATTGGATGAACTGATGATTTTATGTCCTCTCTAATTCTTTTATTTACTCTTGATCAAAGAGTTATCTATGAATGTGTTCCAGTGTCACAGCACAAGGATCGTAGTATTTACTAATTATGTCATATTTAATATCTGAATTATGCTCTTCTTGTTGTGCCTCTAATAAAGCTGAACTTATGCTCCGATTGCTTTGACTTAATTGACGTTTAACCTACGAATCAGTCACAGATTAGACATTCGGACTTTTCGATTAGAGGTTAGACGGTTAAGACCATTCGGTAAAATGACTGAACTACATCTGGATATGACAAACATCTTTTAAAAAATCACTTATTTTAAGTGGTTCACTATAGTTTTTTTTTTTTTTTCTGAGATAGATAACTAAGATTTTGTGTTCCACAGGATAATAGATTAGAGATGAGATTAAGACTTCAGATATTCCATTAAGCCAAATCAAACACCACCTTATACTCCTCGCACTACTGCTTAAAAATAACAAACCAAGTTGTGTCACATTTATATAGATTTCTTGTCCTCTTTAAACCAGCAAAAAATCGTGGTACGCCCTAACTATGGTTCACAATATTTCATCTCGAATTTCCAACAAAAGATAGAGAACGACGCATAAAAGGCTGAATACCGTAGATAGGTTATGTAGATAAGTAAGTTTTTAGGATTGTGACTGTTCCCTTGGAAGGCTTTACCATCTTAATTTCACCACATTATCAAGTGCTTTGGTGGCATCAAATAAATTAAGGATTGATTAATAGGAAAGAGTTGGGTACGTACTTGATCGCTAGAGATTACCTGAAATTACCTGGACGCAAAAACCAAAGGATAGGAGAGGAATGGAAGCACCCAGCAAGCTAGCAAGCATCAAACACCTAACAAGCTTTGATGACATTTTGTCAAAATGTCATCACTGAGACTTCTGCTGCCTCGGAGATATACTCTCAGATAACCTCAAAAGTTCGTTGTAAAATTTTGAAGAATACGTTGTCATATACAATGGAAGCATAGTTCACGAAGATGACGTTGTTAGTGTTCGACAAAATGTCACGACTGACTTCTGCTGTCTCTGATAGATGTTAAAGGGGAAAAAAAAACTCGAAGGACGAAAGGAGAAAGTATAGGTGGAAGAATAAAAAAAAACGAAAAATTAATGGGGTGTTTGGTTGCGCAGTCATTTTTCGTAGACTTTCGGGGTCAAAAATCGTATTAAAAGAAAATGTGAACTGACATAAAATTATTAATATTCGGAGGGATGCTCGGGCTGGCTGGCCATCATGATGCAGGGTGGTGGTTCCAGTGTCCCTTCCCTGTGGCTGCATGCATCAGATCAGATGGGTGGGGACCACCATTATTGTAAAAAAAATAAAAAAAATACATGGTTCCCTCAACTGGGCATGCATGGATGGTCCCACCCACCCACCAAGTGATGCCATTCAAGGCCAGGCCAGGGCCCCACTGATGACTACTATATCCATCCACTCCTCCTTCCCCCCCCCCTTCCCTTCCTGCACAACTTGGTTGACTACTCCCATCCTGGGCTAAGTCTTAACAGGCAGAATCTGATCTCCCCCCTGCCAGTGCACCCCTTTTCCCTGTCCAGTGAACTCTTGAGGTGTGTGTATGTATGCCCATATTCAGGGCACCCACTTAGCCCCCTCCCCTTTGCCTTCTTGGTGTGAATCACTAGCAAGGGTTCATGGGCCCACCCCCACCAGGCCCAGACCATCAACAAAGGTTCTAGATAGCATGGTCTTTGATGGGCTAATATGTGTTCTGTTGATGAGGGGGGGGGGGGGGTTGATAATGGTGTCCGTTTAAGGCTGTTCGGTGTTTGGGTCAACCCTGTGTTGTATCCAACCAATCCAGCCACCTGGGTTTGGTTTGAACCACGGGGTGGTGGTTGATTTGGTTCCGTTAACTGATGAAATCATTCATCAAACCAAACCACGGATCTTAAAAGAATTGAAATATTTTACAAAATAAGTTTTGTATCAACAAATTGAACTACATACGTATTTATCAAAATATAGATTTTAGACATCTTTATTTTACAATTTGATATCTTAAGTGCACATATATTTAAAATTTTATTTCTTTGATTATCGATTCATGGATCAATTTGATTTGGGTTGAGAAAAATATTTCCACCCAAATCAAACCAATTCATGTTGACCTCTAGTCCATTATATCTAGGGGTGCAAACTAACCAGGCTAAGTCGAGCCAAGTATATATAGTATGTTGTTTGAGGTTGGCTCATTTATTTACACCTGAGTTTGAACTCAGCTCGATGTTCGACGAGTAGTTTAGATAGGTATTCGAGCTCGGCTCGATGTTCGACATGTTCAAGCTCGACCTTCTCGATCTGCTCATTTAATTGATCGAGCTTGAGTCTAAGCTTGATTCATACTCGTTTGTGAAGCTCAATTTAAGCTTGTTTATGAAGCTTCAACTCAAGCTTAGCATAAGTTAGTTTACGAAATTTAAATTTAAACTTGTTCATAACATTAGAACACAAGTTTAAACTTGGATTGAGCTCAATTTCATTTTTTGATATATTTGATCAAATATTATATATTTTAAAGTATTATTAATGTATTTTTAAAAATAATTATTTGAGTTATTAATTGAGTACTTGAGCGAACTGTTCGCCAGCTCTATCGAGTGGAGAGGAGGCCTGCTTAAACTCGATTTGTTTGTGAGTGAAAGTTTATTTTTTGTTCAAGCTTATTCAACTATGATGATAAATGAGTTGGGCCAAGCCATTTATCAATCCGAGTCTTGAGCTATTTATCGAGTGTATTGGTTCGTTTGCACTCCTCATTACGTGGAGGGAAAGTTTTGACAACCCCTAGACTTGTCCTAGCTTCTTGAGAGGATCTGGAGTCAACTCACTATTTGCCACCCACCCTTCTATGCATTACTTCCGTTCATAAAACTTATTTAGTTCTTCATAAAGCATGCCATCACTGCTGTTGTTGGTATTATTTTGTACGTGATTCCACGATGCTTAATGCCCTGTTTGGTTAAAGTTTCATTTTTGGTACCATATCAATATTGATTTTAATATTTTCAAATGTTGGAGTATCAATATCAAAAGTAATACAAGTGGACACTTGTATTACATAATATGCTTTGTTTGTACTACAAATTTTAAAATTGATACAATTAACCAAACACTTCTTAATGGTTCCTATCAATATCGATTTTAAAATTGATAGTGATAGAGGTACCTAATAGTGTTACCAAATAGGGCATAAACCTCCCCTCTCTCAAGTAGTGCCCCGCCCCGATTAAGTTGCACTTTGGAGTGATTGAACAGAAATGGGTCTATCTTATTATTTATTTCCCTCCGACCCTTCTGTTGAAATGATTAGAGGTCTCACACTCCGGAGTGTGTTCTCAAAAAAGGGGGTCTTTCTTATCATATCACATATACTTCCCTCCAACCTTCTCCGTTGGAATGCTCAGATGTCTTTCTTATTATACCTCCTCCCAACCTTTCTACTGATTGGCGGCAATTTCGAGCTGCCCTGGCTGACAAAATTGGTGGCGGTCCAGTGGACTCCAAATCAATCATTGGGCATGGAATCTTTTATGCCCTGTTTGGTTAGAGTTTCATTTTTGGTACTATATCAATATTGATATTAATATTTTCAAATGTTAGAGTATCAATATCAAAAGTAATACAAGTGGACACTTGTATTACATAATATGCTTTGTTTGCACTACAAATTTTAAAATTAATACAATTAACCAAACACTTTTTAATAGTTCCTATCAATATCAATTTTAAAATTAATAATGATCGAGATACCTAATAGTGTTACCAAACAGGGCATTAATGTGGGTATGTTCTTCTTTCAAGTGGGCCTTATTATTATTATTTTCTTCTCACAAGAATGCACCTACCATACTTAGAAAATAACTACTCCGAGGAGTTCAGTGTCCATGTAGCCAAGTGAGGGTGTATATCCCTCCAATGTTGAGATGTAGACAGATCTTCTTAAATCCCAGCCTCCCCCACTGTAAAATACCTCAGATCCCAAGCCTTTTCCTTCTCTCACCGTTCTGTTACCTGTTTGGGCTTTTGATAGTGGGTCCTGTGCCATTGACCTCAACGGATGAAGGGCATACACATAAATATTCATATGGAAAGATGTGTAGGTGTATTCTCGGAAATATCGGGGATTGGCAGATAAATTTGTGGGATTGCACAATTTCATCTCACTTTCTAGTCCTCAACATCTTCTCCTCTTATCGTTGGTGTCATGTGCCATCTCCAAGACTCTTTTTTTTTGGGGTCAAAGAACATCAGTTACTTCGTATTCATAACAGAACAACAGTACAACACTGACATTACAACATCATAAGAGATTAAGACACATACACAGACTAAATCAAAAGAAGAACAAACAACATACAACAACACTGCTCGAGGTCTTCATCAAAGCACTCAAAAATAGCCACACAAAAGGGACGACAAACACGACGAGATGCATCGATGGTCGAGAAGTTTGAATAAATTGATTACTTTTTAAATAATCATTTGATTTTAAGTGACTTTAAATTTTTTTTTCCGCAAATACGAAAGCTAGGATTGATTTCGCAGGTGGAAATAAGACATCATTGCAATAGTTCATTTTGTGTTACTCGTACAAAAAATTAGTCATCAATATCTTTTTTTCCACCATCTTGGGACTTTTGTGTGAGATGACTTAATTAAATGTTCTTATGCGGTGATTCATTGAGATTGAGTTTTGTTACGAGAATATATTTTTGTAACGAAATTTGTTAAAGGACATACCTTTGGCCGTTATTGTGAAAATATATTTTTATAGAGAATTCTTTCTTAGACAACAAAAGGATCTAATTTTTTTCTTCATAGTTCTCCACCTTTTATAGTTATATATGGTCCCCACTCTTTTTCGATCAGAATATCTCATCAAACGAAATAATTTTATGTCTTTAAATATAAGTTTATATTTTAATTTAATATAATTTGTATCTTAAAAATTATTGTACAACTGTAAAATTAGATCAACTAATTAGTCTAACGATCGTGTTAATTAGTAGTCTTACTAGGAGGCCATCAATTTTGAGCCTACTCTCAACGTAACACATTTAACATCGGAGTTCTTTCAACTCAATATCCGAAAAATTGTTGATTTGTTGGTAATTCGCTGATTTAATTTCGTAACATATTCACAAATCGAGGTGTTCCAATCCATCCTCGAAAATTCGACGTCCTCGTCGAGATCAAGTATCAGGCACACATCACAACCAAACACCCTGTTAACCTCCAAATCCCAAGTAAAGAATATTGCCTGATCAGAACTTCTACAATGTATCAATCAGGTCAGGAATGTCCAAGAAGTCAGTGATGGGTCTGATCTACACCTGTCAATGGATCGGATTCAGGTCAGGTTCATTGAGATTCGAACATGGATCCGATAAGTTAAACCCGAATCCATCCCAAATCTTATTAATACTCTAATATTTGTATTCGAATCCATCCAAAATGTTTCGAATTCGGGTCACCTGACAGGCATGACCTCGGGAGATGGTTGATAGTAGAAGAAGAGAGTTTCTACTCTTGTCTTCTGCTCAGTTCTGACCATTCCTTCTCTATGAATTGATTTTCCCCTGTTCTTGACAAGAGCTCACCAGAGTCGCTTCTGTTCTTCGAACCCATCTATTTGCTCTCCAGAAACGCGAATATCACACCTTTTGTTGGAGCCCTGCTCAGAGTTGATTCCACTCATCGTGGTTCTAAAGACTTTAGGGTTTTTGGGTCCTGAAGGGGGAATCCTTGAGAAGCGGATCCCAAATTCTGTCAATGGATCTAAGCATCACGGAAGATTCCAAACCAGATTGTGCATGCCACACTATCGAGAACCACATCTAGTGCCGCAATCAAGGAATAATTGCAGGGTACTCACCATTAGGGCCTCCATCATCGTGATAGGTGTTCATCGAAGCCATGGCGACGGGATAAGGTTGTCCTCGTCCGAGAAGGAAGGACGCCCCGGTTCTGACCAGGAGCACACTGCTAGATCTGGAACTCTTGGAGGATCGCTAGATCTGGAACTCTTGGAGGATCTTCTTGTTGGATTTGCGGAAGCGTACCTGAATCCATCATAAACAAACCGTTCGAGACGACCTCTCGATCACGTCGGACTGAGCGAGTACGAGGTCTTCCATCCTCACGTCTCCCGTACAGTCTCGTAGTCGATGGGGAACTCGAGAGCACCTTTCCGTGAGAATGAGGGGGACCAAGACTCAGTCTTAAATAAATAGAGTCAGCCCATCGTGACTCAAACCCTTAAGTTATTAGAATTGTACATATGTCCTTTACACTAATGGGCTCCTTAAATATAATACAAAGGCTTTATTTTATAAAGGCCACCTTACGGGTTAATACTAACATTCTCCCACTTGGCCTTATAAAAATAATAAATATATATTTCAAAACAGCCTTTGGATTATCGATTTGAAAACAAATTCCATAAGTGCGCACATTTGAAAATATGCCCATTAGTATATCTACAATTCACCTTTCATGCCTAGCTAAGAGAATCTGTCAATATAGGTCATGGCGGTTGTACATAATCATTAACATACTTCCTTCCATGCACCATAATATCAACAAATTCACTTAACTAAGCCTGTAATCTTAGTACACATAATGTCCACACTTTAATGTCATACAGACAAGTTCTTCCATTTCAACCATAAATGTTAACAAATACCATAACAAAATGGAAGAGAACACACAATCATCATCACATTACAGAGATCTCTAATGTATCAATTATACCATTCACTAATCCCAAACAAGAAGACCCATGCCCTTTACATGTTCTGAAAAGACCTTAGGTGCAAGGGCCTTAGTCATGGGATCAACAACCATATCAACACCATTAACAAAACTAATTGATACAAGATGATTGTTTATCCTTTCTTGAACAGAAAGATACTTAATGTCAATGTGCTTATTAGCATCAGTTGACCTACTATAATTGGAGAAGAACACTGCAGAGGAATTATCACAATGAAGTCTCATGGGTTTAGATATTGAATGTATAACAGTAAGCCCTGAGATGAATTTCCTCAACCATAATGCATGTGAAGATGCCTCATGACAGCCAATAAATTCTGCTTCCATGGTGGAGGTGGCAACTATATGCTGTTTGGTGCTTTTCCATGAAACGACTCCACCACCAATAAGAACACATAACCAAGTAGACTTTCTGTTGTCAGTGGCAACTCGCAAAATCTGCATCCGTATAACCAATCACCTCAAGATGATCGGTCTTGCCATACGTGAGCTCAAAATCTTTAGTCCCTTGAAGATATCTCATCACTTTCTTTAAAGCTTTCCAGTTGCTCCATTCCTGGATTGCTTTGGTATCTTGCTAACATTCCCAATGCAAAGCTAATATCAGGACGAGTACAGACTTGAGCATACATCATGCTCCCAAGGCGGCGAAGATATGGAAGAACCTTCATTTCCTGCTTTTCAATCTCATTCTTAGGACACTGATGGAGACCAAATTTATGACCTTTAAAGATTGGCACAACACAAGATGAGCAACTAGACATCCCAAACCTTTTATAAGACCTTGGAGATATAAGCTTTCTGAGACAAACCAAGCAACCCCTTAGACCTATCACGATGAACCTCAATGCCAACAACACATGATGTATTACCCATATCCTTCATATCAAAATGATCGGAAAGAAAACTTTTAGTTTCATATAATAGCCCTAAATCATTAGTAGCAAGCAGTATATAATCCACATATAGAATTAACACAATGAACTTACTCCCACTGACCTTCAGATATATACATTGATCAGCAATGTTTTCTGTAAATTCGAAGGACACAATGATATGATTGAACTTTAAGTACCATTGTCGGGAAGCCTGTTTCAGTCAATATATGGATTTCTTTAATTTGCATACTAAATTTTCCTTTCCTTTCATTTCAAACCCTTCAGGTTGCATCATGTATACCTCTTCTTCCAAATCCCCATTCAAGAAAGCTGTTCTTACATCCATCTGATGTAATTCTAAATCAAATGCAGCCACTAATGCCATTATGATTCTGAAAGAGTCCTTTCTAGAGACTGGGGCAAAAGTCTCTCTATAATCAATGCCTTCTATTTGAGTGAATCCTTTTGCAACAAGTCTGGCCTTATACCTTTCTACCTTGCCTTTAGGATCACGTTTGGTTTTAAATATCCATTTACAACCAACAGGTTTATATCCTTTAGGCAATGTAACAATATCCCAAACTTCATTTTTATGCATGGATTCAATCTCTTCTTTCATGGCATCAATTCATAATTCAGACCTTTTACCTTCAATGGCATCCTTAAATGAGAATGGATCATCATCATCACCAATATCATAATCACACTCTTGCAAGTATACAATGTAGTCATCTGAAATAGCTGGTCTCCTGACTCTCTGAGACATCCTTACTTCCAGATGTAGAACTACATTTTCATTATGAGTATGATCTTTAATTGGTGCATTATTAAGGTTTTCCTCTTCAATGGGAATGACATTATGATCAGGTTGTAAATCTATCATGTCATGATTTACTTGATCAGATCTAACATCCACAATAGGAGTAGCAGGGGAATATATCTGTGATTTCCCCAAACTCCACAATACGTGGTGTAGAACTCCCACTAACCTCTCCATTCTCTATAAATTTGGCTGTACCAGTTTCTATAATTCTCATAGTGTGGGTTGGACAATAAAATCTATACCCTTTAGACCATTCTGGATACCCAATAAAGAAACAACTAATTGTTCTAGGATCCAATTTCTTTTCTTGTGGATTATACATTCTGGCTTCTGCTTGACAACCCCAAACATGCATATGCCTCAAACTGGGTTTCCTACCTGTCCACAACTCAAAAGGAGTTTTAGGCTGCCTTACTAGGAACCCTGTTAAGGATATACATAGCAGTTTTCAAAGCCTCATTCCACAAATTCAAGGGTAAGGATGAGTTGCTAATCATACTTCTCACCATATCCATGAGAGTACGATTTCGCCTTTCAGCCACACCATTTTGCTGGGGAGTACCTGGCATTGTATACTGAGGTTCAATCCCATTCTCTTCCAAGAATTTAGCAAAAGGTCCAGGAATTCTACCTAATTGACCTTGCCTACCATAAAATTCTCCACCTCTATCAGATCTCACGACTTTAATTTTCCTGTTCAATTTATTCTCTACAAGATCTTTGAAAATCTTAAAAGACTTCAAAGAATCAGACTTTTCTTTTAGCAGGAAAATATAGCCATACCGTGAGAAATCATCAATGAATGTGATAAAATACTGTTAACCTCCTATGCAAGAAGAAAGAGGACCACAAATGTCAGTGTGGATTAACTCAAGAAGTTCCTCAGACCTTAAGGCATTCTTTTTCTGGGTTTTTGATTTGTTTTCCTTTTATACAATCGATACAAGTGCCAAAATCAGTAAAGTCAAGAGTGGGTAACACTCCATCTTTCACCAATCTTAGCATTCTTTCCTTTGATATGTGACCCAATCTTTTATGCCATAGAATTGAGGAACTATCATCAATCATACCACGTTTGACACTAACATTCACATTCAAGGTGGACAAAACATCACAACAAGAGCAATCCGCATTTATTTTATAAAGACCATCACATAAAGATCCGTAACCAACAAAAACAGAGTCTTTATACAGATTAAACTTTGAGTTACCAAAACTAAATGAATAACCCAATACATCAAGTTTTGGTAAGGAAATCAAGTTCCTAGACACTGATGGGACATAAAAGACATCATTAAGATCTAGATGATATCCAGTCTCAAGACGAAGCCTGCAAGACCCTATAGCTTTCACTTTAGACTTGGTCAGATTGCCCATGAAGATGGAAGACTCGCTAAGGGTTGGCCTTCTGCTGGAAAGGAATACCTGCATAGATTTGGTAACATGAATAGAGGCACCAGAATCAATCCACCAAGTATTAGAGGGTACATTAACGAAATTGGTTTGAAAGCAAACATACAACTGAGAGTTACCTTTCTTCTCAAACCAATTTCTACGTTTTGGACATTCAGCCTTAAAATTTCCAGTCTTGCGACAGAAATAGCATTTCTTTTCAGCTACTTTCTTCATTTCCTCTTTCCCTTTCTTTGGTGGAATGAATTTTCCTTTCCCCTTTTTGGGTTTGAACCGCTGAGAAGTAGAAGCATAATTGACCACCAGTGATCCTTCCTGCTTTAATCTCTCTTCCTCTTGCACACACATGGAAATTAACTCATTCAATTTCCATGATTCCTTATGTGTGTTATAAGAGATTTTAAATTGAGAAAACTGTGATGGAAGAGAGTTAAGAACAAATGTAACTAGGAAGGTTTCATCAATAGTCATGCCCAATGCTTTGAGCTTTCCAGCAATGTCGACATTTCCATAATGTGCTTGCGCACTCCACTGGTTCCATTATATTTCATAGAAGTCAATTTATTTGTGAGCATTCCAGCCATTGTCTTATCAGATCCACTGAACTGTTGTTCAATGGAACCAAGAAATTCTCTTGCCCTTTCACTATCGTGTACGTAACCCACGATGTTTTTTGCAATAGAACTCTTGATTATCATTAATGACAATCTGTTTGAACGCTCCCACTTTTCAAATTGAACCTTTTGATCATTGCTACTTTCATCTGTAATCTCAGCAGGTTTCTCAATACGAAGAGCCAAATCAAGGTCTAAACAACTTAAAGTGATGAGAAGTTGCTCATGCCAATCACTATAATTGGACCCATTCAGTGGAGGAATCATAGACAAATGAGAATGAAGAGAAACAGGAGTCATAGCTGAAATAACCATAAAGAGCTCACATTACTATCATGATGCAGATAAAATAATATATCACTGCAAAGATCTATAATATCATGACAATCAATAATTCATGACAATTCACTTTAATTCAACAATCAACTAAGAATGCATGAGGGCGGGGATATCTCACCTTCGGGCAAAAGATTCCCCGTGCTTAAGCAGTAATTAGTTAATTATTGATTCCTTTCAATATATACATTGAATCAATGTATACATTACAGAATATACCTTGATGCAATTTATTTATGATGAGAGAGGCACCTTAATTCTCTCTATCATTAACTTGAAGTACTAACATGATCCAAGACCCTTTGGGGCAACTAGAATCATAAAAGAACTTAAAGTCATCAATACAATTGCTTAACATGAATAAACAAATTATTATGCAATTTTCTTTTATGAGAGAGTATCCATGATTCTCTCTATCAAAAACTTTAAGTACTAACATGATTCTAGACCCTTTGGGGCAACTAAAACCACAAAAGAAACTCAAAGCTATTAATATATAAAATTGCACAATAAGATAACCTCTAATTCATACACTTATAAACCAATATATAAGAATAAGGGTATGAAAGCAATTATAAAATGCATAAGGTTCATATGCAATTTTAGAACATGGTATATCAAAACTTTAATACTGCATGTTCCCTCGTCAACCATGAAAATATGAAATAATTATACCTTAATTGATTGACAATTTAAATATATATAAAGTAATATCCAAAACATAAAGGATATTAATGCAATAACATTAATTTACTGTGTGAATCTGTAAACACAGTAAATAAGCATGATAAGATGTCAATCAATCCCTGTTGATCATGATTTATCACTAACATCGTGATTTAATCTCATAATAGACTTAATTATAACATTAACAAGGTCATAAATCATGATTTCTATTAAAACAGGGTATATATGCAATTTTGAATGATTCTAAAAGCAATATGTATGCAATTTTGAAAAGTTTGGATCCTCTTTAATGGATCCAAGCCCGGATATTAAAATCTGGATCCAAAATCATCTTAGATATTCATTTTATTGTATTTAAATGAAACAATGGCATAACCGTAAATAGACAATGGCAAACTTGTGAATAAAAAGAGAATTCACATTGGCACTGTTCACGGTTACTGTTCGCATGAACAGTAACCGCCCCGGCGGCGACCTTTCACTTTCTCGCAGCGGTAATCGCAGCCTCGCAACCGCCGCACGACGGAGAAGATGGCACCGCGGCCATCCTTGGTGCAGCACATGTCGCGGTCGGTGCTGCCAAAGGCTGAGAATGGGAAGGTGGAAACTTTCCACCGTTGAGGCCACTCAGCACACCACCATGGCGTAGCCTACCGTCGCCGGCCTCTCCCTGTCGCACTGTTTCTACCGTGGCCAACCGGAACGGCAGTACCCTCCTGAATCAGCAGATCTACATGGCCTAGGGTGATGCTCGATTCCATATAGTCGATTCCATATCTCGATGCTCGATCTGATCGATCAAGAACAGAATCGAGCGAGGCGACTTCGATGCAAGTAGAAATCGGACAAGAAAGAACTCCGATTTCAAATATCAAATCCCCTAGATCTCAACGGGGCTCTGATACCAATTGTTGGATTTGCGGAAGCGTACCTGAATCCATCGTAAACAAACCGTTCGAGACGACCTCTCGATCACGTCGGACCGAGCGAGTACGAGGTCTTCCCTCCTCACGTCTCCCGTACAGTCTCGTAGTCGATGGGGAACTCGAGAGCACCTTTCCGTGAGAATGAGGGGGACCAAGACTCAGTCTTAAATAAATAGAGTCAGCCCATCGTGACTCAAACCCTTAAGTTATTAGAATTGTACATATGTCCTTTACACTAATGGGCTCCTTAAATATAATACAAATGCTTTATTTTATAAAGGCCACCTTACGGGTTAATACTAACACTTCTGTGCGGTGGAGGGGAGAACGAGGAAGACAAACAGAGAGATCCGGCCCTTTGGGAGGGGGTCGGAGTGTGGCTGCTCCCGATGATCAATGATGCGTCTCGCCGCCGTCACCACCGAGAGGTCACCGTTGAAAGCGCTGCCCCTAACCCTGGATCCATACGGCTGAAAGGTCTAGATCGAGCGCGAAGAGGATCAAGGGGATGGCTATCGGGCAACCCGATATGTGTTCCGAAATCTGTCTTTCGGGTTTAGGGTCATCCTTTGATCCGAAAGGTTTACTATCAGGTTACCCTGTCTGATGGTTTGAACTTGAAATCTCTTTCGGATCGGGTTGAGTTTTCGGGTTGGTTGAGTCCATTTACGGGTCTAGTCTGATCTAGACAGGTGAGATATGTGGGGGCCTTGGGCTGTTTGGCAACATGGGCTGAAGTCATTAATTTGTCCTGATCACGAGGGATTACTACTTGTCAGCCCTGCTGTGCTCTTCAACAGAGAGACTACGTATACCCACGTCTCTACTACCGATAGATGTGCATCAATCAGTCCCTCTCTGCAAGAAGAGTAATCACGTTACAGTCCAGAAAATGTGGTGCATGATATGATCGGTAAGGTAAGGGTACCCCCTCACGTCTATTTCAACATGGTGACGCCTGTCTTCACATGCATCCAACCGTGTGAAACGCAGCGCATGGTAGGTTTGCGTTTGCCCTCTCAAGTAGTAGCCGTTTGCCTTCTTTGTTCTCCCTACGAAAAGACAGACCGGGATTGGCACATCGGCCGTGGCCGGATCGGTAGAGAGTCGCCGGGATGGATTTAAGGCCGTAAACAGAGCGGATATGATGTTTTCGTGACCGCCCTATTTAGTCGAACGGATGATCTATATCTGATCCGAGTTGGGTATCGACAAAGATCCGCCATATCAAGTATATTATACTGTTGCATGTCAAAGAATATTTATGTATATATTTTTAAAAAATAATTTTAAATATATAATTATCTATGTTAATTAGGCACGTATCATAAAAGGATGAATTTGGGGCAGATCTTAAACCGATCGAAGCCGGATATTTTCATACATGGTCCGGTTAATAATTAGCTATCTAGCTAGCTAATGCTCTGTTTGGTAACATTATTAGACACCTCTATCACTATTAATTTTAAAATTGATATTGTTGGTAATCACCTCAAAGTGTTTGGCTAATAGTTTCAGTTTTAAAATTTGTAGTGCAAACAACACATGTTATGTAATATAAGTGTCAACTTTTATCAATTTTGATATTGATACTCCATCTTCTAAAAATATCAATATCAATACTAACATAGTATCATTTTTGATACTCTAACCAAACCGGCCATAATATATGTAGGTGGATATTCGCCCTGACAGATGTCTCGTACATAAATTTTGTTCATATAAATGGATATGAGTTCGGAGCGGATCTAGATTTATCCGGATTGACCAAGTATTGAGCCAATCAAATTTTAATCACCACTTTTTAGTTATTACTTATTTTAATATATATTAGTTAAAAAATAACTATAAAAACATATTTCTAGAATATTTTTTAGTATATATAAAATATAAAACATAATTGTAAGATTTATTTTAAACACCAATATGATGATTGAGATTCTATAAGTTAACAGATATATAAAGCTATAAGTATCTACGATCAAGTAGCTGTCTATAATTAAGTGCTATTTTTATTTATCTGCACCTTTATTTTCAAGTAACTAAGTAAGTCCAAATACTTATTTCTTTTTCTATCGAATATAACAGGGATAATAATTCAATTTTGTGATGTGTACCTTATAAATAAGAAGTCCAAATATTACAGCTATAACAATTTTATTTACAATGACAATATATGAGTTTTTTTATGTAGGGGATAAAGAAATAATATCAAAATTGATGACGTTTTGTTTACCCCGAAGAGTTTCAATATCGATCAAACAGGGCCTAAAACAAAAAAAACTATTTATATTCACACACATACAAGCGTCCTCGAAATAAAAATAGGGGTGCAAACCGGTTAGTTGATCCAAAATGTTATTGGAAGACTTGTTTATTTTACGCGAGTTCGAGTTCGAGCTCTGGTTCTTGCCAGCATGCTTGTCCCTTGAGTAATCTCGGTTCTTTAACATAGTCAAGCTTTATTAAATTTAAGTTATTTTCAATGTTTCAATACTTAATAGCATATGCAGGGTTAATGTGAAAATTCTCAAAAAATAAAAAATCGAGTTATTTTCAATAGTTTAATATGACCTTTTATGATTGATTCCGTCACATTGGATAATTAATGATCTACGGCTTATGATGGAATACTGAAAATTTGGGTTAGGCCAGATCAAACGCATCCGAATTATAGTTTACTCAAGTTGAGTTGTGTTAGGTTAATAACGAAGCATATTGGCCATGATAGACCTTAACTCAGAGTTCTACAAATTTTAGGTAACCTCTAGGCTGAGGCAACCACCGTGTCCCATCGACACCCTTCGCCAACATCCAAGAATTAAAAAGAGGGTTTAGATAGATGTGCATATATACCCAACTAGGTCATAATTTGATCTTGGCATCACTCGAGCACCGGAAAAAGTATCGAGTGCGTGAAATAATATAAGAACATGGCCAATCCAGACACAAAATCTAAATCCAGACACAAAAGATTGGTTTGATTTAGATTTTTGGGACTAAATCTAATAATGAACTGCCCTGTATCAAATCAGTCGATTCAAACCTATCCAATCCAAATCCAATCCAACCTCCAACCGGTCTATTATTATGTTGTGATCTCTTCCGGATATCGTGGAAAGACATCGTCTTTTTTTTGGTCACGCGGTGGCCCAGTGGCCGCTGACGCCCGCAGCACCGCAGACAGCAAAGGTTCGAAACCCGTTCGAACCTCACAGTACACCCCCCCCACGGGGTGCCTGACTTTGATGCCACCAAGAAACGATGCCCCGACCTTGCGCCCCCCTGCACAAAGCTGGTGCCAACCGAGCTAAGCTCGTGGGAAGACATTGTCATAGTCAGCATCATATACGTACATGGGTTTTTATGATGATAATCATCATTAATTATCTAACTAGTATTTAGTTTTTAAATCTTTTTATAAGATTATTGATGAGGTTCTTTTTTGAGAAACAACCTTCCTACGTACCAAAACTCCGAAAGAAATGGGAGAATTAATTACATGCGACTGACCCAAAAACAGATTGTTGATGAGGCTCATGCCACTAGTATCAAGGTAGGCGGGATCATGATACTATATATAAAATAATACATTCTCATTATATAAACGAAGACACTATTGAATTTTAATGTACATCTGTTCTTACATATTAAAAATTAAGATATTACATTGGGCACCTTTCACGTTTTGTAGGAAAAAAAAAAGAGTATTTAGTTAGTTGACTCTACTTAGCTAATCATAGGATAAGAAAAGTGAACGGCTGTATTTTAAGTGATTGTAATTATTTTATTCTAAACTTTGATTGCTTTGTCAGTGCTAAAGTATCTTTGCATGGATGTTGCATGATAACATTCATACTTAAAAAAAAGTCTATAAGATAAGGTGTTAATCTCATGTCAGATCCTCTCTCTCCCTGAACTATAGTTTGGTCCCTTAGTTTTCTAGGACTGCCTAGCAATATGACAACTGACTAATAATTAACCACTATAATATTATATGTACATTATTTTTTTTAATGAGAGAACAAATATTATATCCTACGGATAAAAGTAAATGTTAAATGTGATCAACCAAGATTGACGTCGCTGAACTATGAAATAATAAATATATTCGATTTTACGATCCATGCGGGTCACACTAGATCTTCCGACTAAGTCGTGTGTTTGATATTATATGTAACAATCGACTAAATCAACTGAGCATGTTCAACTTCGGAATTTTTTCGACTCAATTTTTGAAAAATGACTACTCGACATTGTTGACAGTCTATCAATTTAATTTATTAATATATTCACAAATCAAGATGTCACAACCATAGAGTAAATAAATGCTAAAACTAAACTGCCGGATCACTATACATATAATCATGGATAGAATAGTCTTTCTTTCTTTGTTTTTTTTTTTTTTTTGGATTCGATCGATAGAATAGTCGATAAAGGCATGACTTTAATTTCAAGAAATATAAAAATATAAAAAATAGAATAATGGCTGTAAGGATAAAGATTGTATCCTGTCCGTTAAGCACCCGGAGGACGCGACGCGTGCACGCTACCTACTCCGAGTCCGGCCGAGTCGGCAACCCGGGGACGCGGTTGCGTGCGCGGGTGAGAAATTTCGTAGACCGGCCCTCGACATTCCTGATTATTAATAGTTGCCCCCTCTTCTTAGTTTAATTTTTCCTCCCGCAACGGACCCGGACGGCCGTTTAGTACTTTATTCTCTTATATATGCCCATGTCGAATTAATGCTGCTGCACATCCTCTTATTTTTTTCTGCGTATCTGAGGTTGTTACGATCTAACCCCACCTATTATTATTATTATTATTATTATTATTATTATTATTATTATTATTTTCATTATTATTTAACTTATTTGAGCTCCCAAATATTGATGATGTTGCTTGCATTCGGTAGGATCATGAGATGTGTAATTAATATTTAATTTGAGAGGGCGAGTTCTATTTAATTAATTATGAGCTTACTGACTGTCAGCAGCTTACGGTTCATTTATACCCGGCAGATTTAATCTGATTTAGATTACTTTTTTAAACTTAAATGATTGTATGGAAATTTCTATTTAATCAAATGATCAACCTCCGACTCCGCCTTCTTTGCTAATGTTCCACGTGAAACAATAAATAGACTAAAATTTATTAATTTACAGTGGACAAACTTGTAATGCGGTAAGTATTTTTGGGTATGAATACGATAATAATACTTTATAATTATAAATCATCCTGTATAATCAACAACAAGTCGTAACAAACAGATTAATGTTTTATATAAAATCGAGTCCCGATATAAATTAAATATACAATTTTAAAACATCAATACTTATAATCATATATTGTGTGCAATAAATAGATTTTTTCTCACAGTATTCTCCACTCTAAACATAACAATATTTTATAGCTCTAAATTAAATATAATTAGCGTGACATAATAAATAGATTGATATCTAATAATTCTTATTTTATCAAACTATACATATAAAAATAATATTTATCGACCCAAAGGTAGCTTATTTTTTTTCACCGGCATAATATAATCCAAAGAGAAACAAAAATATCATTTTATATCTACCCCGAAATTTTCTACGGAATATTTGATGACGGCCGGTCGCCGCCACCCGCCGGTCGCCGCCGCCGCCGCCAACGTGACCGCGGGACGCGAGATGAGGGGTAGTTTCGATATTTCGAGATCGGACCTAACGGACGTTGACGGAACGGGTGTTGTGTTGATTTTTTTTTTCTTTTTTTCGTTTTACCCCTCGCCGACGGAAGTTCGGTCCACCGTTTACTGGTTGAAGAACTCCTTCGGTTAAATGGATGGGAAATTAATTTTCCCCCCGGACTGTATTGCATATATCTCGGACCGTAAGCGATATCCAGCTGGGTCTCGGTCTGGGTTTGGGTCCGGATCCTCATCCGATCCGATCCGTCTCTCCTCTCCCCCCGAGGAACGACCTGTCCTACCGCGCGGACGTCCAGTCCCATCACGCCACGTGCCGGGCAGGCGAGCAATCCACGGTGGATGTGTAAATTTATTTTTTATATATTTAGATGATAATATATAACCGTTGATCTTTATGACTTATTTTTTTGGATAAAATTTTGATTTAATATTTAAATCGAGCTATCCATGAATTTGTCGAGGCGAAACAGGAGTCCGTTTCAGTTCGAATCATTTAACGGGATGGGTTTATTCAAGTCTAACATAAATAAATAAATAAACCTGAGTAAAACTCTTAATCGGATCGGAAATCCGGGGTGAAGGGGCTCCCGGGACCGGACCCGACCCGAAACCGCCGACGGGGTCGAGGCGCTGGACACCGCACGTGGCGGGGACACGTGCGGTCGACGCCGCCTCCCCGCCGTTGACGTCGGACCCTCGCTCGCCTATCCGTTTCGCCCCGGATGCCGACGGTAGCCCGTTTCTTTCTTTAATTCTGTCTACTTTTCCGGCGCAGTGTGCCCGCGTATTCCCGTTCGATCCGGCTGTCGTTGCTCCTTTGTATTGGTCTGGTCCTGTGGTCCGCGGCTCGTTTTCTTTAATCGGTTACTTTCTAAGATTTTTTTTTTCCTTCCTCCTCCTATCTGTTCCACATATTGTAACCAGTAACCACTTTCTGTTCTTCTCCTTCTCGTCCTGCCCTCGCTGTCGCCTCTCTCTCTCCCCCGGTCTCCGCCTTCTGACTCTGCAACCTAGTCGCCACCGGCCGGAGGGGGAGGGAGGGAAGGGCAAGCGATCTGACAGGCGCCGCTCCGCTGTCGCCGGCGACGCCGTAGATTCCGGCAGGCTTAGAACCTCCTCCCCCTTCGGCGTCAAGCGACGTGTGCTTAAGATAAGTCGCGTGTGCTTGTGGGGGGGCGGAGGTGGCGGATAGCTTGCAATGCGGGGAAGGACGGGATCGTTTTCGACGGCCTAGCACGGTGTAGTAACCGAGTGTGCCAATTCCTGAAGTTAGGGAGACGGATAGAGAGAGCAGAGAGGGTATCTGATCGCTTTGCCTTGTGCCGTAATCCATTCCCCGTAGCCGATCCCGTTACTTTATAATGCGGCCTTTGATCTTAGAGTTGGCCGTGGAGCTTCAGAAGAAGGGCTTGTAATATGGTGAGTGATGCCTCCTTTTCTTGTTCTTCGAGAAAGTGGATGACCAGAATTCGGCCTCTCCCAAGCTCCCTTTACCTTTTTTCCCCCTTCTTTTCCTCGATCGATCCATGTAGCCGTTGTTTGTTACGCCGGTTGCTGTGGCGGATTTCTCTGTCTCGTTTCTCTAACTTCGCCAGTTCTATCTCTCTCTCTCTCTCTTCGGTTCAAACTTATCACTCGGAAGATGCCCCTTGTTGAAGATTTCTTCTTTGTTTCACAATTTTTTTTTCTGAAGTAGTTTATTACCATCCCGGTTCAGTTTCGTCTCCCTCCTTTCTTCCCAAAGTTTGAAATCTGTCGTTTCTTTCGTTGTGTGCGTGTGTGACAATGTTATCCTGTTTCCATTAGCTTTATGTCCTTTCTGCGTCTCACTTCGACCTTTATATTTGGATTTGCTTTTCCTTAATCTCCTTTTGCGCCTCTCGTCAAATTATTTGATCCACTGTCTGCTGGGTTTTGTGGTGCACAGAGCAGTTGCCATCTTCTCGATCTTACGCCATCGGACACTTCGGGCTGCGGCGAGGGCAGAATTCTGGTTGGTTAATCATAGCAACTCGAGCGGAGCTGAAGGATATAATGAGGAGGTTGACAACCTGCTGCTCCAGCTTTTCTGGTTTTTTATCGCAGGATGCCGTCTGAGATCATGGAAAAGAGGCCGCTTTCCTCCTTTTACATGGAGTCTGCGCCTTCGTCATTCTTTTCCTGTGAAGTCCGCTTGCCGACAGAGGTGAAGTGGCATCCGACGATTTTTTTTTTTTAACTATTGATACTCTGCGATTTACTTTCCGGAAAATCGGAATTGTGCTTCAATTATAACCCGTTCCTCTCTCTCTCTGCACCTTTTTAAATGAAGTTTTCTTTTTTGCTTTCCATGACGCTCCATCCCTTCGATTACGCAGAGACAAGTTGGATTTTGGAAGCCTGAATCTGTGCCTGATTACCATGGTTAGCTTCTTTATCATTAGCCCTTACTTTTACTCTAGGAGAATAGTATTGCAAATGACCTCTGAAAAATATTTTATGCGTTTCTTGCGAGCATAGAAGTTTGCTTTTCAGCATGCACAACACGCTAGCATTCTTCTCAGTTGATATTTCAACCATTTTTACGCATACTTTGTCCAAATCTTTTGGTGATCCTTTTTGTATCTTTTAATTTTACGACACTTATGACTGATTGCTACAATGTGACAGAGTAATATTCATCTTTCTTTTCTAATATTTTTAATCGAATGTTTTTTTTTTGCTCCAATGCCTATTTTAACATAAACAATATTATTTTTTGTTTGCTCTTAGGCTATCGGTGTAGACCTTCTGACAACAGGGGTCGTAACTAAAGTGTTGCTGTACCTGACATGTCCTCACTAGGGCTTGATGAAAGTAGAAAGCGAGCTGCATATAACATCCAGCTGTTGAATTTTGTCAGTCTTATTCCCATATAAATGTGCTTTCAAACTATACATATTCTAGGACCCTACCCGGCTTGAAGGCGTGAGGCTTCTGACTGATATCTTAATATAGTAAAGCCATAATCTTGGGCAGCATCCTCAGTTCCTCACCTGAAATTACTTCATGGCAAATCCTATTGGAAAACTGTGGATATAAGTTCATTAATTTGTGCTTCTTTTTGTTCATTCCCAAATCCCCTCACATTGATAAGTGTATAAATATTTGTCATCTAAAGATTCAGGGATATAAATATCTTTGAATAAGCCATCTCAGTTGTCAATTCTCAGCCATCCTTATGTCTAATACAGGTAGTGTACAACATTTATTGTCCACAATTTGGTATCTTGTGTTGTGTACAATCTTATGCCATGAAAGATAATTGTACTCCTGTGAAACTAGTCCTTTTGATATTATTCCACTGAAGGCACTAGGAGATGGAGCTATGATTATTTTGCATGATGTTCTTTCTGAGTTACTATGTGGTGAACCTAGCCTACAGAATTTCACAGTTTGCTACTTTTTTATACCTTGTGCATTTATTATATAGCATAATGACGGAACTTCATGGCTTTTGTTCTGCAGAAACTGAGGGAACGCCATTAACCACTGGAAGCAAGTCTGTTAGTGTATCACTAAGGGAAGAAGTTCAAACAATAAATTCACGTTCACCGGTTTCTTTAGAACATCCTTATTATGACAAGAATTTGAAGAATAACTTTTGTGCTGATCACCATTCAGCTATGACGGAAAGGATGTCTAGGCTTTCCGCCACTCCTTGGAAGATTACAGAACAGGATCCAGTGACTCCGCCAAATATTCATAGCCACCCAGCATCTCTGTACATGGACACAAATGAGAATGGTTTCCAATATGAAAATGGCCTTTTTTCCTGCTCTTTTTCAGAAGTATTTAATAGAAAATGTAAGTTATCCTTTTATTTGATTTGACTAACAACCTGTAAACTAGTGTCCTTTATGGATTAAGAATTTTTTTTGGATTAGTAAGTAGGGGTGTGCTCTAAATGGTCTAAACTGCCAAACCAATTTGAATCGAAGCAACCGGTTCTGTTCAGTTTGAATCATTGGTTTGGTTTAACCAGTTTGGGTACTTCTAAACTGAACCAAACTGGATAATGAGAAACGAAATTTTAATAAATATTATTACGATATTATTAGTTAAAGTGATATATCTATAGTTTTTATAATATCATAACATTTAAATTGTAATAACAATTATTACAGCATTAAGAAAAATGATCTATCTATATTTTTTATAATAAGATAACATTTATCTTAATTATTTACAACTAAAAAAGAGTACATATGCAAATAATTAATTATTTTTTGTCTCAAACCAAACCAAACTGAACCAAACCAGGTTGAACCAGTGCAATTTTGAAAAAAAAGGGTCCAAAAGCAGACCAAACTAAACTGTGCACACCCCTATTAATGAGAAGCCTGCTAGATATATAGAACTAAAAGCGATAAATGGTAGTGATGAATGCCCTCCCCGTGATTTATGGCTGTGTTATTCTAGGGAATATGCTTTCTTGATTTAGATTTCTTTCCCCACTTTCTGTCGACCATTGAGATCTGGACTGAACACGTTAGTAATTTACCTGTCCATCTTCTGTCTTGTAGTGAACTTATCATCAGATTCTGTTTTCTGGCGATCTCCAAATGTCATGAATACACAGTCGTTCAAGACTGTTAATGCTAAAGTAAGAGAGGGCGAACCTTTTGAGCCATCAGAAGAAATTGAAGCCCATATGATTGGTGATCTCCTTCCTGGGGATGATGAATTGCTTTCTGGTCTCATTGATGACCTTGAATTTATACCTGAGGCCAACCATGGAGATGATTTGGAGGATGATTTATTTTATAGTGGAGGAGGAATGGAACTGGAAGCTGATGTTGACATGAACTACAGCAAGAAGTTAGATGTTGCTTGTGGACCCACTAGCAAGCAACAAGGCATCCTAAGCATTCCAGTCGCTGGGGAGCACCCCTATGGTGAACATCCTTCTAGAACACTTTTTGTAAGGAACATAAATAGCAATGTGGAAGATTCCGAGTTGCGCTCTCTTTTTGAGGTTATCTCAATCTCTTTTTTGGTTATATATATGCATACATCTCTCTTTCTCTCTCTATTTATATATACATATCTATATCTCCTTATTCTGAAGTTACTTGTGTCCTATTCCCTTTATAATTTTTGACACCTTCTGATATTTCATGCCTTGCAAATATCCATATAGCATTATGGCGACATACGCACTATCTACACAGCTTGCAAGCATCGTGGTTTTGTTATGATCTCATACTATGACATAAGGTCAGCAAGGAATGCAATGAGAGCACTTCAAAACAAAGCTACGAGACGGAGGAAGCTTGACATACACTTCTCGATTCCAAAGGTATAAGTTCTCAGCTTCTCAACAGGTGATTCTGAATGAGACAGTGAAAGCCCCTCTTCTATTACATCAATGAATGAAATCTTGCTAAAGAAATAAGCTTAAATGATGCTTTCTTTCTAGATGTGTGTGTACTGGGGATACACACGAGCATTTACGTTTCTTTATGCTAGATTTCTTATTTTACCCTGTTTTTTGGAATACGGTTCAATAATACCCACGCAATAGCACATAAATTGGCTGATTTGGATTATTCTCATTCCATATATCAGAACCTGACTGACATAGAACTTGTTACCGGGAGCTGGCCAATG
The DNA here is from genome assembly GCA_036172225.1 of Cryptocoryne crispatula var. balansae. Taxonomy (NCBI): domain Eukaryota; kingdom Viridiplantae; phylum Streptophyta; class Magnoliopsida; order Alismatales; family Araceae; genus Cryptocoryne; species Cryptocoryne crispatula. Next base: position 32,549,155 of record CM069931.1, on the reverse strand, counting down.
AAAAACTAGATGGATAAATATGAATTGGAGTGTTGGCCAAGTGCATAAGCTTGGCTAATTACACGAAAAGCTTATCTTTGACAAAAACCATATAAGCCCTTCATAGTTTTGACTATTGCACCTTTCCTCTTAAGTGTACATATGTTCAAGTCTGGAATACCTTGGAAGAAAATGGATAAGCCAGCTGTCATACTTTGAAGAGTGCGGATTGATGGAGTTAATATCTTGTATTATGTAGCCAAGAGTGACACATGGGTAAAAAGAATAAGCGTCCCCCTCAAGGGATGCAACTAAGTGACTCCCTTGACGGCTTAGGCTTTTTCTGTAAGCCTGTGACATGTTATTGTAAAAACCTAGATAAATGGGATATATCAGATGTTTCACACAAATGAGTACAAATGGGATGTATCAGATGTTTCACACAAATGAGTATGCATATCAAGAATCCTGAAATTTGTTAGTATATATGTGTGAACCTCTTTTTTTCTGCGTCTGTTCTTTAGAAAGAAAGACATCTCCGGACTTTTCTAGGAAAATAGGTGATATCCTAAAAATATTAGGTAGTCCGGTGATAGTTTAAAAATATTAGAACCGAGGTTCGGGTTCTTTGAAAATTTCATTTTTTGACCCTTCTCCGCCGGATGGTGCGAGTATCCGGCGTTAACTTACATCGAGCAACGGCTCGAACGCCTTTGATTAACCGTCGTGACAACCTGTGTTTGGAGACGTGCACATCCACAAAAAGTAAAGAACTCAAAAGGGCAGTGGCCTTTTGGGTCTGATGAGATGCAAACCGATTTGTTCGGGTTTGTTTTATTTGTTTGTTGGTTGATTTTTGGATTGACTTGAGAGTCGGTTTTGAGGGTTTGAGTTTGAATCAATTGTTTTGATTGATTTGGTTTTGTTGTTTATTTTGGTTTCGGTTTGACTTTTAGGTTTGTTTTGGTTTAGGTTGTCTAGAACCTGTTTTGGTTTTGATTTTTATATGCTTAAAGTGTTTTAAGCAGTTTTGGCATTTGTTGTTTGGTTGGTTTATTGGATTTTCAGATTTCTGATCTTTCTGGTTTTGAGTTATTTTTGATCCATTTTTGAATGTTTGAAATGTTATTTGTTTGGTTTCTTCTGGGAAGAAGTTTAGTGGATTTTAAGTGGATTTCAGATTGCCAAAATCAGATTTTTGAAGCTGGCCAGAATCTGTTTTAGTAGATCGCTTAAATCCGATTTTTTGGTTGCATATTTAATTGAAACCTGGTTTTTGTGTGTTTTGGGTGTAACTGAAATCTGATTTTTACTTAAGGACTGATTTGGGATTTCACCGAGCCACAAAGGGGCTAGAGTGTGACTTGCCAAAGAGGGCAAGGAAGCTGGCCACAAAGGGGCTTGCTTGAGGGAGTTTGGACGGGATGAAAACAGACCTGACTAGGCTATTCTCCCGGACCCAAGATAGGATCCCATCTCAGGCTGAAATGGGCCGGCTCAGGCCTGCACAAGGTGCATTCCAACCGGGACAGATTGCATCATTTTTTGAGACCAGCAGAGGGCTGTGCTGAATGGGGCCGCAGAGGGGCTACTTGCTGCAGGTTTTAGGGGCAGGTTTTTTGGGTCTGCTTAGTGGGCCTGCAAGTGGGCTGGAATTGGGTCTCAAAGGGACCTGTTTGTGGGCTTGGATGAAGACCAGGAAATGGGCCTGTTTGTGGGCCTGGTTTAGGACTACTCCTGGGCCGGTTGTGGGCCTGAACAGGGGGCCGGTTATGGGCACCTGCAGGTGGGCTGCAGGTGGCTGAAAATGGGCCTGGATGTGGGCTGAACGTGGACCGGTTGTAGGATGTCTGCGGGTGGACCGAGCAGGCATGCTTTGGGACCTGAGCTGGGGAGTGTTCGACGCCTGCAGATGGGCCTGCTCAGGTGGCTGAACGTGGGTTGGCCAGACCTGGTTTGGAGGGAGAAGGGACCAAATGGGGAGTAAAAGAAAGACCTACGTGAAGGCCTGCAAAGGTGGCAGAGGAATCCCATTTCAGAACCTGATTTGCTTTGTCTATTTCCAGATTGTTTGAAACCGGTTTGCTTATTTCGATTCTGATTTTTTTGTTTTCTGTTGAACTTTCAGATTGATTTTCTGTTTTAATTTTCTGTTTGAATTTGAATTGGTTTTAATTTAGTTTTGGCGGTTTGCATCGCCTCCGACCCATCGGATCACTTTGAATGCCCGATTTCATGCATCAATATGAACATCAAAGCTTCATTTCATTGAAAGATGGGGTGAAGTACATCGGTGTACAATGTGAATGGTCCTTCCCCCAATATAGGTTTATCTCCACTACTTTGGAAAAATTTTGGCATTACGACGGCTTGCCGGCTATTTTTCCAACTTAGTGAAAATTTACCCATCCAAAATGGCCAGCCTTAGCTTAGCCATATTGGGGGAAGGAACCGCTGGCTACGGGAGCATGCCCGCGCCACCGTCCGGATCGACATTCCGGGGCGGACCCGGGGGGAGTCGTCCAAGGTTGGAGTCCCCGCGAAGGGTGGATCTCCTTAATTTAATATTGCTTTCGCATTCTGAATTTTTATTTATTTATTTTTTTGAAGGCCACTTCGGGCCAGTCTATGTTCCATCGGCGTTCAAAGCCGGACTTCAATTTATAGGGCTCGGGATGCCCGTCTTGGTCTTCTTGGGCCGGATGGGCCTGCTGGACTTGTGTTTGCACCTCCAATGCCTTGATGGTAGGGTAGGGAGAGTGCCCCGGGCGGACAATCGGCCCCGCCACACGAGTTCCGAAAGGGCCCGGGACATCCACTACTACCCACCATTGCTGGAAGTTGGCAGGTTCTGCCCTTTGGTTGAGTGCCACGGTGTTGCCCACCTCTGGAGCTTCTTGGGCTGCTGGGCCTGCTGTCTTCTCGGTAAGGTAGGGAGAGTGCCCCGGGCGGACGATCGGCCCCGCCACACGAGTTCCGAAAGGGCCCGGGACATTCACCACTACCCACCATCACTGAAAGTTGGCAGGTTCTGCTCCCTGGTTGAGTGCCACGGTGCTGCCCACCTCTGGAGCTTCTTAGGCTGCTGGGCCTGCTGTCTTCTCGGTAAGGTAGGGAGAGTGCCCCGGGCGGACGATCGGCCTCGCCACACGAGTTCCGAAAGGGCCCAGGACATTAACCACTACCCACCATCACTGAAAGTTGGCAGGTTCTGCTCCCTGGTTGAGTGCCACGGTGCTGCCCACCTCTGGAGCTTCTTGGGCTGCTGTCCTCTCGGTAGGCCACAGGGGGGCCGCTGAAAGAAGACTTCAAGCATTTTTTTTGGGAGAGAGGACCTGTCTGAGGCCTGTTCTGTTGAGCCAGGAGGGGGGCTATTCGGGACCTGTTTTGAGGTCTGAACATGGGCTGAACAAGGGCAGCTTTGGACCCGTTTAAGGGGTCTGTTCGGATGGGCTTAAATGAGCCGAAATGGGCCTGCACAGGGGCGTTTCAAGGGCCTGGTTCGGTTACTGGACAGGGACCAGATTGGAAGCTGTTCAGGTGGGCCCAGATGGGCCGAAATGGGCCTGCACAGGGGCATTTCAAGGGCCTGGTTCGGGTGCTGGGCAGGGACCAGATTGGGGTCTGATTTGGGGATCGGTTGAGGCCTGTGTAGGGGTCTGATTTGGAGACCGGGCAGGGGCCTGCTGAGGTCCAGTTTTAGAGGACTGAACAGGCCCTGTAATAGCTCTGTTCAGCTGGCCAACAATGGGGCAGAAATGGGTTTTTAGGTGGTCCGAACAGGGGCTGATAGGAACCAATTTTTTTGGGCCATGGGTTGCCAATGACGATGAAGGCCGGCTTAGGCCATTGGAGGGGTTGAGAAGAGAATTTAGAAGAGGAGGAAGGGGTGCCCTTAAAGGGCTACATAGTTAATATGTGTATGTCCCTACCTTTTCTTCTTCTCTTCTTCTTCTTTCCTTCTTTGGCTGCTGGCGGGTATGCACGTGGGCAGGAGGAGAGCAGCAGCTCTCTTCTTCTTCTTCTCTTGGCTGCTGGCAGGTGCAGACGTACAGCAGCAGGCAGAGGGGCAGCAGCCGGTGCAGCAGCCTGTCGGCGTCCTTCAGCCCCTCCCCTTTTCTGGTGCGCACCTCTCCTTTTATAGGGAGTGGGGGGCAGATGAAAGGCCAGCAGGTGTGTGTACGTTGGTGACCTTTGGCCTTCCCCATGGTGGTTACACCATTTAATCCCATTGATTGAGTGGCTGTCCCTTCATCTTCCCTCTCCTTCAACTGACTGTTGGGAGGCTGAGGTGGCAGCAGGGTGCGCACAAGGATGCTGAGGTGGCAGGTAGTGCGGCTGGGCCTGTTCACACTGGAGTTGAAGTGGGCCTGGCCCAACCTGGGCTTGGTTTCTGGGCCAGCAGGAGGCTGCGGCCCAAGCCCTCCTATGGGCTGCGCACAAGGCCTGAACTTGGCTGAAATGTGCCAATTATGGGCCAGGTAATGAGGCTCCTACTGGGGTGCCTAATTGGGCCCAATTGTGGCTGATCAATGGGCTGTTGGCCCAGCTCCTAAGTCAGCCCATCTGTTCTCTTTTTTTTTGAAAAAAATGTACGCCAACAATATACCATTCAAGTACACTATACATCAACTACCTGCATGACCTATGTTCATGCAATATTTAAGCATACTAAGATGTACCATTCAATTTCACATACATAAAAGAGTATGGCAATCTCATGGTAAAGCTGCTCAGGTTGTTCTATAGAAAAGATACTAAGGTGGCATTTGATGCTGTTGAGATTTGAAATCCGAAGTTTGAGATTCACCTTGTATATCTAAACATGTTGTATAGATATCTGAAGACTTTATGATTAAGATTGTTTGATAAATTGACAACAAATATTTGAATATGAAAATTTAATCGATTATTTGATAATTATAAATTAACATCATAATGTGAAAATTGGATATTTAAACTTGATTTAATAATCATAAAATGACATTTAAATATGAAATAATTTCATCTAAATAAAATTAATATAAAGAGACAAAAACTGAAGGTTATCTTTGTAGGGTACTCAAATAGATGATGAAACGATGATTGAACACCTTTGCTAAGGGCTCTCCTAAATTAAGTGTAGACATCAATGAATTTAGCTTGGGTACATATTCTTTCGATAAAACATGGTGATCATCGAGATGATCATTTGTCATTGTTATTTAATAGGCCTTATTTAATTCTTGGGTATACATAATCTCTATTTTTCTTTGCTAACTCCTGGAGACACAGGTAGAAACTCGGCACACTTTACCTATAGTTATATGAACATTGGAAATTAAAAACAAGAGATACTTTGATGGCAATGAAAGAACTTGCAATAGTGCATAGGATGATAGGAGCAAACATGATGGTTGCAATGCTGTGTTGATAAGAGTTGAAGGGAGAGAATCACAATGTTGGTAACATTTCCGGGTTGAGAAATCAAGTTACACGTGGAAGAACAGGATTACAATTGCTATTTGAGGTTAACATACTTGTTCTAGAAAAGAAGAGTCTGGCACGTGGAAGAATTCAGTGCTAAGTTGCTTTTCCTCACTTAGCAAATCAGACCTTAACCACCCAGTTAATTGCTCTTCGAATATCAAAAGGTAGGAATTATCAAACAATCATACTGATTTAATGTCTGACCGAATCAGTCTTAAGGTGCTTTTCAGCCCAATCAAATGTAGTCTAAATAAGTTCACTTAAATCTGCATAACTAATCTCTGCAGTCTTCAGATAGGAACTTTGAGGAATATCTCTATCTCAATGCCATTAAGTTGGCCTTACACCCTTCGGCAAAGTTTTGCAGCTTCTGCTGGGGACATTATTCACAATGATCTCTTATACTTAATTCGTTATCTAAATGGATTTATCTGTCCTGTAAATCTTGTCAGGCCTTCACTCCTGTTTATCTGTCTCTGATCCTTTATGTCCATGCCTTCTCATTACAGACATGCTGCCCGGACAGTTCTCGTTTTCATCTTTCCTTATCTATTGTTCTCTGCTCTGTTAGTTTTTTTGGTAATGTATGATCTATGATCAGTTTTCTGGCCACCTTCTGAAAACAGCTGCAGTCTTCAATTCATCCAGTCTTCCAACATTCAACTCCCTCTCCCTTTTCTTCGTTTTACTTGCACTCGTACTCTGTTCCCTTTCTTTAGTCCTGGCCTAATGACTGGTTTATCAATTGTTTAGGAGGATTGGTGGGATAAATACTGGAGATAATCACAAGGTTGGCTAATCAACTTTTTTTGTGCATATTTTAATTAAAATTTTGCCATTGGATCTTTTACCATGGCAAAAATATTAAGACCAGTGGATATTTTATGGGAAACGTAGTTATGCCAAATTGCATATTGTGAATCTGTCATTCTTGTCCTGATAATGCCAAATCAGTTTTAAATTTTAGTTATGCCAAATTGCATATTGTGAATCTGTCATTCTTGTCCTGATAATGCAAATCAGTTTTAAATTTTAGTTATGCCAAATTGCATATTGTGAATCTGTCATTCTTGTCCTGATAATGCAAAATCAGTTTAAAATTTGGACCAATACAGTTTCACATATTTAATGGTTGATTGTCAATTAGTCCTTGCTAAACATGTGCTGCCACCTAGGAAGGTTATCATGAACTATCTATTTATTTAAATTGTTGATTGACCAGTTTTCTCTTAAATGGATGTAATTTCTGATCAACAATGTATGTGTATTCAATATAAGCTTCTTTTTTAAGGGTAAACTTTAAGCATTGTAAAGGTATGGGAATAAAATGGTTTAACATATGGGAATAAAATGGTTAACACATGTTAAATATGATTATGACAAAAAAACCTAGAGGCTGTACTGCCTGGGCAAGACCAGCTGATGGATGGATATGTGGAATGGAAGACGGTTATGGAAAAGGTGAGGGCTGACTGCTGGCAGATTCTGATCATGTGTGTGCTTGTTTTATGTTTCTGGAATGCCGGTTGTCCTATTTTAAGTTGTACTTGCACATTATGGGAACATAAGCTGACGCATAAATACTACTATTTTTGTGATCTTAACAACAGGACAATCCATCCGAGAAAGATATTAACCAGGGTACGCTAGTTGTGTTTAACCTTGATTCCTCTGTTTCAAATGATGACCTACATCAGATATTTGGTGTATACGGTGAGATAAAAGAGGTATGACATTTTTGAAACTCGGCATTATCTTTAATTGTTTACACTTTACAGCAAGTCCAGCTTCAACAACTCTGGTGGTATACAGATTCGTGAAACCCCACATAAGCATCATCACAAGTTTGTAGAGTTTTACGATGTCAGAGCTGCTGAAGCTGCACTTCGTGCTTTAAATAGAAGTGACATTGCTGGAAAGCGGATTAAGCTTGAGCTTAGCAGACCTGGAGGTGCAAGACGATGGTATTATAACCAATTCATATTACACCTTGTACTCTTGAAATACTGCTACATTTTTTCATGGAATTGGTTTATATCAGTGAAAGTTTACTGTGCCATCGATGGTATTAAGCTTTATTTTCAGTGAATTAGGTTCTATCATGTCATTCTTTCAGTGAAAGTTTACCATGTCATATGCTTTATTTTTCCTGTTTGATTGTTTCCGTGACAGATAATGCCAATACAGTTCTTTATTTGAAAAATCTGTTCATTACCTGATTGATATACGATCAAAATCTGGACCCAGATCAGCACAATGTTGCAAGTCCTGGCTTGAGATTGTCCTGGATCGACCAGATTAAGCCAGATAACAGGGTGCTAATTACAATCCTGATTGGCCAATTCTGCCATGCCCATGGATTGCAAAATTGGCTGAGTGATCCAGGATCTGCCTGGATTGGCCGACCTGCCCTGATCCAACCTTGAATCTGTTGGTATGGGCATAGTTCCATATTGAAAATTTACAGATATGATATTGTGTTCATAGTATCTTTAGCCTCTGAACCCCAATGTCACAGTTTTAAGGTTTGTAAGATCTTGGATATGTGCTGTTGCCTTCCCCCTATTTTCTCCATCCTAACGAGTGGGGAAGCACTTTGGATCGGTAACTTCGGTTGCAATCTCTCTGGTGCTTGTCATCCCATGTGTGATAGTGCTTAAACTATGGATTCATAGAATGATCTAAAACCGAAATTAAGGGTGAAACACCTTAGCTCTTACTGAGATTTATTTCTCTATTGAATTTATTCTAATTGCTCTCCAATGTAAAGGATTGTCCTCTCACAAACATCTTCTTCCACAACAGCTCAATACAGCAGTTCTCCCCTGAAGTCGAAACAGAAGAAGCTAATGGATGCCCTCAAGAAGAGAGTCCCCTTAACAGTTCACCTTCAGTAGGCTATGGTATGATACGGGCACAAAGTAATGTTGCTATCATAGTAGCAGCAGCTATTCTCCTATTTCCATAGTGGTTATGTCTGAGCTTTTTATTATGTTCTTCAGGATCGGTCCCAGTTGGAGTGACCACACCCAATGTTCTTGATGTTGAATCCTTCCGGGGCATACTATCTGCTGATCATTCACCAACTGTGCCCGTTTTGTATAACAAGTTTCCTGAAACTTCATCTACAATTTCACATAGTATGACCTCTTTAATGAGGGTTGAATCAGTAGGGGACAACAGTAGTCGACATGGCCTTCCCGAGCAAAGTCATTCACTTGGACAGTTGAATTTTGGGTTTCAATCTATGTCGCCACTACATTCTTGTTCCCTTACCAAGTACCATGGTGGCTTGGCCAATGGTATTTCTTTCAGTTCAGTAAGCTCTATGCCTTCCATGGCAATAAATATCAATCCCATAACTACCAAAGCTCTTGACACTGGGCATGCCCAAAATATGGCCATGAGTGGGCCCAATAAGCAGTTGCACGAGCATGATGAAAATGGTAAGTGCGGCACTCATTGATATACATGACATTTTTTTGCTATTGACGCTTCTTTAGCTGTATAATCTTTTAACTGTTCTTTCCTTTGAATGTTTGTAGCTTTAAGGACCCCGGGAAACATGAGTTGCCCTCTTCATGGACACCAGTATCTCTGGGGCAACTCCAGTTCATACCTTTATCATAATACACCAGGGCATGTAATGTGGCCGAACTCACCATCGTTGGTCAATAACATTTCTGCTCCACCTTCCCAGTTGCATCTTTCAAGAGCACCCTCTGCACATTTATTGAACACAGTTGCCCCCTTGCATCAGCATCACATCGGATCAGCACCTTCAGTTAATCCCTCTCTGTGGGACAGGCCAAGTGCTTATACAGGAGATGCCACTGATGCATCTGGTTTTCGACCAGGTTCTCTTGGTAGTATGGGGTTTCCTGGCAGCCCTACGCTGCATGCCTTTGGTATTAGCTCCCAGAATGTGTTCTCTCCTGTGGGTGGCAACTACATAGACCAACCAATTTCTTCCCATGTAGGAATGCCTTCTCCTCAGCAATGGGGCCACACGTTTCATGGCAGGAACTCCTTGATTCCAATGCCTGCTACACTTAATGTTCCCAATGATCGGTTCAGGAGCAGGAGAAGTGATGCAATTGCAAACCAATCTGAAAATAAGAAACAGTACGAACTTGATATTGAACGAATCATTAGAGGGGAGGATTCTAGAACAACTTTGATGATCAAGAACATTCCTAATAAGTATGCCTTTTCCCAATTAATATTTCTTTTCAACTTTACTGGAAGCAGATGCAAACTGATGAATGTTGCATTTTTCTTGTCCACAGATATACTTCAAAAATGCTTTTGGTTGCTATTGATGAGAATCATCGAGGAACCTATGATTTCATTTATCTTCCTATTGATTTTAAGGTGTGTTTTCTGTTTATTGCCTCATTTTGGATCCCCTTGTGAATGTTATCTCACTCTGTTTTCTGTTCCAGAACAAATGTAACGTGGGCTATGCATTTATCAATATGACTGATCCCCAGCAAATCATCCCATTTTTCAAGGTTGCTTTGTTCTCTTTAGTTGTAATAGAAAAATTATCATGCCCCTAGTCAGAAAGATCTTTTTTAAGATTTTCTTCTTGATCATAAAGTTTAACAAGCTCTGTTCACTTCCCAGACATTTAATGGTAAGAAATGGGAGAAATTTAACAGTGAAAAGGTGGCATCACTTGCATATGCACGTATCCAAGGAAAACCTGCTTTGGTAGCCCATTTCCAGAATTCAAGCTTGATGAATGAGGATAAACGTTGCCGACCTATTCTGTTCCATACAGATGGTCCAAATGCGGGTGATCAGGTAATGATATGACAAGAACGCAAATAAATTTTTAGATGCATACAAGGCAAACCGTGGCTTATGGATTCCTGCTTTAACTGACAATTTGCAGGAGCCTTTCCCTATGGGAATCAATATCCGACCTAGGCCTGGTAGGATCAGGGCAATGAGCGAAGATAGCCATCAGGAAAGCACGGCGGACGCTGCAATTGATGAGCATTCATTTAGTGGGACGGGCATTTCGCCAGCTCCGACCAAGGACTTGGAGCGGCCAAATTGCGCTTCTGGTCACTGACCAATTACCTATTCCCTTTCTTCCTCACATTTTTGTCCACAGTTTTGGGTGATATTTATGTTGGAGATCGTTAACGATCGATCCAATTGGGTATCCTGTGGGGCATGGCCAAGGGAGTTGACAAGGCTTCCACTTTTTTCCCCTCCCCAGATGTAACCCTACAAGCGAGGCTGACCACCAAAGATTGCAGGGAAATGCGAGGAATATGTACAGGAGCCCCCATATGGGGGCGTTTACCAAATTTTGCCCTATGAAGGAAGGCCCTTCCCTGCAATTTTTTTTCCCATTTTCTTAATTTTCATTTTTTTTGTCGTGTTACCAGTTTGGAAAACAGTCGGGATATTTGTTCGAAGCTGGGCAATGTAAGTTCTCTGTCTGTCCCTTTGACCTGCCGGTGTCAATATTTTCTGTATTATGGCGTCCGAGATGCCTTTTGCCTGTGCATCCTGCGCACTGAGACTTTGATGCACCAGTAACCTTTTGGGTGTTTACAAATTTTGATGATCTGCCATTGCGAAAAGCTGTAAAATTCAACTGGTCGTTTACTAGGCTTCTAAATTTCTTGCATTGGTAAGAGCTCGCATCTGGTAAAGGGTGAATGCTTTCGTCTAGGCCATTAACACAGGTTGCGGTAAGTTTTTGCAGGGGTAAACACGCAGAAGCAGATCGATATCACTTTTTTTTGCGACGCGCCAGTCGCTGCTTCACCGTGCATTCTTTGGAAGGAATCATTTTCGAGCTTAGCTATCGGCAGCTGATGGCAATAGATAATTTATTTGTTTTGAATTTTTTTGACAGGTTTTAGGAGTCTCACCTAGCAAATATTTACAGGTTAATATTTTATTGTAAGGACTAATTGGGAAGGTTAATCATGGATCTTGCGTGGGAGAATGACGTTGAGTTATTTACTGTCAGAAAGCCGGCTGGGGCATCATACACATTTCCTTCGTGTCTTACAGAATTCACAATTTTTGCATTTAATTTTCCTGTTTTACCTTTGGACGATAAATATACCCATATTTTTTTACCGTGCCCATTTTATTTTCTGTTACCCTTCATCCTTCATGTATCAGACCTACAAATTCCTCCAACTTGCTTTTTCTTCTTCATTCATAGCCTTATTGCTCTTTTTTGTCCTTCTTGCTAATTTTTTCTGAACTATATAGTATGACTTTATTGTAATTACCTCTTGTTAAATACAATGCAAAGTAATTTAATAAACTTTTACTACAATCGAAATAAAGATTTACCAAACCTCGGTGCGGCCGGGAGTAGCCTGACCGAGCACAAAGAAAATATATCCTACACCTACAGGAGTAGGAAAGCAAAGGGGCACCAGAGAGGGGAAGGGAATGAGGATACCCTCAATCACTGATTAGACTTGAAAAATCTTCAAATCAAATGCAAATAAGTAAGTCCACGAATATGATGAATACAATACATCAAAATTTTACCTGTTATCTCTCAGTATCTTTCTTTTCAATTGACGCCTTTGATTTTCATTCCATGAAATGATATACCGGGTCAGGATGTGGTCCATGACTACTAGGAGAGGAGGAAACAAGGATGAGAGAAGTCAAATAATTTGTCAGAGAGCCCGGCTGCTAATAATATTAAATATCTCTATCATTATCAATTCTAAAATCGATATGGATATAAATTCTAACAAGATGTTTGACTACTAATATAAATTTTAAATTTTATAATACAAATAGGATATGAATCATAATACGAATGTACATGTCAATTTTGTTATTGATAATCTATCGTATATAAATATCAATGTCTAAATTGACACAGTAGCATTTTTAAAACTCTAACCAAACATGGCATGAGGGAAGTCTTACTCTACTATATCTCCAATGCAAAAATAAATTATGCAACAAGAACACGTGGATTGAGCGGTGGAAAGAAAACACGTCGGTGGGTTTTGTCTTCTAAAAAAACAACCATGATCTTGGCGAGGACACACGGCCTGTGGCAACTTATTCCATCATTCACAAGAAAGTTTGAGCATTTGAGAAAAAAGAAGGTTTCCATTAGTAAGAGAACCAGGTTTTAATTCATCAAGCGTCAATGCTGACACTTGGCATTAAAATGATAAAAATCATTTACAACAAAAGGAGCTAAGTGCCCCCCCCTATGAGACGATTTAAATGAGAAACCCTACTCCAGACAGAGAGAGAGAGATGATGATGATGCCAACAACAAGAAGGGTGATGCTGTCGCCATGGCGAGAGCAGCCCTTCCAAGTCAACACCTTCTTCCTCTCCACTCTCCGTGCTCCGATCACCTCTACCTCTGCCGGAGAGGACGACGGAGAGGAAGATCCTCCATACGCGGACGTGCCGCGAAGGGGGAGGAGATGGCAGCGCAAGCCCTATCTCACGCCTGTCAAGGACCTCATCCGCCGCGCCAAACAGGAACGCGCCCTCCGCCGCGCCAATCCCTGCCGCCGCCTCGAGCAACCCCCCTCCAACGGCCTCCTCGTCCCCCACCTGGTCCCCGTGGCCCTCCGCCTCCACTCCGCCTGGCTCTCCCTCCTCCGCCGCATCCCTCGCCTCGCCTCCCACTCCTCCCTCCACCGCTGTCGTGCCTGCGGCGAGCTTCACGTCGGCCGCGCCGGCGGCCACCGGATCCGCAGCTGCGAGGGCCCCGGGAGCGGCGCCCGGACCGGCGCCCACGCCTGGGCCAGCGGGGGCCGGCACGACCTCGTCCGTTCCCCCCTCTGCTACCACCTCCACGACCGGGTCGGCAAGCCACGCGTCGGCCACAGGGAGCGGCATCTGGTTCCCCGGCTGCCCGCGGTGGTGGAGCTCTGCATTCAGGCGGGACTGGACCTTGAGGAGTACCCGACGAGACGGCGCACGCGGCCCGTGTACTCCATCGACGGACGCGTCGTCGATTTTGAGCCGGAGGTGGGAGCGGGTGCGGCGGGATCGCAGCCTCCTATGATAGAGGAGGAGGAGGGGGACGAGGAGGACCTGAGGGCGGCGGCGGAGAGGGCAGTGACTGCGTGGGATGAGATGACAACACTGGCGGAGACCCTCATGGAGAAGTTCGAGGTGCAGACGTGCGGGTACTGTGCGGAGGTGCAGGTCGGGGAGAAAGGGCACAAGGTGAGGAGTTGCAGGGCGTCCGGTCACCAGTTTAGGGCGGGGCTGCACGCCTGGCAGGAGGCGACGGCGGACGACCTGCTCGGGACGGAGTACGTGTGGCACCTGCGACGGGAGGCACCGCCGAGCAATGAGCTCAAGAGGTACTACGGGAAGGCGCCGGCGGCGGTGGAACTCTGCGTGCAGGCGGGGGCTGCGGCACCCAAACGGTACCGGAGCATGATGAGGATGGACGTCGCGATCCCCGAGCTCGACGAGCAGGACCTCGTCGCCTGACCCACCCGCAGGGTAAGAAGAGCCGCAACCGGACGTGGGGTTTTGTCTCTCGGCATCGGGGGGAAATGATGCTGCGGAGAGAACGCGGGAGCCGAGGACGACAGGGGAGAGTGGATTGATGAGGAGAGCAGCAGCAGCAGCAGGGAGGAACAGAGAGCACAGCAGGCACCGATCATATGATGATGGTCTTGAAATTTAGATTGAGGCGGAGGAAGAAAATTGCAATTGTGTGGGTGGCAGCCTCAGGTACAATGTAATGTCCATCGTGGGGGGATTTGAGAACATCGAATTGACGTACCCAATCTCGAATAAGGCCTTCAACATTTGTTGTTGCAGACTAGGCTTCCATCTCCCCCCCCCCCCCCTAGGCATTAGGCAAAAGGCTTGTGGACTATCTTCTTCGACAAAAAAGATGGGGCTTCACCGCAGCTGGAAGGGTGTCAAAAGAAAGGGTCAAACAAGAAGTGCTCTTCGTACCGACAAATGTATTCTGTTATATACTACTGGATTCAGTAGCCAATAATAATACATCTTTCTTTTCGGAAAAGCGTAGAGTACTGAAACAACCTGTCCGAACAGCGGCGACGCTGTACCTGAATTATGCAAGGAAGAGAGAGTATAGACGAGAAGAGGGGTAAGAGGGGGAAATCTTCCTTCGTCACTGTTATTACCGATTTGTATCAGCACTTCCTCTCGAACTCATATTTCCCCTATGAAGGACCGGCTGTAAATTTGGAATTAGGAGGAGCTACAGGCCGATCGACAGAACATGTTCGTCGTGTTGAATGATAGATTGGAAACTTGAGCAACTTATAACAAGATTGAATGGGACAAAGGGCATCATTCTTTCCTTGGAAAAAGATGAAACCTCCCATCACTGGGAATCTTTAAGATGGTATAACCGAAAGCAGAATGAGAAGGGTGAAATCCAAAAAGAAAAGACATCAACTTAAAGATGCCAAATGAGAAGGGAATATTGCAAGTGATGCAAACAAACCGAGAAAAACAGGAAGGGCAAAAGCCATAACTTTATTCACCGTTCTGGTCCGTATCAGCTTGCAAAATGTAGAGTCTAAAAAAAGCTGAGCGTGTCAGAATTTCCACGGATGCGACATGCCTGAGAAACTCCAGAACTAGTGGACCAGAGCATTACGATACAAACAATCAGGAAGCGTTCACCGGAGTATGAATGCTCTTGATCTCGACTCACGTGCAAAAGCCTCTCACAGTTGAAGCAAGGCCACGTATTATGTAGTATTTGAGAATATATCTTCTAGCAAGATCTTACCAACTGGAATATGCTGACTTGACTACTATACTAATCATCGATTAGTTTCCTAAAATGAAGAGAGACAGTTTTGATCTTATACCCTTTAATCTCTTGGATCAAGTAGTCTAACAGATTAATGAATGGCTGAAAGATCGAATTCTCACAAGGATAACATGGACAAAAACAAGACATCCAAGAAAGTTAACAGATGCTAGGCAAGGAGATGGTCAGAAGCTTCTAAAAGGAAGTGATAAGATAAAATGTCGAGACACGCAACGAAGGCAAGGTCGGTAGATTCAAAAAATAGCTTATTGTGCTTAGGTCCTGCAAGTAAACATGCTCAAGTCACCTCATCCAAGACGTTCATGAGGCAAATCTGAAGAGGAATTCAGCAGCTGTGAATCTGGTAATAGTTGGTTTGGAGAAAATTTATGCATCCAAATAAAGTTGCAGCATGTCTGTCAAGGATCAGTCTTTGCTAGCAGTGACACAGTCGAGCTTGTGGTGGCTCATCTTGTTAAGCATGTGAGCTGACTCTTTTTCTTAGCAAGGACTTGTTTTAAGAACATAGTTTAATATAATAAATACTGGTAACAAAGCCGCATAGTAAAGCTGTCCTGCATACAGCTTGGCTTGGCAATTCCAGGCGGGGAGCCTGAGATCAGGAAACTAACTCATTTGAACTGATTCAACCGGTCTAAGGTTGCCCTAAGATCAGTCTGGGACCGGTCGATCCCAAGGTCAGTTTCAACTCAGCAATCTTTGAAAAGATCATCTTTTGCTACACATCGTTTGTTCGAAAAAAAAGTTCTAGTAGAGGGTACATGGAGCTGAACCAAGAAACAATAATCAGGCAAGTGACGGATTACCGAAAGGAAGCCTTCAATAACCAAGATAAAATATCCAATGTTTTGCAATGAACCCGGTGTTCTGCAATCTTTTACAAGCTCGCCCTACTTCAGCTATATCTTGCATCCTTAAACCATGCTCCTAACAAGTATCATGATTTTCTAACGAAGTGTCACATGGTTACATTTTCTGCAGTAGACACATGTCAATAATATTTTATAACAGAAATGAAACATAAAGCTTCTTTCCACCACCCTGCGATGTTTACCAAGGATTTGCACGCAGGAAAAGTCATGAGCAGTTATGATCTGTTGCATCGTAACATATATACATGTAACAGGACAATATAAGCTACATGTTTTTCTTAGAAAGGCCACTAACCACTATATGTTCTGCTAGGACCTTGTGACCTGATTGATATTGAGATGGTAAAACTAATAAATTTTCCTGCAGCTATCCATAATTCATAAAAGCAAGAAAAAAACATGAAGATCAAGGATAAACCGGTGCATAAACTTATCATTGTCTGTCTGGTTAACAGTAGCCATAAGGTTAAACCAACCTGTAAGGGTGTAAGTCACCTAAATCAACCCCACCATGGCGGATGGACACCTTGTGATCAAATTCACCTGGAAGATCCTTCTTCAAGGAGTGCATGTACATGGTGGGGATGGACCACTTGTGATCAAATTCACTTGGAAGATCCTTCTTCAAGCAGTGCATGTACAGATGTACCTGCAGATTCTAGTTCACCTCCGACCCTTAAGAAAGTAGAGCTCAAGAATTCCAGCTTTTTGCCAAGGCTTGAAAGTTGAATCAATCCACCTAGGGCTACACTCTTATTTATCGTCTCATATCATTGATCAATTGGAGCTCAAGCCAACCCAACTGACCAACTCAGCAAGGTCTGATCTCAAACTATTTGGGGCTGATTATATAAATTGTCTCCATACAAGAGGATTTTGGGCTACTTCCTGAGAGATGTTAAATCCTTTAGGTGTTGTTTGGTATGGGGATAACTTGGGGATAAACTTGAGTTATCCCCAAAATTTTGAGGATAACCCAGGTTTATCCCCAAAATTTTATGGTACCAAACATGCCCTTAAATCATATTGTTTTACCTTGTCCCATGTCAAATTGATGTTTACCCATCTTCTCGTCCCTTATACTATTGTAATATGATGTACTTTTTCTATGTTGAATCTTCCTATTTCTATGACTAACGTGTTCTTCAAACCTTCCTGACGATCCCGTTTCTCTTAATTTGTCCTTGGTTGATACTACTCCAACCTTTTCAAAGAAAAATCATGTTTATTTTCCATAAAGTCCAAGCTTCACTCACTTCACTTATAAGATCAGATTTCAAATAGTTCAACCTTTTAATTTGTCCCATGTCAATGATGACTAGCCTCCGTCTAGAGAGAAGGGAAAGAAAGAGATATTGTTAAAGTGCCATATGGAAGCCTTTATAAGTATTCTACTTGTAGTCCAAGGAACATTAGTATGTTATTAGTAAGAAACTGCTAGCTTGTAAATGTTATAGGTGACTAGGGCTGAAGGGGAATAATCCCCAGGGAGCTTTCTTTTCCATGGTGGGAGGAGGATAGCTTTATTAGTTGATAATGGAGGAGAAACAATATAATAACCGGGGACAAATGAGATCCTGAATATTGAAGATGTCAAACGAACCCGCTTCTCAGTCCCTTGTCCATGCTCAACAGTAATACAGATATTAAAGCTTCATCCTTCAGTGGCACAATTCTGATAAAAACATATTGTTTTACTCTTTCATATTATATCTAGTTGTGTTACCTAGGTTCATTTTCTATTAGCTTGAATAACTTGTATTAGTTTATGCAACTGCCCCTGGTCCGTCTTTAGTTCTTATTCAAGTCCTAGGCAACCTAAAATTACAAGTGGAGACTACAAGTTCACGTAGCATCCTGCCTTAGGCATCCAAGCGTCTCAAAAGCAGTTTGGAAGAATTCCTTCAGCAACGACGGCGATTTTCACATTATGATCAGAACTACTGATACGACGAATGAAGTCCATCTGATCAATTGCATCTATTTGAAAGGGATAATATCATTGCGGTCTTCCATTTCTTGTGAGGAAAAGGGATGGCAATAAATGACGCCAGTACGTTCCTAACTCTCTTCCTCTGTTGTCACCGAAGAATCCGTGGACCCCCCCTGCAACCCTCTCCAAGGATCGATTTACACTAGTACTTCAAATGTTTCCACCCCAGGTACCCCAAAGGCATCCGTGTTTTACCCGTAAATTCCAGAACCAGATGGCCGGATAAAAACCTGCGGTCAGAATCGACGGATGTGGATCTTAACGAGAGATCAAACCATGTAGGACCTAGAGTGAGTCGCAGGGGAAGAAAGATTTAAGAAAAAGTTATCCTCGCGGACCGATCCCCGTCACAAGCATGAATTCCGTCCAGACCTGTGAGACCACATCAGTCGTGGACGGCATTCCCGCGAGAATCACAGCTGCGCAAGGAACAGAAAAAGGGGAAGCGCTAGGAGGATTTATTGCCTTGTCACCGAAGAATGGCATCTTCTTGGCGGCCTCTTGGCGCATGATCTCCACGTCACTGGAGTAAACCAGAAAATGTGAGCTCGTTTCTTTGCTAGGACAGCTCCGGCCGATGGATGAATGAGGAGGAGGAAGAGAAGAAGAACCGCCGGAGTTTTCACCTTCCGGCGCGGTGCGGCCGGTGGCAAAGGAATCCTTCGAGTTGCCGGAGGAAGAAGAGCGTCCATGTATAATATATATATATATTCATGATACGTATAATTATTTCGTAGGCCCGTGTTCTTGAGTCTCGTCAAGTTTGCATGTTTATGATCCACAGGTCGAGTTATAACTCTAACTCTGTTTTTATTAACATTTTAGATCTGTCGAGATTATTAGTATGGGCTTTATCCACTTTCATTTAGGGTGATATTCCAATCTCGATACAGTTGTGTAACTCTTGCGATGGAGTTTCTGCTTCCGATTATGTTTGCACATGTGTGTGCTGGTTAAGGTGTCCCGTTGTCGTTGTTCAAAAAAAAAAAGATTACGTGTTTAATAAAATTTTTTATTTTTGTCAAAGATCGATGACCATAGCATTGGTAAAGATATAAATTAACTTTATTTCTCTTTCTTCTATAATATTTTTAATATAATATCATTATATTATATATATTCCTTTTGAGTTATTTACTTAGCTATTAATCAAGATGATGATGATTTGATTATCATAATAATAGATCTCAAAAAATTCATCGATTAAAAGGAGACATATAATTATTAAAAATCACTTAATTCAGACGACACGAGTAATAACTATACTACATGTAATATGACTTGGGTGACGTTTGATTCGATATAATGAAATATCTAAATTTTTAATTTCATCTCTGATTAATTTCTCCTGTGAAACAGAATCTTAGTTATCTACATTTAAAAATAAAAAATTATAATAAATCACTTAAAATTGAGTGATTTAATTTTTTGAAGTTGCCAAATAATTTGAATGTCTAGCCTCTGACATCGATTAAGTCAAAACAAATAGAATTTTATATGATGTTTGGTTGCACGATAAATTGAGTTTTTTTTATAATTTTATATTTTTATATTAAAATTTGTTAAAATAAGTCTGTGACAACTATTACAATTTTAAAGTATTTTCCTTCTTGAAGAAGAAGAAGAAGAAGATGTTACCTCTTTTTCTTTTTCTTTTTATTATGTGATCCCCCCCACCTTATTTAGTCATATATCCACTTTTTTTTGTTACCACCTTCGCAAACATGTTAATTTTATGTCATTGATTAATTCACACAACGTACGTTTCATGGCGAATAAGTGTGTATAAAAATAAATTGTGCAAAACCAAAGACCCTATCAGCTGTGATAAGAGTAAGAAGTCGTCACAATTAAATCAATCAACGATGTGCCACCGCACATATATATAGTCATAAATAATTTTTTTGTCTTCGGTCATCTTTGGATTTTTATTTTAGATTTCATCGTAAAAATGCATAGGAAATTATCGTGTAACCAAGCACCCCCCCTGTGAGACATAATAATTTAAGATCTCTTCCAAACAATTTGCGGATTAATAATCTAACCTCCAACCGAAACAAAGACCGAAGTTTTGTTGAGATCAACCAAGCAACAAATATATATATATATAAACATATATGCGAGTGTCATGATATATACATATATATATCATTTGGTATCACGAAATTAGGAACACACCAGCCGAGATATATATACAACTAATTACTTGGTCAGGCTTAATTACTTCGTTAGAATGTGGGGTGGGTACAAATACAATTTGGAGAAGGCATATATATATATATACATACCCTCGCACAGAAAAGGTGGTCAACATGCAAGAAGGCCCTTCCTTGGGAATATCATCATCATCATCGCACCTTTGTTGGAATAGATAAGATATGGGTTGCCGTGCCGTGCTTGAACTGCTTTGTATCATACGGCCGGAGAGCACCTATACGTGCACTCCTTAGATACATAGATATTAGATATTATTCCCCCCCCCCCCCCCCCCCCCACTCTCTCTCTCTCTCTCTCTGGCCAATTATATATGCAACTATCCAGGGGCATGATATGGGTTATTTATTTATTTATTTTAAGATAAATTTTATTAAATATAGTATATATTTTTGCATGATTAATTTTATCTTCAACTCATATAATATTTATTTTTATATAAAAGATATACAAATATTATCGATATGTCTGCTTCAGGATAAATATTTAGTCTCAGATTATTCAGTTTATTCACTTGGTTTGGTTTGAATGATCTTCAAAATCAAACCAAATTTTGTTTTTGTTTTACAGGCTGAAAGTAATAATAGTGAACAAACACTGGTCATATATATATATATAGAGAGAGAGATATATATGTTGGGATATTCAGATGGAATATTGAAAGCCAGTGATGAGAATATATATATATATATATATATATATATATATATCTCAGGTAACAATGCATTGGCTGCTGCACACACACGTACACCCCTCTACTAGCTAGTTAATTAGCTTGTTGTCGTTGTGAGGTCCAACTTAACAAATTTTTTATTGTTCATGATTCGTCCGCAGAAAATAAATAAATTAAAGTACCGTTGACATCTAAAGTGGAGCATTTCTAGCTAGGAAGCATCTAGATACGAAAATGTCAAGAAGTAAGAAAGATTTAATCAAGTATATGTATGTATATATACAGACAGATAGACAGTGACAAAAATGAACCACTTAGTTTGGTGCTAATACTAATTGTTCAGTTGTGTGAAAACCATATATATATATTTGCATAGATGATGGATGCCTATGTTTTTTTATTTTACCAATATTGGACACATACTACAAAATAAAGTACCATAACCAGCCTCACAAGTCCGGCTTCACAGAATATATATATATATTACGAGTGGTAGCTGATGGCCTGATACCCTTGCTTGGATATATATAGTTGGAACCCAACTTTAGGGTTGTTGCAGGTATTGCTAGATTGGATCACCCCCCGGTTCAAATCTTGATCAAACCGACGGGGAATCAGCTAGAATTAATTAATAGCCGGGATCGGCCAAGATCAGCTACCACGCTCTTTATTAATCACTCGTATAGCTAGCCACATATATAATATATATCAAGAGAGCGGAGAGTCTCGAGTGCCTAGTTAAGACTTCACCCTCTCATGTGTCACTCGTAAAAAAAAACCTTACCTGATGTATGGTTTGATAATTTTTCAATTTTCAAGATATTAAATGAGATCTCTCTGGCGAGTGACCCGAAGATACAATTTCAAATGAGCATATATACGAGACTCTCGATCCGCCCTCATATATTAATTAATGCTTGTTGCGAACAGTAGATCTACAGCTTGATTGAGGGGTTTCGTAATCGTCCAAGTGACAAACCCTTAGACGAGACACTTCATAGAACGAGACAAGCAGTGCAGTACAATGATATTCATGTGTACACATGCAGCTGATAGAGAACAACCAGCTTCACCTGGATATATACCTAACTCTCTTGAGTCTTGACCAATTTGGGTCTTGGTTTCTGTGTGTTTCCCGATATAATAAGATGGTTCGGGGCTGCCAAAATTAACTTATGGGTGGCTTGCGTTGAATATCATCTACCCTCTCTCGGGCGCAAATAATCAATCAAGCTAGCTCTTTGTTTAGAGACAAAAAGGAAAATATCCTCGATCTTGTGCCGATCGAAGTCGAGTGAATCAAAGAAGAGAAAGATTAAAAAATTGCAGGAGAAGAAGAGATGGCCACAGTCTAGAGGGAAATCCCCTCCAACTTAGTCGTCGACCCAACATGGTCAGGTCCCACATGTATTGAAATTATTGTATTATATTTAATATTTTTGTGGACTCGATCCATCATCACCTTGAGTTTAAGTTGGCGCGCGGAATCCCCCTCCTTAATTCCATATGAGACTGAGGCATCTCCTATCATATCTTAAGTGGGTCTCAGCTCAAAGTTGCCCTAGAGAACATAATATTCTTTCTGCAGGGTGAAGAGAAAAGAAGGAAACAACATCTCTTTCTTTTATCAAGAGATCTGTTTGTGTTCTTCACAGATAAATAATATTCAAATATATATGCAAGCTTATCAAAACATGAAGCGCACTAGCACTGGGTAGGGGTGTTTACTTGGTAGTTTGGTTTGACTTGATTTGGTTTGAATACTGATCAATCTGATTTGGTTCGAAGGATCCGTTTAATTTGCATGATTTCTAAAATCTTTCAAAGTTCGAACCAAACCAGGCAAGCCCATGAATATTCATAGTTTGATTTAGATATGGTAACAACATTCATTAATTTTTATAATAAAAATAAGGTTATTCTTCAAGAGTTTTAAGAAAAACTAATAAAATATATAAACACACACCAAATTTTAATAGAATATATTTTTAAAGCAATCCAACTGAAACTGTAAGTTGACATATATGCGCATATATATATTTATATATTATGTCACAATAAAAGATAGATAGGCTTGAATCTGACCAAACCAAACCAAACAGAATTGAATTGGTTTGGTCTCATTTGATCTGAGTAATAGTTTGGTTTTAATTGGATTTAAGAAAAGAATCATCCAAAATCAAGCTAAACCACATAAACACCCGTAATTTATATATATATAAATACAAACAAACAAACAAACAAATATATATATATATATCAAACTAATGAAACCCAAGATGTTAAGACGTGGCAACACATCACCTTGTTAATTTGGTCATCCAGACAATTTTTATCTTTAATACTTTGCATTCAACTTTTCAACGACCTGCGTGAATCACACGTCATACTGCTGTAGATAAACATCAACCAAAACGAGCAAGATAAATATCAACCAAGAACGACCCAACTAATAATCTCTCTCTCTCTCTCTCTCTCTCTCTCTCTCGTGTGGAAGAGATTAATACTGATACGTGTTCTCAGTTCTAGACGCAAGGTCTTCTTCTGCGACAAGCTTTCAAATAAATAAATAAAAGATATGCAGGAGCAGAGCAGACGTGAAGCAACAGAAGTCTGGGCTGTCCTCAATAATTAAATTAAATAAAAGCTCGCATCTTCTACTTGCCCACCGCGCTGCAGTCGACGCCACCGCGCGCAATCAATATATATATATATGATCATCATCTATTTAACATAAATATATATATATATATACATATACATATGCTTCTGAACCCATATGCTTTTGCTTCTGTACCGTAAGCGAAAGGAAAGATTTTGAGAAACTAGGATAGATACATAGACGACGACACACATAATTAGATCAAATATAAATCTGTGTCCGAGTCTGAGGAGTTTCTCGAAGTTTATGGAGGAGAAATCTTCGGCACCCACGCACAATTCCAGCCAAATCAAACCTCAGATGTGTAAAGATTTGAGCAGAGAAGTAGATTAATCTCCGTCAACATCGATCCTCGCTTGAGTCCCGGAGCTATGTTGATTCAGACACTACTGATAGCTCCTCCTCTCCGTCTTCTCCGCTTCCGGCGGGGGACACGAGCCGGAGGAGCTGCCCTCCGGCGGGAAGCCTCTGTAGCCCAGCGGCGACACCCCGGAAGCGGACGGCGTCGCCTGGGAAGCGCCGCCGGACGAAAAGAAGCCCCGGTCGTAGAGATTGGAGGCCACGCTCTGGAGCGCCCCGCCGCCGCGGAGCAGCTGGGCGTACTGGACGAGGTCGGGGTACGCCACCGTAGGCGGCGGCGGCACGGGCGGAGCGACCAGGAAGGCGCCGTGGTCGGTTCGGCCCCGCACGCGTTCGGGGAAGTTGAGCTTCGCCTTGGCGCCCTTGAGCCGGAGCGCCGCGTCGTCGTAGGCGGCGGCGGCGCCTTCCGCGGTGTCGAAGGTGCCCAGCCACACCCGGGTGGCCTTGCTGGGGTCCCTTATCTCCGCCGCCCATTTGCCCCACGGCCGCCGCCGCACTCCCCTGTAGTGCCTCCGCCTCGCGCCGGCAGCACCGGTACCGCCCCCTGCGCAGGGATATCAAACCACCGATCCGAACCAGATCATGTATCATTTTCCAAAGATTTTCGCATCTCTCTTAGCTGCGAGGAAATAACTCTGTTCTCCGGAAGACGGGGAGCTATCAATCTGGATTAATGACCCAAAAATACCGCGATCTGCGATGGGGGTTTTCGATCCGTTCGTGCCACAGAGAACTGGGTGTGAATTATAATCCGAATTCCGGATCAATTGATCGAGTGTAGCATCGAGAGATCACTCCCCAAAACCTAAGATCGATCGATCTATCGATCGACCGACCGAGAGAATCATATCTATATCTATATATATATATGTATATGATCGGAAATATATATGTGACCGGATATACAAATTCACACCTTGCGATTCGGAGGGCGGCAGCTGGCGATGATCTTCGGCTTCCCTCTTCACGCACCCGGGCGGGGGCAACACATGAGCTGCGTGGAGCTGGCCGGGCAGATCTTGCAGAGGCCGCTCGCCGCCGGCCTGCAGGGCGGTGGCCGTCGCCGCCTGCGAGAGGGCCGCCGACACCACGGCCATCACATCGGAGCGCCGGACGGCCGGAGAGGGGGAGTACGGCTGCTGCTGCTGCTGCCGTTGCCGCCGCCGCCGCGTTTCTTCTTCTTCCTCCTCCTCCGCCTGGTGAGGATCAAGAGGCCTCTTGCCATGCCGTCGATCCACCTTTTGCTATCCCCTCGTCTCCCCGCCGCCCATGCAACCTCGCAGCTGAGCTGGGCTTCCTCGGCGGCCGGTGAAGATCGACAGCTTCTCGCTTGAAGAACGAGGAGGACGGAGGTTTTGATGGGGGGTGGTCAGCTTTCTCAGTTCCTTACTGTATATTATATATATAAAGATAGAGCGGGGCCGGGGGGACACCGCGTGGGCGGTTCGGTCGCCGGTTCGACCGAACCGGATCAGTTCTATTTTACTAATGCATAAAGCTGAACTAAATCATCAGCTCGATTCGATTAAAATAACTTCTAAAATATGCTATGGTATCAAAAAAATAGTATCATATACATTAACTATTTTTTAAATTATGTATTTATAATTTGGATATGGGATTTTATGCATCTATGGTTTGACCCAAGTCTCAAAACTAATTAGATTAATGGTTGAACCTTAGATTTGATTTAAATTACCGGCTTCTAGGATATAAATTAGAATGGTTGGAACCTTAGGACCAAACAACACCGGGCCCATAATCGTGTGAGATTCACATATGTTTATTTTATCATCATAAAATTAATAAATTAATTAGTAGGTGTCCATTTATCTTGTTTCTGGGTAAAAGAAGGAGAGAAAGCTCTTTAATTTGCAACTAAACACCCCCATAAATCAAGATCTAGTTTTGGTTTGGTGGAGATCCAGGAACTCCTTAAAAAGCTCACTCAAATGAGTTTTTTTTAAGAATTTTCTGACCCATTTTTATGTGTTGTGTATGTATATACACACATTAGCTGTATTTGGTTGAGATAAAGCATGTCAAAGATTTGTTTGTGAGGAGAATCTCATCACCAGTTATACAACCAAACACTACCTAAGATCCATTAAGGTTAGATGGGGTTAAAATTAATGTATATATATTCATTCTATTAATTAATTAAAACCCATCTTCAGTATTCTCATGACAAGTCCAGCAACAGGTGTCCTACGTTAAACTTGATTTCGACTTATTTAATATATTTAATCGATAACATATGATTATGAATAATAATAATTTATTTTTAAATAAATATTTGATCGAATAATTCATCAAGTTACTTTTAAAAGTCTGAATGACTTTCAAGCAATATGTATGTATGTATGTATGTATGTATGTGTATATATATATCGAACGGGTGGGAAGGAGTAGGAGGAGAGTATGGCTAGCCTTTTGACTTTTGTGGTCGATTAAAAATGTCATCTCAGTGCATCACTTACAATACAACAGTGGGCCATCGGATTGAAAGTCTTGCAATATTTGATCCATGCGTTATCGCGGTCTCTCAAAAAGAATTCTTAATAAAAGACAAGGCTGAGATATATTTTTCGATTTTAATATTTTAAAATTATATTAAAATAAATATTAATTGAATAACGGGTGCAATGAGACTGTGAGTTAATCTGTGAGGACGTACGTTTGGGGAGATGTGATGACGAAAAAGAGTGAAGAGGTTGAAGTTGAGGGGAGGGGGCTGGGGCACCAGAGAGAGAGAGAAAAGAAGAAGAAGAAGAAGAGATGTATGTAGCCTTCTTGTTTGTTCAAGAAAATCTTTATAATAAATTTATCTAGTGGTGGTCACCTGACACCTCTTTTAGCTCGAGACGACCGTCTACATACATACACTGATGTGAAAACTCGCAGGTCCTGTGTATTTTAGCTCCCACCGCCGGGTGACATCCATCGAAAAGATAAGAACACAAAACTGTAACAAAAAAATAAAAAAAATCTGTTTTATCTTTCAACCAAACACCCCCCCCCCGAGGATTTATTTGGTACATGTTTAATTTGTGAATGGATTTGATTTATCGTCGAGATTTCAAGGTCGATATACTAGAATTAATAAGTTTAGTATGACTATATATATATCATGTCTAAAGGAACCCAAAGCTAACTTCATCGCGTCGCTTCCTCCAGTGCCATCATCAAGGCTGCGTTTGGTTGGACCGGTGGGAGACTTTTTTTTTTGCAGAAATTAATCTTTAGCAAGTATATATTTGTCCATCCAAATATATCAAGTAATTTTTTCGATTCCGTATGAAAAATCAAAGAGAAATTTAAATATATATATATATATTTTATAACGATCGACTAAATCGATCCAACAATCATACTAATTAATAGTCTCTCTAAGAGGTCACTAATCATCGACCTACTCCCAACATAGCACGCTTAATTTCGAAGTTCTTTCGATTCAACTTCTGAAAAATGGTTAATCATTCTTGTCGGTAAGCCACCGATTTAATCTCTTGACATATTCACAAATCGTGATGTTACAATTTACCCCCGTTAAAGACTTGATGTCCCCGTCAAAATCACACATATCACATACCCAGGCGAGTCACACCAGACCTTCCGACTGGGTCATGCTCTGATATCTTATGTGACGATCGACTAAATCTGCTGACCGGCCCAACAACCATACTAATTAATAACCTTACCAAGAGGTCACCCATCTTTGACTTACTCCCAACAAAACACGCTTAATTTCGGAGTTCTTTCAACTCAACATCTGAAAAATAGTTAATTAGTGTTGTTAATAGTGATTTAATCTCTTAACATATTCACAAATCTAAGTGTTACATATATCTAGAGAGATCGAGAGAGAAAGACTACCGGTGGGATTGTCCTCCTAATCCTTGATTCATGTCAACCTGCACGCCCAAAAAAATGATAACTTTAGAAATATTTGGATTTGAGTTTCAACATTTTTCAAAAAATAAGTAAAGAAATAATTTCTTCAAAAAAAGTTAATCAAAATATTGTTTGGTTTAAGGTTAACTCAAAGTATGGATTTTGGTATCCACAGGGATTAAACGGATGCCATTTTCAAAACTCTTCCTTATCATTTAGATATAATAATAGCTTATTTAAAATAATGTAATATAATTAAATATACATTCAAAATAAAAAAAATTATACAATCTACAAAAATTATTCGAACATTACATTAATGCCTGACATATTTATTAACTAAAATAGTTTTTTTACAAATTTGATCAAGTAGTAAGACTCATTTTTTCAGCACCAAAAAGTTTAGAAACTAATAAAATTTTAGTTTTATAAGGACCTATACAAAAATATGAATAATTATAAATTAAATATTCAAAATTTATTTATTAGTGTAAAACACCTTGTAAGCTATTTGAAATTTATAATTTTTGTTGAAATTAATCATAAATAGATATACATGTTAATAGCGTATGAGTCGTGATTTTTCTAGTCCTTTCCGATAAGTCAACCAAGAACGTATAATAATTTACTAAGAAACTAATTTTTTAAAAAATAAAACAACATAAAATTTAAATTTTGACCTAAGCATATCAGATTTGAAATTTTAAATAAATATATAAATCTAAATAACATAGAAATATAGAATTAATTTAACATAAAATGGAATAAATAAAATATATTAAAAAATAAATAAATTATGAATATTATATAAAATATAAATAACAACAAGGAAACAACTTCGCTGACAATTATTGACTTTTCTTTGGGCAGCAAAAATGTCATGTTTGGGAGGATTCAACATGGTTTTATCCGAATGATAAGACAAAAAATTTGTAGTAGTTGTGATTTAACCGGCAAGGAGGACCATGATTTGAATGATTGTAAGATTTTCTAATTTCGTTCGTAGGAATACGATTTGAAGTTCCAAGTTTAAAAAACATTTTTTATTTCACATATTTATAATTAACGCAGTGAATCGTAAACATGAAAATAAGGACTTTATAGATCATGCATACTCCAAGTATCATTGAGGCTTTTGCATACCCAAGGCTTGAGAAAGATCAACGGGACTTGGGTCAAGGAAGAGTTTAAATATAATAATAGCTTATTTTAAATAGTTTATAAAGATGTATGGGGTCAAGGTCTCAGGGTTGAGATTGGGTCAATCAACCCAAAAATTAACCAAGTCAAACCTAAGTAACAACTTTGGTTCCAACCCCACATTCCATGTCCATAACAAAAGAATGCAATATCCAACTTCAACACAATTCTATCATCTTGGTTTTCAGTCTCTCACTTTTTAATGCTTCCGATGAAACTATATCACCTAGGGGTGGGCACGGTTCGGTTTGGTCCGGTTTGGACCATTTTTTTCCCAAACCGAACCAAACCGAATCACCCTCCCAAACCGAACCAAACCAAACCGAATCAATTCGGTTTGGTTTAGTTTGGTTCGGTTTAAACCGAAAATAAATAAAAATATTTAAATTAATTATTTTTACATATATATACTAGTTTTTATGTTAAAAATAATGAAAATAAATATTATTTTATTATATAATCTATAAAAATATCATTTTTATTAATACTATAATAGTTTTTTATAATTTTTTGATTAAATCGGTTTAAACGGTTTGGTTTGGTTTAAATTGGTTTGGAGATTTTCCAAACCGAACTAAACCGAAGGGGGTCCAAACCGAATCGAATGGGCTAGTTCGGTTTGGTTTCTCGGTTTGAACCGTTTTGTGCCCACCCCTAATATCACCTGTGCATGCCGTTACGATGTTGCAGAGGTTGATTAAATGAAGAACAAAAACCTTCATTAACAATCACATCAACAGCATTATATCTTATCTCCACAAGTTAAACGAGCACCGATCGAGGACTAAGGAGTGATGCTTGGTTACGTCTTTGTATCAAATCTCATGGGGTGTTTGGTTGCATTTTATTTTTTTTATATGGTTTCATGATAAAAAATGATATCATACATTGAAACTTGACAAATTTTAAAATTGAAAACTATAAAAATATAATGTTTGGCAAAAATATTATCATTTATAGAAATGATGGTAAGGTGTTTAGTGCATAAATGAAAAGTCACTTATGTAACACATGGGTTAGGCTTGTGGACCATGTGCTTTGGGTGTGCACTTTAAAAAAAAAAAATACTCAATACCTCTTTTTTTCTCTATCACATGGAGGAGGGTGAAAAAACTTTTGAGATAAAAAATTATAACACATGTCAAACACTTTTAAAATAAACTTTTACTACAATTTTTAAAAATAAAAATAAAAATACTCATTATCATGCAACCAAACACCCCGTTAGTGTTCAAAATTTGTACCAAGTTATGTTAGATATATCATGTGAAAGTCATAATTTTTGCACGTTCCAAGTGACGATGTAGATATCCTAACTAAGATGGTGTTTAATAACGCTAAATCTAAAATCTGAACTCCGAGATTCATCTCTCGGAATATCTCGTACCAATATCTAAAAACCCAATAGACTAAAACTATTTGATTTACAAATTTACATCTGAATATTAAATTTTGATAACAAGCTGAAACTAGAGGATTCGAGTAGTTGCACTTGGCACTGCTTCCCCGATCCATAAAGGGATTTTGGTCGGTGGTATCAGAGTTAAAAAAGAAATGAATGGATTTTCAATAACTTAAAAAAAACCACCTATATACACAATATTTCAAACCTGAGAAAAAGAAAAAAGCCTGTCAATGACGACTCTTGGTGCCATGCACGGTATACCCAGCGACCCCTCCTCAATTACGTTGAATATCCTATCAAACAGCAACGACATATCACCTGCTTTCTCAGCCAAAATAAAGAAATAACAAAATTTTAACCAACTTGTACATGACATGTGGCGTATATACACGAAAATTGCTGGCTCCTTGGATACACAGACTCTTCGTCTTCAACCGCAGTAACCCAACATAAGCAACTGTCGTCCACCTGTATCACATAAATCAAGGAGGTATCTTACAATATAGCAGATTCAAATTTTGCATTGCGGAAGATTTAAAATGGCAAGCTATCACACCTCGTTGAATAGAATAACATTAACTAGAGCACCTTGCTAGATGATAATCAATATAAAAAGCATAATGTTCGTAATAGCCTGACATAAGAACAAAAATCACACATGATGTTGAATAAAAAAATGGCTCATTTAAGATTTTAAGTCCATTCTCCCAGAAAAGGTAAGCTACCTCTTCAGAGAAGTTTAAATCATGGTTCGCCGGGTCGCCCGACCCAGCCGGTTTCCGGGCCGACTGGCCTGGAAACGACCCTGCCGGGCTGACTCCAAGACGGCCCGGCAGGGGGTCGCATGACCCGGTGACCCAGTCGGCCAGGTCGCCCGACCCCGGGGCAACCCGGCCTAGGTCAATTTTTTTTATACTATTATTATATACTTAAATTTTTTTTAACTCTGTGCCACATTTAATAATAGTATAACAATACTTTACTATCACTTATACCATCGCATGTATATAAGAATTTGAATCATAAATATATGTTATATACTCAAATTTTATAGAGATCTATTTTAACTCTCTTCTCTTTCACACACATCATCAAAAATGTCAAGAATAATTATTTTTTAGTGTCCCATTTATTAATTGTACAATAATATTTTATTATCTTTTATATTATTATGTATGTTTAAAATTTATAATTATAAATATATGATACATCTTAAAATTTATAAAATTGTTTGTTAAGTATCTTTACCTTCTCACTTAAGATTAACTCTTTCCCAACATATATTAATACAATATAATCACAAAAAAATCATATTTACATGTATACATAGATAAACACTCATATTCAATTATAATATAAAAATATAATTATATTTATGTATATATTTTATGTATACATAAATATATGACATAAAAATTATTGTTTCTATTTGTTTCTTGTTTTCATATAATTTTTTATAATAAAATAAATAAAATACGACCCCATCCGACCCCGTCCGACCCGGGGTCGCGACCCCATCTGACTAGGTCGGTTTTGGGGCCGACCGACCCCGGGCCGACCCCTGACCCTGCCTTCCTTGGTTTAAATCCTTTAGACCACATTGTTTCCCCTCCAAGTTAATTCAGGACTATTTCATCTTGTCTACACTTCCACTATCCTAAATGTACAACGTTTCTACTAGAGCCTTTCTGAATCTATGCCTAATGTGCTCAAACAGGTATTATACATCGGATGGTTATTTAAACAGATCTGGATGATGTCGTTGTTGACCAGCACAAGAAAGAACTAGTCGAAATAATATAACGAATCATAAACACAACCAAATAAACTTGGCTACAGTGACATGGGGAGTTGCCAATAATAAAAAAAGAACCATCGAATATTAACTGACTCCTGACTTGGAGGGAACAATATTTTTCCAGACTTCAAGGTTACATGCTTCAGTCTTCATTCTTCAAATATTCACTTCTGACTTGGAGGGATATTATTTATTGAATATATGTAACCCAGACCATCAAGCATTGATGTCATATATATAACCTAAAACTACTGCAACATAAATTTCTATTCGAATCTTTCATCATTAGCAAATAACACTGCAGATATGACCTGTTTCTATGGTTTGCAGGAACTGCTGATCCCATATCAGAATCGGCAGGTGCTGACCCAATCCACATGGGACCACCCACAACCAATTTCTGCCGGGATCTGGGCTAGACACATTGAATAGGCCTATAGTTGGGATGATCCTAGACAGATCCATGATCCCGGAATCAAGCAAGTACTTTACCTCCTGAGCAACACAGCAAACCTCTGACAGCCACTGTCTTGCTCAATGCCAAGATGTCACTTCGCACGATTTCCCCTTGGCCCAGAGACAAACATACATCCCCTTCACGCTAGTTTCAGCCACCCCAACTTTTTCTTTCCCAATGCCAAGAATCCCCACAACCAGCCACCCTGCCTCAGCATACCCTAGACTTTAGCGTGAAGCTGCTTCCTCTGCTGAAGTACCCCTGTCGCACTGCAACAGCAGAAGGATACACCCTAGCACCTCTATCCTGCCGGCAGCCACTGCTACCAACTGCCTGCACAGACCAGCTGTTCCACGCTTGTTGTGACAACACAACCCAGCCAGCTCTGTCTGTACCCTCCTGAATCCCTTACATATACGAAAAACCTGCAGCCTTTGCCCTCTGCCACCGACCATGTGCTCCCACCACTCAAGCTGCATGCCTCTGCCTTCCTCCTTTGTTGGGGCCATCTTAGTTACTACCATAAAGTCAGTTTGCAAAAATTTAACTAATTAACTGGCTGAGGTAGTGCGAATCAGCCTAGCTCAAACAAGAACAAAGTGTTTTAAAGCCCAGACCAGTTCAAGCTATTCAACTTGGTCAACCTCACTTCATTCAAGCAAATCAACTTAAGCACAAGGATGGAGAAGGTTAGAGGCCTTGGGCCCTCTTAATGGACCTCCAAAAGGCACCTTCTGGGAGGCCTAGGTGCGCAAGGCTCCCATACACCAAAGAGCTTGAGCCAGCTGGACCAATGGATGAACCGATATGCCCAGGATGCATGTTTAAAGCTCTTAAAACTACATCGAGCATCACTGGTCACCTGTCACTGTGCTTTCTTCTGGCCTGGTGACATTTTGTTCACCACAAGTCTTCACCAAAGGATAGCTTCCCTTGTCCACCATCTCCCTTGTCTTCAATCATCCCTTCTTTCTCTGGTCATCTCCCCTCCACTCTACCTCTCTCTTCCCTCACTCCATACCTCATCTTCTGTCGGCTCATACCAACCGGTCTCCTCCTCTCCGGTCATCGTCCCTCTACTATTCCTCTACCTCCATGTGAATCTGACATTCAGCCAGTCCCAGCCCAGTGCCTTGTTCATCTCCTCTCCCTCTGACTGGTTCCTCTCCATTGGATGGTCATCCCCTCCCTCCGATGGATCTCCCCCCTAGCCAGTCATTCCCCCTCCCTCAATCGATCTCCTCCCATTTGGCCGGTCATCACCCTCTCTTCGACTGGTCTCCTCCATTCTAGTTGATCAATACCCCCTCGAATTTTAGGAGACGAAGTTAGAATAAACATACACCTTTCGGAAAGTAAACTTCTTATATGTTGCTCTTACAATTCTATTAGTATTCCTACAAATTTTGTTCTCAATATACGTCAATTTTATTATATGTTGTAATTTTATTTTAGATTGCCATATAATTGTTTCTAAGATGTTGTGTTTCACTACTTAGGTTTGCACATCTTACCGCCTTACCACCCAAAGATTGTCATCTCACATCTCAGTTTCGTCTCAAGGTGATGGGAGATAAGAGATCTCAAAAAAAATGTCAGAAGATGATCTCAACATATTAGCGTACACTGACATAATAATCTTTACAAAAATAATAAGAGACTTAAGATCAAGATTGACAAATCACTTAGAGGAATTAAGACAGATATAGGAAAGATAATCATTGTCAATAAGAGATATCAATAGGTTCTATTGTGGATCTAGGTTTTTCTTGGGCAATATCAAGAGATGAAATCTCCTTGAAAATTGAGAAAATTGAGAGGTTGTGTGACAATTTGAATCACTTTTACATATAGTCATATAAAAATTTTAACTTTAAATTATAGTAGAATTAAATCAACGACACCTAGATAAGATCAACAACACCTAAATAAGACTTTAGATAGATGTAACAATAAAATTGTTAATATATGAAACCTTCATAAAGTCATCTAACTGAATTCATAATAAGAAAAAAAATGAGAGATAATATGAATGACATAGACAATTTGCATTGATATGGAGCTTTAAAGTTGAAGTCATCAACATATGGTATAAAATATAGAACAACAGATATGTATAAAGACCGCGTGATCTCGTTTCTCAGAGACACGAAGAGATAGAGATTCTTCGGGGATCTAGAGAGATTCTCGATAGTTTGTATTTCATGTTACCAACTAGGTGACACCGAATCGGACACCACACCATGACATCTAGGTGGTAAATGACTTTTGGACACTTTAGAAGCCTTGTCGCCTTGACAACTAGAGTAGTAGTGCCATTCACTTCCATTTCTTCCTCTATCTCCATGTCAGTTGATGAATTGCAGTTCACTACCTACATGGGTTTGTGCCTATCTATGACTAACCTTTAAATGTCCCGACCCACATTTGATTACAATCCTAGCACCAAAAGCTTTTGCTATACGACTCCAGCGATCCTTAGGCTCAGTAGCCCGTTGCCTTTAGTTGCGATCGTGATAACAAAAGCATTAAAGGACATCCATACCATAGCGACATCCAATTGGTTAGTAGCAACAATGTGACCATCCCGTCAACATCTAGACACAATAGTACACATTACACCCATCAAAGACTTCCTTGCCTCCCTCTCTCCTCCCACCACCACCCAGATGGAGACTTCTTTGCCACCCCATCCTTGCCCGGATGGAGGTCATGGCTACAACCTTTACACGGCGAACCCCAGCACCTGTCTGTGCCCATCTCTTAACTTGCCAGATTCCTTGCCGACTCCGAGCTCCTTTGTTCGTGAGCTAGACACCAACACTTACCTCTTACATGCCTTCCAACTCTGACATTTTGTGAGATCCCAGCAAAGCAATCACTGAAATCGTAAACCACCCAAGCCCATTTGCTGGCAGCCCCACTGGTCCACTTGCAAATCTTGAGAATCGATCTTTTACAATCGGTTGCCTGTTTTTTATATTCTTGATTCTCAAACACATGTTATAGTGACAGAACACAAGTTTCACCAATCTATCATATGTAAATCTATTCCATCATTCTCTTCCTATATGTCAGGCTAAATATACACCAATTCTTTTTGCATTGTGAAAAACTTGTAGTAGCACTTAAGCGCTTAAGTAGAATTTTAGGCCTTGAACTTGTTTTTGCTTTATTAGCCACTAAAAAAGTGCCCACTTTGGGCACTTTGAGTGGCAAAGCCCACCCTATCAGATGTTAATCTATTTCTTCTCGTTGTATGTGTCAGAATAAATATACTCCAATTTTTCTTACATTGTGAAAAACTTGTAGCGGCGCTTAAGCATCTGTGCATAATTATAGGCCCTGAACTTGCCTCCGCTTTATTGGACATTAAAAAAGCACCCACTTTCGGTGCTTTGAGAGGCAAAGAGCCCAAAGTGGGCACATTTTGCCTGCTTAAGCACCTGATCCAGATCCATCCATCTATTACCCCACCCTTGTTCCTCTGAACCTATTTCCAACTTCTTTTGTCTTTTTTATGGTTTTGAAGACTGTATTGATTGTTTTAACTTGTATACCATTTTTTACTTATTCCTATGATTTTTTTTAATTTTATGATTTAAAATTTAATGTTTAGGTTTTGGTTTGAGTTGATTTGGGTTTCATTTAAGATGTGCTTTGTTTTTGTTTTGACTTGATGTCCTTTATCTTTGAAGTTCATTTTAAGCAAGGAAGGCTGGAGCGTGGGTCGCAATCAGGTCGGCCTAGCTCTGGACTGACCCGGTCCGACCCTTTTTTTTTGAATTTTTTTAAAAAAATTAAAAAATGAAACAAATGTCAAAAAAATTCAAAAAAATCTGAAAAATAAGAGATATCACAATAAAAATATTTTCATTAATTAACACAAACTTTACTTTACAGTTTATATAAACTTGACTTGGTTTACATTTTCAACATAAGCTTTATACTCTTCCCATGACATTGTAATATATACAGTTTGTCACACATGCTAATGAATATTATACTCCAGAGTCCCTTTTATAATAATTCTAATGTCTCTATTGGGTCTTAAAAAATCACCAAAATATTGTTCGTAGGGGTATTGAATTGAAGTGTCCACAGATGATCTATAATTCATCCCACTCCACTCTTAATCATGTAGGGAACCAAGAGCCTTGAGATGAATCATACCCATAAGTCAGTTGTTCATATCCGTAGTATTGATGTCCGTCGTGTTGGGTATGCTGTGTTCCTCCGCCTTGCGACCTTGCCCCATGGTCCATATATTGGGTCGTGTGGGTATATTGCTCTTCTTCAGTGAAGCATTCTACTGTTGTAAGAGTTCTCCCCACATTCGTGGACCTCTACATGCTTGAAGCCATGGCTCCCTACCCTTAATATCCCACTCTATCACCGTTGTTGCTCTTTGAAGAAAAATCCTCCAAAGTTTGATACTGATGTCGGGCTTTGGAGTGTCTTCTTGATTCGCGTAAAGTGTCTCCACATCTACTATGTCAAGAGGATCAATTAAACCTTCTTACTCTTTCCCTTACTCTGCACACCTCTACTAAATCCTTCATCGGACATCCGTCTCTTCACCATGGCGGGGAGAATATGAAATTCTTGAGTGAGAGGGATGTCGTTGAGCACTCCTTCAGCCCATTGCCGATCTTCAAGGTTGAACTTATGCTCGCCTATCCCTTCTTGGTCGTTCACCCACACTCCTAACATATTTCTCTTATCGAAGATTTGATCCAAGTCAATGTCTTCCTCTTAGATCGTTAGTTCATCAGGTTGACCACTTGAAGTGACTGTCCTCCACCATTGTTCTTCCCTTTAATTCTGTTTCATTCTTTCTAAATTATTCAACTTGAGCCTTATGTTGTAGTGACAGTACACAAGGTTCTCAAGTCTTTTTGATGTTAGTCTGTTCCTCTGCTTTGTGTGGATCAAGCTGAACGTCGACCAATTCCTCTCGCAGTCGGATGCCGAAGTTGTTTGGCTAAGTACTTTGATAGCCACATCTGCCAAATCTTCGTAAATTGGTGCTTTGTCATGGTCCATCCACCAATTAGCTACAAAAAAGAAGTAAGTCAGAGCCTTATCAGATAAATATGTTTAATGATCAATAATGAATGCTAATAATAGAAATTAATCGATATGTATCCAGACTTAAGAGCATAACAGCTCGCTCCACTCTTGCTGCCCCAAAATGATTAGTCTGTATCCTGTAGTGATTCATCTTGTTGCATGCAATTATTAACCGGTCATTATCACCAAATATCCTTGTGATGACGGTCTTGACAACATCAAGTAATTCATTTATTGTCCTGAACTGTTGACTGCAGTAATAACGAAAGTTGAAGAAGTAACCAAACAAGATACACATGTTACTAATCAATCAAAACATATTTTTAAATATAAATGAATAAAGTAAAAAAGTAATGAAATATACTTGTTGCATGTATTGGATGATGTAATGTTCGCTCCCACCGATGCTCAATAACATCCCACCATTTAGTGAAGCCGACATGATTTTTGCAATCTCGTCCTTTGCTCTGTCAATTGCATTGTATAAATAGCCCATGTCCGCTTTTCTATCACTGTTCACTATCCTTAGCACCTTCACTATAGGACCTACAATGCTCAACATCTTCACAACTTTCCACAAATCTCCACTCTCTATTGTTTCCTCAACTTTCCTCCCACTCTGCTTATCAAATGGGTTACATCTAGCTAACCAAGTATCTCACCCCGGTGAGATGACCATGTGACATAGAGCTGTCCTATGAGTTAATAGACTCTCTAAAAAGATATAATGAGAGGCGAAGCGAGTGGTACCAGGTCTGAGAAGCTCTCTCCCCTTTGTATGTTCCCTCATCAAGTTCAGGATGAAGTTGTTGTAGATGAAGGATAAGATAAATTAGGCTAACTTCACAACCTGGTCTATTTGACTATTTTTGTAGATGTCCTCTAACATTAAATCTAGGGAATGCATGGAACATGGTGTTCAATACAACTTCGGTCTCTTGACCATCAACATTTGACCAGCCACTTTGTATGTAGCCACGTTGTCCGTGACTACTTGGACAACCCGGTCCTCCCCTATCTCTTAGATAACTCTACCTACCAAATCAAAAAAATATTTGGAGTTTTTGACTTTCCTTGATGCATCAACTGACTTCCAAAACACAGTGCCGATTTGACAATAAACTAGAAATTTTATCATTGTCTTTTTTAGTTATACCTGTTAAGAAGAATATGAATGAATTAGGTATAACACAACAAATTAAGTAAACACTATATAAAGTGAACTTACCGGTCCAACCATCAGTCATCAACGTACAACCTCTTTCGTCCAAAATTTTTTTAAAGGACTTGACGTACTTTCTTGTATCCTCCACCTACATGGGAAGATATACATTGTATATCTCTTTTGGGTTAGGTTCAAGCACTTCTCGTCCGACATCGCCGATGGTGCTGATCATGTTCTCACAGAATGGTCCCATGGCAGCATTCACCGGTATACTATGATGGAAGAACAACCTTGATGTCGCCCGTCCGATCTTCTCCTTACATAGTTTCAAAATTTTCAATGCTGTCGTTATTGTTGTTTGGCATTGCCATGGTTGGGTGACAACAGGATCAACAAGACCCACTCTCGAGTCGTCATCTTAAATGAGATCATGAATCTCCTCCACAGATTGGTTTGATCCCCTTCCACTCCTGGATCCTTGACCAAATGATCGGCTGGTGCGGCGCAAAGCGTCTTCGTTGGCAAATGACTTTCGACTTGCCTTCATATCCTGGTAGAGATCCTCTAATTTTCAAACATGGTAAGTAAACAAGATAATAAACTAGTTTTCAGAGTAAGAAATACATAATACATACTATCTTTGAGGCTTATATCATGACGAATGTCCGAACGCTATTGTCCGATCTTATATATGTGTATGGAATGTCTTTCCGGTTTCGCAATTTCTTCATGAACTGTATCCTTATGCCGCTTTGAAGTTCCCGTCATCGCTTCCAATTCTTGTAAATGCCGTCAGAATTGTGCTCTTACCTCTGATGGAGTACAAGAGCACGGGAGTATGTTGCCCTTCATTCCGGCAAGGTGATGTTTTAATCTAAAAATACCATCGTGCATAATTTTATCATAGTATTTATATTGCACTTTATTGGCCGTCATAGATAGCAAAGTGCAATATGCTCATGTTGGATCAATCCAGGTCGACCTAGTAATTTCAGTGTTACGACTAGGAGAAGACATGGTTAATTAAAGTAAACAATAAGGAAAAGAATAAATGAAAAGATTAGATTAGAATAATTCAAAAACCAACTAAAGATATCAACATTCACTAAATCAACTAAGGGCCCTGGAAAGATGGGAATTAGCTTTAAAATCTAAGACTTATAGGGGTGAGCATGAAGGGGGGGAGGGTTGGGATAGAGGGCCTCCTTTGGGGGCCTTATATAGGCCCCCAAGGGGTGCAAGGGGGCATTAAGAACCCCCCTTGCTTGCCCCCCGTGGGAAGTAATTTGAGGGGCAACGGATCCCTTGTGGGGTCTGGGGTCGCGTGACACGGAGATCGGGTCACGACCGAGGGGATCCCACCTTGGGTTGGGCCGACCGGATCCCGATCGGGCCGATCAGCCAAAATTCCGACCGGGTCAGGCCCGGGTTGCAACCCAGGTCCCGATCCGGCAAACCATGATTTTAAGTTTGGTTTCTTTTATGTTTAGCTTAATAACTTTTCAATTTGTAATGGGATTGAATGAATTTTCAGATTTGACTTTTTTTAAGTTTTAGGATTTCGAGTTTCAAATTTCATATTCGTGGATTCTTAGATTTGAGATTCTTTAGAGTTTTGAGTTTCATGGGTGTGGGTTTGATGTTTGAAGATTTAAATTCAGTTTCGGGCTCAGCATTCTTGTTTTTAGTTTCAGATTTGGAAATTTTTTAATTTGAGATTTGTGATTTGAGATTTTTGAAAATGAATTTCAGATTTGAGAATCTTTTGATTTGGGTTTCAAATTTGGACACTTTCCGACTTTAGGGATTTAGATTTGGATTTCAGATTTGGAAACTTTGGGATCTGAGTTTTTAGTTTTGCATCGTCAGATTTGGGAGCTTTGGGATTCCTTTAATTGATTTTCAAATTTGAGATTTGATTTTTGGATATTTCAGATTTGGATTTCAGACTTGCGGGGTTTCGGATTTGAATTAACGATCAACATATTAAGGATGTATACCCTTTACATTCTCCTAATTATTATATCCTAAATCATACTATGCACTGAGGAGGTGGCATTGGTGGGTCAAATGATCCCAAATATGTCAAATCATCTACTTGTTATGCCAACAAAATTTTTGGATTTTATTCAAAGAGGATTGTAGCTTATTTATGCCTCATTGATTTACACTGTATCCCACGGAATATGAATGAAATTTCATTTTTATGTGCTCATACACCTTGATTGATGGTAAATTTCACACCTCATGGCCTTAAAAATTATATAAAAATCAATTAAGATTTAAATTTAAAATAATAAAATAATAAAATAAAATTTTTGGTCAAATAGAGTCCACCATAATTGAATCAAGCCAATAATGATTTTAAATGAAACAATGAAACAATAAATTAATAACTAAATAAACAAATAATTAATTAATAAAAAACCAAATAATAATCAGTGATAAAAAATAATAATAAAATAGTTTTAAAATACCCCATAAATAAATAATTGAATAAAATGAAAGTAAAAAAGTAAATAAACAATAATTTGATGATAAACAGAATAAATAAACAGCAACATAACAAAACAGAAAAATAAGGTAAAAACAGAAATTTCTCTCACAAGCAAATAAGCAAAGAAACAAAACAGAAAAATAAGGTAAATAAGGTATTTGATAGAAAATCTCCTTCTATCAATTTGCTTGTTCCTTCTATCAATAAACAGCAACATAACAAAACAGAAATTGATAGAAGGAACAAGCAAATAAACCATACAAACTCAAAAAAATAGTATAAAATGACATGAGAAAACATTTGTTAATTTCTCTCACATACCGATTATTTCATTTTTTTGTGAATGAGTGACTTCAGTTGTTTTGGTGGTTAATCAAGGATGTTTGCTCAATATAATTAACACCTAACTAATGCCAATTCAGTGAGGGAAAGGTCCAAACATATCTTTATAAACCCACACGGTAACCTTAATTTAAATGTAGTTAAAATATCCTAAATTATAGGGATGTCCCTGCGTTTATACTTAAAATACTTTTGGAGCTCCAATTATAAGTTTCTATAAACATAACACACCAAACGTATCCACATATTTCCATATCACATCAACCATACTCACTAATTTTAAATGAGGTTTTTCACATTAATCAAGACAGAGATGAGATCATATACATGAAGCAGAAGATAGATGATCATGTAACATGACGATGAGAACTGAGATCATAAAAGAGAATCATATCAGGAATAAGAAAAAGGTAACTTACAAGAAAAAACAAAGACTCAAACTAGGAGAGATCAATACTTTTCCAACCATGCAGGTTGCATGCTTCCCTCTTCAGCTGCTCAAACACAGGTTGTAACTTGCATCTTTCCACTAAAGACATCTCGCTATCTTCAGACTGCATTAATTAGCATGTTTGATTCATATTAAACATAAGATAACTTAGAAATAATAAAAATTTTACATTATAGAAGTATAAATAAGTGATGAAAGATAATTACTAAGCAATTGCCTTAACCATAGTTGTCAAGGCAACTGCACAGGCACCTTCTAGAGACACGCAAGGCACCTTTCACACCCACCTAGGCGGCAGCATTCACCAGGACAATTTGGCATGAGTCAAGGCAAGGAAAGGCATTTTGCCTCACCTTATCATTTAGCCACCTCAATTGCCTTCAATAACATAAGTTAAACTAGAGTGAGATTATAGGGGGCAACTAACTGGGTAGCACCGTGTGATATAAACAAGGATTGCCAACAAATCACAACTCTTTAAGTAGACGCTAGCCCTAAAAGAAGCCAATGCCCTCATCAGTTTTGGTAAGCAGCCATTGTGGTGCTGAACTGATTGGCGACTTCAAGATGGGACCATCCTCTAACACAAGATGGTAGTGTCTGGACACCAGCTAGGCAACTGAACCTTTTATTTAGTATGTCGTATGATGATATAATGATTAAACAACAAAGGAGAACTAGAGAGTGAATCTAGAAAGCACCTCCATACTGAAGAGTGGGAGAGGGCCTTGTTGTTGACAATCTAAATACAATTATAGAAAAATACAACTTTTAACTATCGCCAGCACCTTGCCCGGTGATAAAATACATGAAGGCAATACTCGGTCAAGAAGATGACTTGCAATGCTACTGTCCAATGTCCACCTCTTCGCAGGCCTGTTGCTGGTTGTGCATTGATAGCTTAGGCTCCTGGCAAATCCAGTGCCAAAAGGAGCGATGCATGACAGTGGAGAGCTGAGCTATCCGGAGGCTTTATTAGCTTCTTCAATAGAACTTCTTGCAGCATGGGAGAGATTGAGGAGAGAGTTGGTGCACACAGACTAGAAGAAGGCTTGCATTGTTGACTTGCATGAAAACAGATGCACAAGGAATCCGCAGTGCACATGGTGCATGAGGCGGAGGGTTTGTGTAGATATACAGTCTGCAAGGCATGGAGTAGGCAGCAAGGAGGGATGGGTCGCGGGTCGCGACCGGGTCGCGGGACCCCAG
Organism: Cryptocoryne crispatula var. balansae; assembly: GCA_036172225.1. Lineage (NCBI taxonomy): Eukaryota > Viridiplantae > Streptophyta > Magnoliopsida > Alismatales > Araceae > Cryptocoryne > Cryptocoryne crispatula. The sequence goes on along the minus strand of CM069931.1, from coordinate 32,505,634 downwards.
GCCGACCCGGTCGCGACCGGGTCGCGACCCCTTTTTTTAATATTTTTTTTTGAAAAATTCAAAAAAATAAGAAAAATGCGAAAAAAAATCTGAAAAAATACAGAAAAATTGGATAAATTAAATGACATGATTTAAATAAATAATGCATCAATTTTATTCCAACGTGATGTGTTCTACACTTTGTAGGTAGTTGATGTACTCTCTCCATGTCATTTGGGTTGAGTACAAAGCTTGATACATGTACACATGACGATCATATTCGTCAGTCCCTCGGGAAACTATCCTAAGACTTGATCCAAACGAGTCACCATAACTATAGGTAGATTTGATCGAAGTATCCGATGACTCCACATAATTCATTCCACAATACTCTTGATCGTATGTAGGGAACCAAGAGCCTTGGGATGAATCATACACATAGTCGGAGGCGTGGGGGTATTCTGCTCCTACTCCATGGCAAGGATGACCTCCTCTACCTTGTGGCCTTCCACCACGATCGGTATCTTGGGTCGCGTGAGTATATTGCTCCTCGCCGGTAAAACGTAACGACGTTGTAGGAGATATGGGAGGATCTGAGGTCCCTTGTACTTGTAAAGTGTTCGCGCCCCCGTATCCAGCACCATCATCGCTGCTACTCTTTGATGACGAATCCTCGGACATCTGGTACTGCACTCGGATGTTCGGCTCCGGCGTATCTTCTCGATCGTCTTCGACCGTATCGCATCCGCAATATCGAAAAGGATCGGTCATAACTTGTTTACCTTTTCGCCTACTTTGCGTACCTTGACTAGTTCCTTCTCCGGTCCTGCGGCGCTTTGCTAGTGAGGGAGGGATCCGGAATTCTTCGGTAAAGGGACATCGTCGAGCACTCCTTCACCCATTGTCGGTCTTGGGGGTTGAACTCCGGTTCTCCCAACCCTTCTCGGTCGTTGACCCAAGCTTCTAAGGAGTTCTTCTCGTAGAATATTTGATCCAAATCGATATCCTCCTCTTGATTGGCGGCTCGTCGACCGAACGTCCCGCCGCTGTGCTATCCAACTCTTTTGTTCCATCCGGTTCGCTTCATTCTCTCCAAATTCCTCAACTTTAACCTCGTATTTGTAGTGACAATACACGAGGTCTTCAAGCCTCATGATGTCAACCTATTTCTCTGCTTTGTGTGAATCAAGCTGAATGTAGACCAATTTCGCTCGCACCCCGAAGCCGAAGTGGTTTGACTTAGGACCCTGATGGCTACGTCCGCCAAGTCCTCGTACCCTGGTACTTTACCATGGTCCATCCACCAATCGGTGCATAAATTGAATGTCGTACATTATTATCTAAGTAAGCTTTGATTAATTAAGTGATGAAAAACATTTCTACGTACTCGGACTTAGTATCATCACGGCTCGTTCAACTCTCGCTCGTTCCAAAGTGAAAACTCCGCATTACGTAATCATACATCTTGTTGCGAGCGATAATAGCCCGGTCGTCGTCACCAAGCAACCGTCGAATGACGCTCTTCACGTCATCTATTAGCTCGTTTGTTGCCCTGAATTGTGGACTATAGCACTATCTTGGGTTGAAAAAGTATCCTACGAACCAAATAGTATTAGTAAACAAGTTATACACAACTTTGATTAATAAAAAGATTAGTAAATGTTTAAGAAAATATACCGCTTGCATGTATGGGTTGATGTAATGTACGCTCCCGGCGACGATCTATAATATCCCACCACTCGACGAAGTCGGACACGATCTTGGAGATTTCTTCTTTGGCTCTCTCAATCGCATCATATAAATACCCCACGTATGCCTTTTCTATCTCCGTCAACTATCCTTAGTACCTTCACTATGGGTTGGACGATGTTTAACGTTTTCTTTACAACTTTCCAAAAATCACCACTCTCTATTGTCTCTTCTACTTTTCTCCCCTTTCTCTTATCCGATGGGTTACATCTAGCCATCCAACTACCCCAACCTGGTGAAATGACCATTTGAGTTAGAGCTCTCCTTTGACTCAATAAACTTTTTAAGGAAATATAGTGGGAGGCGAACCGGGTTGCACTGGGCCGTAACAACTCTCGCCCCTTGGTGTGTTCCCTCATAAGTGCAAGGACAAAGTTGTGATTATAAATAAATGAAGAAATAACCCAAGCTAGCTTAACTACCCCGTCTATTTGAGGATCCTTGCGTATATCCTCCAACATCAAGTCTAAAGAGTGAGCGGAACGGGGTGTCGATACAACTTTGGTCTTTTGACCATAAGCATACGACCGGCCGCTTTGTATGCGGCCGCATTGTCTGTGACTACTTGAACTACCTGGCTCTCTCCTATTTCTTCTATCACTCCATCTATCAATTGGTAAAGATACTCCGCATTCTTTACCTGTCCTGATGCGTCGACCGACTTCCAAAAGACCGTGCGGCTTGACCGTACACTAGGAAATTGATCATTGTCTTCCTAGTTATACTGTTAAGTATAAGATATTAACTAAGTTATACAAAAAAGAATGTTAATACATCTAATATAAATGAGTAAAAGAAAATTTAATTACCGGTCCATCCGTCGGTCGTTAACGTGCAACCTCGTTCCTCCCATATGCGTTCAAATGACTGCACGTACTTCTTTGTTTCTTGCACTTCCATAGGAAGATATACATTGTATATCTCCTTTGGGTTTGGACCGAGCACTCCTCCCGACGTACGCGATCGTGTCGATCGTGTTCTCGTAGTATGGTCCCTTCGCGGCATTTGCCGGAATCTTTGTGGTGAAAGAACCACCTCGACGTTACCGGCCAATCCTCTCCTTACATAATTTGAGGTTCTTCATCGCCGTCGTGATTGTCGTTTGACGTTGTCGTGGTGCAGTGATTACGGGATCCACGGGACCCACCGCCGGGTCGTCGTCTTGTGTGAGATCGTGAACCTCATCTTGCGGTTGGTTGTTGGATCCTCTTCTGCTTCCTCGACCACTTCCGGACCACTCGACCCATCATTCGGCCGGTGCGTCTATAGAACTCTTCCTCGGCGAATGATCTTCGACTTGCTTCCATTCCCAGTGAGAGTTCATCTTTTTAAAAAACATTTAAGTATTTAACTACTTAATTATCCTTTAAAATAGAAGAATGAACAACGTTTATGAGTAACACCTCCCATACCTTTGTACTCTTCGTCTCCAAAAATATCCGGCCTCTCTTGTCCGGTTCCGTAAATGTGTACGGAACGTCTTCCCGATTGTTGCAATTCTTCTCGGACGGTCTCCTTATGCCGTTTGCTAGTTCTCTTCGTTTGCTCCATCGCTTGTAGGTGCCTACGAAATTGAGCTCTGACCTCCGGCGGAGTCCGTGTGCAAGGAAGAACGTTTCCCTTCATGCTGCAAGATGAAATTTTAAACGATAAATACCACCGAATATTACTTTGTCGCAATATTTACATTGCACTTTTCTCTCCGCCATGGAGATCAAATTGCAATGCAACCAAGCCGGATCACTCCGGGTCGCGCCGGTAGTTTGGGTTGTTTGGCTTGGAGAAGACATTTTTTAAGTAAATAATTACTTAAGTAAGTAATTAATTATTTAACTAGCTAATGACATTAATTAGTGACTACTAATGTAAGTATACTTTTATTTATATAAAATGAATGATTAACTAAATATATGATTAAGTAAGTAATTAACTATACCTTCAAACTAATTATGTGTTAAGTAACTACTAAACTAATTATCTAACTAATCTTCTAGCTAACTAACTATGCAAGTAAGCAAATAAGTATTAAAAAGAATAAACTACTTAACCCACTAATCAATGGAACTAATATTAAATAAATATACTAAATGAACTAATGAAATGCTTGATGAAATAATTAAGTAAATGAGGAACAAAATGAGAGCACAAATGAGAGGTTGAGAGTGAGTGGGGGGGTGGGAGTAAGGGAGCCGCAGGGGCTTTAAATAGCCCCGAGGGGCTGAATGGGGGCTGCGCCCCCCGCGGCCGTTGGCAACGGTCGGGTGACCGTTGCCGGACCGGGTCGTGCGACCCGGCCGGGTCGCGCGACCCGGTCGGCCGGGTCGCGCGACCCGAGCGACCCGGCCACGACTCCGCGACCCGGCCGGGGGAGTCGCCCCGACCGGGTCGCGACCGGGCCGGTCGGGCCTAAACCCGACCGGGTCGGGGCCGGGTCGCGACCCGGGTCGCGACCCGGCATTCCATGGTAGGCAGGAGCCATGGTGCACATGTAGGGTTGACAGGGTCAACTGGTCAAGGGAAGAGGAGATGATGGTGGGGGGCATAAGATTGTGCCAAGAATACAGGAAGGAAAAAGAGGTTTGTGCACAGGGAAAGGTGTAAGGGTACGGAAGGAGAGACAAACCTGGTGAAAGGAGCTTATACGAGAGTGTGGCACTCTGGCAAAGTTGCAGATATGAGAAGGTGGAAAGAGGGAAGAAGGCCCCCTTGGCCAAATGGGGAGAAGCAAACAGAGGAATGATAGAAACCTCCACAGCTGGGTAAAAGTGCAGGATGGAGGAAAGCCTCCTCCACTTCAGCAAGGGAGAAAGGAGGAGAAGACAACAGCTGAGTAGTTTCTGTTGTTCACACAATTCTGTGTTTGTTACAAATAACACCATTTACAGCCTTTTCAAAATTTAAAATGAACCCAAAACCTTATTTAGAAGTATGTGCATAATAATGTGAATACAATATATACGCCACTACTACAAAAAACAGCTGACTTCACAGATGATGAGTGTAGACTCCAACAGGCTGATGGGTGGAACTAATCCTTGCAGATTCAAAGTGAATCTGAAGCACGCTGACAGCAACAATACACAAGTTACGAGTCAAGGGCATCGGCACCAAGTGATCATTGGATGACAATGTATGTAGGGTTTATATGTCTCGCTTATTGATATGCTATGCTGGCACCGCTCAAGCATGGAACACAACCTATCGAGAATCTTTCAAAATCTCTCAAGAACCTCTCTGATCTCTCTCCACCTATGTTATTAAAGGTGATCACCTGGGTCGCCCAGGTTACAAGGTGGTGATTTCTGCCTCACCTTGACCTATTTTGCCTCTGGGTGATCGCCTTGGCTGCCTTTGTCACCAAAACGACCGCTCCAGGGGCCATTTTATCCACTTCACCTATTCACCCACCCAAACCTAGACCACCTATCAGATCCGGACCTTATTAGCCCAGATACAATTAACCAAAAGTTATTATGTATTTGGCATAGAGAGCCTTCAATTATGGATTTTGTTGATGTAATCATATGGGCAATAAGATTTTAGATTTCCTTCTTTCTTGATTAATGTTATATAGTCTTTTAATGTAAAATTGTTGTTATTAACGTGCTATAAACTAATTCAATAAAGTTCCTTTATTTTTTCAGTTTAAAATTTATGTATATTTTTTCAGTTTTAAACTGATGTTATTACTCTCTTTTGTTTTAAATTTTTGTAATCTTTTTATGTTTCTTATTGTTGCACCTTAAATTTTTTATTGTTTTCATTAAATTGTTCATTATTTCTGTAATTTTATTTTCAGTTTATTGATCCTATTTAGTCATTCAAAGATGCTAAATTATGTATATTTTTTAATTTTGAATCATCTATACTAAGTTGATATTATTAAGTTGTTCAAAAGTCATGTTATTAAACCGTTGTATTATCAGTTTTAAATTGATATTAATCTGTTATGTTTTAAATTGATTCTTAACTGTTGCTACTCTTTTAAGTTAGTTAAAATTTTAAATTTCTGTCATAACTTTAATTTTTAATTTATGATTTATTCATATCTCACGTATACATATAAAAATAATATAATAAAATATACATTAAAAATGTAGTTGCCACAAGTGCTTGAGACAAAGTGAGCCCCTTGCCACGGGCACCTCACACCTTAGATAACATAGCTGTCCACTCCCAAAAGAAATGAGACCACCGCTACGGGTTCGAACGAGCCGAGTAGTGGCTATCGAGGCTCAGCTTGTTTATTTATATCGAGTTCAAACTTGATCTCTAGTCTTTATGAGTAAGCTCAACCTAACTTCAAGCTTGGCTATAACCTGTTGAACCAAGTCTGAGCTTAAATAGGAGCGCAACTCAAGTTCAGTCCAAACTCGAGTTCAAACTCGATATGTGCTTGTTTATAAAGCTCAAGGTTAAACTAAAATCATTTATAAAACTCAAATTTGAGCTTGTTTTAAAAGCTCAATTTAGGTTGAAAATCAAACTAAAGACTATTTTGATTTATTTAATACATTTAATTGGCAGTATATAACTATGAACACTCATAATTTAATTTTATAAATAGATTGAGTCATTAATCGAGCTGCTCACTAGCTTTATTGAGTCAAGAAGGGGTCTATTCAAACTTGACTCACAATCGAGCTTTATTTGTTTCTTTCAAACTTGTTTGTTAACATAATAAATGAGCTAATGCGAGCTTTTATAGAGGCGAGTTTCAAGAAACTTGTCGTATCAACTCCTTTGCACCCATAACCACCTATTATCTATATAACATCTCTATTCCCCTAATTTCCAACATCTCTTGTTACCTCTAACTTATTTAACTCCATATTAATGCAAATTGCTGATATCACCTTTATCCTCTTTCATACCATTTTCTATTATTATTTCATATAGATAACTTTAAGTTGGTTCCATATGTTAAGAACTCCAATTATTGCATCCACCCAAAGATTTGTTTAAGCATTGTTGCTAACAAAACTTCGTAAATTAACATTTTTATATTACTTTACATGCCCAATTGACTAGCGATGTCACACCATCCCTGAATGTATCAAAGAGATTTTGAAAGAACTCTTCTCATCATAATGCGAGAGGTGAAGCTTACATTAAACATGCAATCTTCGATACATTTCCTATTAACAATAGCTCACCCTCCTTGAATTTATTTCTTGGTTCTTGTCATTGTGTTCTAATCATGATTCGCAATTCCCTTGTCTCTCTTTGAAGTAATTTCATGACATTTTACAATTTGAATTAATATTTCCAACGCTTAATCTCACAAGATATTGGTGAGATCTCTCTTGACATTATTTCTCTTCTACTTCTACATATTATAATTATAATGTCATCTTACGTATTTATTACTTATATATACAAACATTACTACAGATATAGATCCATAACATAAAGTATATACATGCATTTTGTTCTATTTATATTAGGTAAATTTAAAGATGCAACAAATGAAATCCTTAAACTATTAACATAAGTACAATATTATTATCATTATATATAACCTAATGTACACATATTGATAGCTTAGTATATTCAATATATTGAATATCATTACAAAGAATAATATCAAATATACCATAGTATCATATAAGGCATGAATTATTAGCATTGCTAAATTAATTTCTACCATAGATTGAATGAAACAAAAATGATTATAATTTTATAAAATTATTATATTTAAAATATATCATGTTTTTTTAAAATGATTCGTAATATGTATGCAATGATGCACATAATACTTGGGGGGAAATGTAATTGATGATTTTAACTTTTTATTCCATCATAACTAGTGTTGTCAAAGCGGCTGCTTAGGTGGTGCTTAAGCGGCAAAGTGCTTTTCCGTGGGCAAAGTGGAGGTCCGGGATGTTAAAAAAGCAACCGCTTTGGGCTGCTTGAGCGGTAAAGCACCCAAATAAATTGCTTTAGCCTCTCAATCCTAGCGGAATCAAACGATTTCTGCCGGAATCTGCTGCTGCAGTTGCAAGGCATCTTCCCCGTCTTAGCCAGCGAAGAAGAAAGCCGGAATCTGCTGCTGCCATTGCAAGGCATCTTCCCCGTCTTAGCCAGCGAAGAAGAAAAGTTGTATCGGCTTTTTGATGCGGGACGGGACCGGGGGTCCCATGGATACCAGATAAACCGGAAATATCACCCAACAGATATAATGCCAAACAGAAGAGTAACAGGAACCAGCAGACTGAAATAAGTAAATATAACCAGGAACCAGCAATCTGATATGAACCAGCAGGTAACAGACCCGAAATGAACAATTTTCCAACAATACAGCAGGCCAGCAGTTCAAAGACCCGAAATGTTAAGAATCCAGCAATTTTAAACCGAACAGAATATGCAAATTATCATCATGACAGTATCAACCAGAACAGGGTTATATCAATAGCACCGTCCTCTTAAAATTGATAATCATAACAACAGTCAGGACAGCAGTTGAAAAGAGGGACGTGGCTCAGATTATAATCATCACAGCCAAATGAACTGCACCTTGCTTGATTTTCCAGCAATGATATCGATTTCCAGCAATAGGGACAGCAACCAGAATTTTAGACTCAGAGAATTTATCTCCTCACAGTCTTGGAAATCAGGAGACCAGTTTTTTTAAGGATAATTCCCTTCCAGTGGAGAACTAGCTCACAGCCGGCAACTTCAAGAAGCTACCAAGGCGATTGGGAATTTACTGGTCCTCATCATTTTCCAGCAACATCCATGGATTTTAGACAATCCAATCAGCAGACCAATTGGTAATTAAGTAAACAGAAACAACTATAGCAGACCAATTGATGGTATGTAATTAGAACCAATATCAGCAGACCAATTGATAGTACATAGACAGAACCATCTTCCCTTAATGAGCTGAGCTCATTTTCCAAACCGAAAGTCCAAAATGACTAGAGACTGAGCCAGTACTAATATCAGACATATTCATTCTCATATAAACAGTCGGAACAGCAGAACAGAAAAAATCAACCATCAAGTAATCAGGTCAATAACTGGAGACGGACCAGTCCTGATATGTATCATCAATCGAGTAATGCAATTGGATGAGATAAACTGTAAGCTCCTTCAAGAATGATCGAACATATGATATCCATGGAAGAGAAACTTAGAGGCTACCAAACGGAACACAAATCCGGGCAACACTCCTTAGGAGCTAACAAACTTCAACCGAAAGTTGACTTAAACTCACAAACAGTAGCCAGATATCATCGGTTCAGACCTCAGTTCCACGGATCTACTGTTACGAAACCAGACTCAGCATCGTAGAGATAGGGTTTACCGGTTTGTAGTAGAGGAATAGTTCAAACCAGCTGAAATATACTTCATACGAGCAGATCGGAATCTCTTTAGAACAGAAGCAGCTACGGACTTGGAAGAAGTTCCACTTTCATATCACCATCGGGAGGACGTATTAACTAGAGGAATCCGCAGTGGTATCCACAGTGCTCGGAGGAGTAGCACTGACCTTTCGGAACAGGAACATCTCTGGGAGGACCAAGATTAATCACCGTTAACATCAACAGAGGGGCGCGGAGTTGAAGAAACTCCAGTAGCACAATCGGGACGGGAGGAGGAACCGATCGAGTGAAGAAAGATCTCCACAGGAGCTCGTCGGAACAACCACCGGAAGAAAGGGATCTAGCTGATCCGAGGGAGGTGACGACCGTAGAAAGCTCAATCGCCGTCCGGACTGAAGAAACTCTGCTAGAGGAGGACGAGGGGAAGAGGTTTGTCTTCAGCCGCTTGCCGATATCACCGCGGGAGGAGGCGGATCGAAGAGGAGACCCATCGCTAGGGTTACGCCATCGCGAGGGGGAGGAAGAAGCGCCGAATAGCCATCGGGGAGAGAGAAAGACCCGTCGCGGGGTTTAAGTGAGGGGAGGGGCAAAACCGGAAAAAAACATTTCATTATATCTCAACCATCATATCCTGTATCGAATACATGAGCCCTATTTATAGGGTTAAAATGCAGAAAAAAGTCCGTAAATGAAAAGAAATTGAGAAAATGCTCAAACAATTCAACTAAAATTCCTAAAATTAGAAAATTACTTAAATGGACCCATTATTGACCTAAAAATCAAAATTACATGAGATTTGAAAATCAATAATCGGTTCTTGCATCCCGATTCAATTATTAACATGAATCGGTTATTGACCCTCGATTTGATTCCCATCACTTTTCTTAGATCCGATGTGACTAGATCCAGCCACTTATGTGACCATGCGATTATTATTGGTTCTATTGGACCCGATATCACATATCCAATGACTTAAGTAATCGGATATGTGATATCGGGTATCATAGACGCAATATCAACTAAACGATAAATAAGTCATCGGATCACCTCGTACCATGTCCAACAGACCCGGTACAAGTCTTCTTCTCCTCCCAAAAGGGGGAAGACAGTCTGACGCAGCAGCATTAAACTGAGCGGCTGCCAAACCGCTGATCAGCGGATTTTGGCCCCCTATTCGACCCAAAATGGGTGGAATAGGACCATATTTTTACATTGAATCCTCCTGGCTTGATAGAAATCTTTTTTCTTCATTTTTTCTGGTTTTAAAGTAGTTATTGAGACTAGTTTTGTGTGGGCTGGCCTCCCCTTCAACCCCAATTAGTCTTACCCCTTGAGTGGGCGTTTAAGCACTTAAGCGGTAAGACAACTCTTGCTCGCTTCGGTCACTTTGTTGCCTTGACAACTATGGTCATAACTACTCTCATGTCAAATAATATGAGCATATAAAGTCAGGTAATTGAAACAACTCATACCCAATGAAGGATTGTGGATTGGAAGCAGATCAGTATGTTCCCATTAACTGATATATGTTTGATAAGGCTGATTCGACCCATTATGTGTTACCATGAATCCATGATTATATCTATTCCTATCACTCCTATTCTGATACAGAACAATTCCTAAGCTGATGAGTGGACACGGCTATGCATTATGAAGTCACATGTATTCTTGAAATAGAAAATATGTAATTATCCGTATCCGAACAAGTTCGCATTACTCCAGGTTCCAATATTGTCTTCACCAACATTATCAATTGTATATGAGAGTTGATTCGGTAAAATACTACCCCAAACTCGTTATTCATAAGCACAAGATTGTTTAACTTGTAAACGACAAAATAAAGTCAAGGTGGATGGAAATAATTGATCAAAAATATGTATTCAAAAATGTGGATGCTAAGCATCCACTAAAAGCAGCAAAACATCTAATACAATTTAACTAAACGTATATTTGACCAAAAAACATATATTTGACAAAACAAACGTGGGCATCTTTGAAAATTCATTAGAATAAAAGGAAGAGACCAAAAGACAAGTTCAATAGTAGATACAGGTAAATGAAAGCCTTGAAAGTAAGTGTCCATTACAAGCAGCAAAATAGCTAATATAACTTTTAGAAACAAAAGGTGCTTACCAGTACGATGTGTATCTTCTGCAAGATGTTTTTTATACTTTCTTCACTAGAAGAAAGATGATCACGGAGTTTCATATCCTTCAACAAAAAAAAGATTGTAGAAGCAACTGCATGGACTTGTCTAAAATCACTTGTTGCACAGGGACAGAGTGTCTTGAGAACCTCATACAAAAGTTCATCGCTTCTCATGAAAAGAGTAATGCATGGACCAACATAGAACTGATACATGTAACTCTCTTCATTTTCTCCAGCAACATCGATATGTTTGGTAACATACTGAATTGGGTACAAGAAAAAAACATCAAACGTTGACTCAAATACACAGGCAGCAAAATTCTATATTGCATTACAAACCCTGAAAATAACTGAATGATGCCACGAGTATTCTTGATTTGAGAATGAAAATAAGAGAAAAGTGACCATTTTTTTCTCCTTGGTGTAAAGAAGAAGCAGATAGAAAAGGGACCTTATGTAGCTACAGATTGAAGACTGGACATGGCAATCCTAAACTAAGAACAAATCAATTAGAAAAGAGAACTTATTCAGGTATAGATTAACAGATTAGAGTTTCCTGAAGATGACAATACCAAACTATAAACTACATCATTAGCCATCCTTAATGGCCTGTTTGGTTAGAGTATCAAAAATGATACTATATTAGTACTAATATTGATATTTCTAGAAGTTGGACTCTCAATATAAAGTTTGATATAAGTTGACATTTGTATCAAATTACATGCTTTGTTTACACTACAAATTTCAAAATTGATAGTGTTAACCAAACACCTCTAGGTGATCACTATCATTATCAATTTTAAAATACACAGTGATAGGGGTGTTTAATAGTGTTACTAAACAGGGTATAAACTATGTGACTTTAAGGGAGGTAAATGATCAAGAGGCATGCAGATCCACAAGACAACGTAATATGATTGAATCACATGAAAAACGACTGAGGCTAGTCACATGCAGTCGATGTGAGAGATGGAACACCTTGGCTGTCGCTTTAGACAAATGAAAGAACTCTTCTATTAGTTTGAAAATAGAGATTTAACATATCAGTCTGTATAATTTATCTTTAATTCAAATGTCTCTATCACAAAAATTCTTTAAAAAGTCTATGAATCTTCATTCATTTCAACCATAATACCTGTTGTTCACCTCCTATGGCTTGCCCTCTCATGCATTGTTAGCTTTAATGCTAAAAAGTTAAAATTATGATGGTATCCCCATATTTTGTCCGGTCCCTCTCTTCTCCATCTTGGTCCACTCTCTCACCTCTCCTTCTCTTTCTCTATCTAAAAAATGACACCAGTGCATTCCCCCTTCACTATCACTGCTAGTTGACCACCACCACCGTTGCATCCCCCCTTTCACCGTTGTATGCCCCATCAGTGCTGTGTGCGCCCCGAAATGCTGTAGCACTAGCTGTGGAAAGAGCAACAACAGCAATCAAGCAATGGAAGTGGTGGAAGGGGGGATACAGTGGTGGCAGCTGTGGAAAGGGTTGCTGTGGTGGGGGCGGGAGTAGGTAAGTAATTGGCTTTTAGGTGGGGATTATCTAACTTGATAGGAGTGCCATTATGTATTGACTGCTGGACTGATTTTGGAATGGGACAATATTCCAAGGATTTTTTTTTAAAGAATTTTGAAAAACCTTAACTTGAGCCTTAATCCCAAATTATTTGGGCTTGGCCATATGGATTCTCTTTATTCACTCATGTTGGTTTTAAGTTACTTCTTCAGAGATATTTATATCTTCTAAATCATATTAGATTACCCTCATTCAAATTAACTTAGTTTTACCATGTCTTTTTTATCTATTAATTTGATATTTTCTAATTGGAGCTTCCTTAAGTCTACATTTAATATGTCCAAACCATCTCAATCTCCCTTCTTTTAACTTGTCTACAATTGTCACAACTCTCACATTTTCTCTAATATATTCATTCATTATTCTATCTAATCTAGTATGAACATTTATCCATCTTAACATTCTCATTTCAATGACACTTAAGAAAAATGTTTTTCCTAAATTGTCCAACATTCACTACCATACAACTTTGTAGGCCTTATAGTTGTATGATAAAATTGTTCCTTCAACTTTAGTGAAAGATCATGTATAACCTTTGTAGCTATTATCCACTTCATTTAACCTACTTTAATTTATGGTTAATGTTTTCATCACATTCTCCATATTTTTGAATAATTGATCCAAAATATTTGAATTAAGTTTTTGGGATAATCTCATCCTATACAAATTAACTCCCTCATCTTCTTCCATTTTATTTTTATTAAATTTACAATACATACATTCTGTCTTGGTTCTACTTATCTTAAAGCTCTTAATCTCTAAAGTATTTCACCATAATTTTAACTTCCTATTCACTCATTGTGTCTCATTTATCAATACAACATCATCCACAAACATCAACATCATGACATATCTTGTATAATTTTGTTAATCCATCTAAAATGAATGCAAAAGAACAAGGATTTATATCAGACCTTGAATGTAAACCATAGATTGTGAAATCGGCCAATTCCTAGATCGGATCGGCTATTGCCGATCCGATTCTTGGCCGAAGAACCGATCCTAAAAAAAGTTCCAGCAGAATCAGCCAGGACCGGTTTGGATTGGGTCAAAATCGAACCAGTTTTTCTTTTGCTATTCCAACTGGGATCAATTCGGATTGGATCAAAATCAGAATCAGGATCGGTGTTTTTTAAATACTGATTCTGGGTCAGTTTTGTTTTAGTGGATTGGTTGGGATTGGACTAATGCGATCCAATCTAGATCAGATTAGTACCCACCGATCCTGACTCCGATTCCGATTCCACGATCTTGATGTAAACCAATTGTTTCTTCACCAATTTTGCATACACTAGCAATTGTTTCATCATATATATCTTTTATCACTTGTATATACCTAATATGCACCATCCTTCGCTTCATTTCAACACCTATGAAATGTCGGGTTGCGATGCCGGCACGACTTGATCATTTTTTGAGCCGACCGGCCTGATTAAGACTTTGTCAACCCTACCCAATGTTACACAACTGTCAGTTAATCCATCCATAATTAATGCAAAAAGATAAGAACTTTATAGCAAACCCTAGATGTAAGCTAATTATTTCTCCACAATTGTGTATATACTAGCAGTTGCTTCATCATGCATATCTTTTATCACTTATATATACCTAATATACACCATCCTTCGTTTCGTTCCAACACCCATGGAATGCTAGATCATGATCCAGGTCCGACTAGATCATTTTTTGGGCCGAACGGCCAATTGGGACCCTGTCAGCCCTACCTGGCATCGGGTGACCGTTGGGGTCGTGCGACCCTATAACCCAATTGGTACCCACCAAATCAGGTCGCCAATTGTTATATGACCTTGGGGGGGTTGGGGGAGGCGGGGGGGTTGAAGCCCCCCAAGCCCAAGGTGCCCCATGGGAGCCTATTTAAGGGCCCCAAGGGGTCTCCCCTCCCCTCGCCTTCTTCCTCTCACACTCTACTCTCGTGGAGATCAATTGTTCTTCCTTAAACGCTTAAGATTAGTTTGTTTTGTCATTAGTTAGTAGTTTGTTTTGCAATTAGTTTAAGTTTATTTTAATATTAGTTCATTCTTGTTTAATTTAGTAGGTTATTTAGCAAATAGTTTTAGCTTTTTGCATTTAGTTAAAAGTTCATTTGTTTTTTAATAACAATCACTTAATAATTTTGTTGTCATTACTTTAAACTCTTTTTTAAGCGTCATTATATATCGATTTTGCTTCCTTCAATATGCCTTATCCAAACTGTGACACAAACTTTCAGTGTGACCTGGAACAATCCGACTTGGTTATATTGCAACTTAATCTCTATAACAGAGATAAAAGTGCAATGTAAATATTACGATAAAGTGATACGTGGGAGTATTTTCCGGTAAAATATCATCTCATCAGAATTATATACAACAGTATATGCTCACTCAAAAGACATGGGAAGAGTATGTAAATTATGTAGAGTAAAAAATGTAAGGTTTGAATAAAATGAATAAACATTTTTTAGTCATATTACTTATTTTTCATATTTTTAGGATTTTTCCGACAGTTTTTACTTTTTTTAATATTTAAATGAAGAGGGTCCGACCGGGTCGCAGCCTGGTCCTGGCCGAGGACCCCACCTTCCCTGCCAACACCCACCACCAAACATGCTGTACTCCTATGATTTTATTATCTATTTTCAAAATTATGATGCACGGCCATACTCAACCAAAACATTTTCCAAAAAGTAAATAGTTTTTCAAATTTTGAGATTTCATCACCTTCAAAAGGGAAGATTGGAAATCTAAATCAGAGGACCCATGACAGCCTAAAGCTTAACAGCCAATATTTTTTGCAATAGTCTTGTAGGAGCCAGTCAATAAGCAGATAGAAGTCAGTTATAAAGACTTGGGAATGGGAATGTAGTGGGTTGAATTGAGCGCCGTAATGCTCAGATGGTTGTTCTTTCTCTAATTTAGTACTTCAAGATGTACTTTTTAAGCAACAAATAGAACTTACATTATGGTGTATTGAGAGCTCACTGGGCTTGCTTTATGATTGGTATTATATATTTTTTTGATATTATATTGAAAGAACTACCCTTTATTTTGGTTTCTCATCAACTTTTATATTGATTTTGTATTAATATGTATGCAAAATCAGTCACATGTTTTATATATGATGGATCTTGTATGACAAAACGAATTACTTGTTCTTTATAAAGTAAATGTTTCTGAAAGGTTTTATACACCTCTGTGCGTCCAAACACCCCCCGAGGGGATGGTTGCTATGAGCACCTCTTCAGGGCCCCTTCCCCCCTTCGGCCCTTCTGGCTCCCCTGATACCACCATAAAAAGTATTTCTTCTGGTCGATCCACAACTATCCTGTGCCCCATTTACGATAGTGTAAACATATTAATATATTTCACTATCACTTGTACTGTCACATATATATAAGATTCATAATCATAAATATATGTTATACATTTAAAATTTATAAAGATCTATTTTAACTCTCTTCTCTCTTATATGATAGTTTGTACTTATACGATAGTTTCTCAAAATGAACTTACTTTATATAGCATTATTTGATAGAATGTCACCGTATTGTTTTTCATTTTTTCTATTTTTTTTACTTCGTCCTACAATTTTTCTTATTTCTTTATGATTTTTTAAAAAATTTAAAATTTAAAAAATAAAAAGTTGGCTAATCTGGACCAATCTGGGATCGCCCATTCATCTCGAGGATTGGCTAATCTGGATTGATCCGATCTGATTCGGATCGAATCTGTGGTCACCAATCCCGATCTCAATTCCGATCCCGTGATCCTTGGCTCGAGCACATAAGGAAGAAGAAGAAGAAGCCCATGGATGCTCCAGATGCCCCTGCTGCTGCCAGCTCCTATTGACGCTTTTGCTACTGCCGATGGAGGAAGATGTTGGTTCTCCCGATGTTAACTCCTGTTGATGCATATGTTGTTGCCAATGCACATAGAGGAAGAGGCCAATGGAGAAATACGATCCTCCTCCTACTATCCAGGATTGTCCTCTTCCATCTCAATTTTATCTTGGGGAGATTGATGAAAAGATATTTGAGAGAGATTTAGGGAAAATCTTTAACATTTTGGATCTCAAAAATGTAAATCAAAGTACAATTGTAAAATATCATGTAATCTCTTGAAAATAGATAATAAAACTCATATTCAAAAACAAAATAAGCTGCCAAAGAGATCTAAAAGAGAAATGTAGAGAAAGTGAACTGTTGTCAACAACACATATAAGAGATCTTAGGTCAAATATAGGTTTCATCTTAAACAACATGAAAAGGGGATCTCTTTGAAATCTCTAGAGATTGATATAACATTGTGAAACCTTGTTTTTCATAAATAAAAATAAATAAAATAAAATATATGGATATGTGGTATGGTTTAAAAGTCATTTTGATTTTCATGCATTTAGAAGAAAAAAAATTCCATTATCTTTGACTAACATAAACTACTCATAAATACACATGATATCTCATACAAGCATTAGCCAAAATACATGATATACATAAACATGTAAACATGTCAAGGTTTGGGGTTCATTAAAATATCTTTGAATCTCTCTCCATCAAAATGTACAAATTTTTGATGTTAATTACATCGAGATACTTGAATACTCTTGATTAACCATTATAAGCAACTTATGAAATAGAAACATACATTCATAAAACACAAACATACATACATGCACAAGTTTGGTTGTTTTAGATTTTATGTTAATTTAGTGTAGAATCCTGCTTGGGCTAGTGTTGAAGGCCATCTGACTATGCCCTTGGCCTGTCGGATGGTTTCCAAGGGATGCCAGGCCGTCACCCTCAACCCGACCCTTGCAAGGGACTGATGTCCTGTTTTGTTTGCTTCTGCAAAACCTGTTTTTGAGGTGCCTTTTCTTTTGCTGTGTTGACAAGGTGTGTAGGCCAAAGAGGGGCCGAAAGTGGGTCTGCTGGAGGTCGGTTAGGGAACTGCACAAGGGGCAGATTTTGGGCCTGTTTGGGACTGCTCAAAAAGCAGAAAACAAGAGATTTTTGGGGCGCCACAAAGGGGCTGTGTAAGGAGTTGTTTGGGTAGAAATTTGAGTCTGCCCGGAGTATACTTGACCCGTCGGAAGGATTCCAAGAATCTCTGGGTCATCACCCTCACCTAGGGTCATAAAAGGGGGTGGTGATGACTGGAAAAAATAGAACTGTATAGGGGCCGAACAGGACCTGTTTTTGGGTCTATTGGAGAGCCAAAAATGGGCTGGAAGAAAACCAAAGTGAGGTCTATTTAAGGGGCGAACAGGGAAGTGTTGAGGGGCAGTTTAGAGGCTGTTTGGATGAGCCAAGAGGAGGGCTACATAGGGGCTGTTCTGGCATGCCGCAGAAGAGTACCCAATTTAAATACTTGGATCAAAATTAGTACGATGAAGACATAGTATATGCATTTTAGATTTAGCGAAACCCCAAGAGCTAAAGAGACTGAAGTAACCTTGGACGAAAAGGTCCTTGCACCGAGTACCCAATTTAAATACTTGGATTCAATCTTACATATGGACGGAGAATATGACGAGGATGTCAGCCATAGGATTAAAGGAAATGGCTGAAATAGAGAGAGTGACAAGAATACTTTACGATCGTAAAATCTCGTAAAAGATGAAAGAAAAATTTTATCGCATGGTTATAAGACCTGTAAAGCTGTATGACAGTGAGTGATAGGCAACTAAGAAGAAACATACTACCAAATTGAGTGTAGTTGAAATGCGAATATTACGGTGGATGTGTAGATACACAATGATGAATAGAATTCGTAATGAGTGCATTAGGGACAAAGTGAAAGTTACGAGAATTGAGAATGTAGTAAAAGAGGGAAGACTTCGTTGGTTTGGACATATCAAACAACATCCTCTTGAGGCACCTGCCAAACAAGTTAAGGCCATGGTGTTGTCAACGCCGAAGAGACAAATAGGTAGACTAAAATTAACTTGATGTAGACGTATCCAACATGACTTGGGTGATTTAGGTATAAGCGAGGAATTAGCAAAAGACCGTGTAGAATAGTAAAGACGAATCCATGTGGCCGACCCCAATTATTTGGGATTAAGGCTTTGAGTTTGAGTTTGCATTTGGGGATTTCTTGAAAATTTTATGAGTTTCCATGGAGTTTTCATAGTTTATTTCCTATTTTCCTGATATCTTAATCAGAAAATGCTAGAAAAGGAAGCAAAAAATATATTTTGTGTCCAAAAAATATGAAAAGTTCAAGGAAGCTTCAAGGGCTTTCGAAAATAATGTTGGGTATAAAAAAATGTCCAATATTTAATTTTTTTAAAGAAAAAACATTTTATAAGTTTTTATAAAAAATCTGAAAATTATAAATTTACAAGAAATAAGTGGTTATGATGTTTCATAAATTTTGCATGGGTTTTGGTAAATTGTTTTAATTTTTCCTTATCTTTGAATATATATCCCTATTTTTTATGAAATAAAGAGGGATGAATAAGAATTTCGGAAAAAGGGGATCTAATATAAAATCATAGGCTGAGATGCCTAATTTGGAATTGGATTTCAAGGGCTTTGGGATTCATCAAGAAATAAAACAATGAAAAATTGAATTTTCTAGATATTTAATTGAGATAAAAAGATATCCCAATTAACATGGAATTTGGAAATCCTAATGAAAATTTTCTATCCTCTCTTTTGTTTGTGAAAATATTTGGTACCAACACTACTTAATGTGCAGTAAGAACAAGGGCCGAAGCGTCAGTTGATGTTGCTGATGTTGTGCATGCGGCAACTGCAAACCAAGAAGATGACTGAAACCGATGGCAGCTAAAGCCCATTTGGGCTAAAATTGATGGACATGCCTCTCATGGCCCAGATGACTATGATGATGACAGGCTGAAAAGGCCATTTGAAAAATCAAATCAATTTTAAATAGTAAAACTAAATAAAGATGTCAAGAGGCCAAGTCATTTAAGTTAACCCTCCTCATAATATTGAACGGACACACGGGCACAACCCCAGGATGTATCAATTATGGAGGGGTAGATGAGCATGCCCCCACGCTACAACGATCCTTCCTCTTGAAGTAGGGAATATCAAACTCCATCTACTAAGAAAGGTAAATCCTATTAATGCGAGGGGAGGTCATGCATATCACCATGCTAAACTGACCATTAAATTAAATATGGATGATACCGAGGAAGCATATCTCATACCCATCAAAAGTCAAGGGAGATATTATGTCATCAAATAGGGATTATGGCTCCTTCATGCCTTCCCACGATCATATGCACTTCAACGTAACATGCACCATGCATGACACATCATATCTCATTTTCATAACCTTGAGATTAAAGGAAAGGCCAAGCATAGGTTTTTCATACCAATATCCATATAATGCATTGGATCAATCCTCTAATGTCTATCAAAGCTAATGAGGTCATATCCCACTCATCGGATGGGAGCTATGGCTTGCATGCTTTCCCCCGTATGCGTACTCCATGTAATCCATACCATATGAATGACATTATGCTGACAATGTGCTTTGCGTTTATGAATGAAGAGTTTATTGATAACCCTCATAAACCAAGATGGAATGCAAACACGCGAAGAGAAACAAAAAAACCTTCCAAATCCAAAACATAGATGATCAAGGACATAGGAGATCTAAATAAAGATATGAAGGTGAATGAAGTAGACTTGGATGAAATTTGAGTTGCAATGAAACAAATGAAATATCAAATCTGAAGAAGTTTATAATCTGAAATGGGACCTCGGACCTGGAACATCCTCCATAGTCCATAGTACATTAATTCAAATATGAATTAATCTCAAATTCCCAAAACATTCGACCTTGTATTTCTGAAATATTCAGAACTGAATATACATGATGTAATGTGCTGACAGGAAACATATTCCTAAGTTCTGAGTCTTGAAGCCCATGAGAAATGAAATGCAGTCCCAACATGCTAATTTAGATCTGATAAAATTCTGAATTCTAATCTTCAGTCTCAAAATGAGAACCATGCAATCATAATTCTGAAACGATAAACTGACAAATCTGATATCTGAATCTCTTATCTAAGAATTGATGATTGATGAATGAGTCAAACCTGGAAGGAGCAAAAGCTATAATAGAATATGAACCAGAGTGCTCAAAGATGGAGATCTTCCTATCTTAAAAGGTAAAACTGTAAAATGTGAAACGTCAACTTCGGACCAGTGATCATAACACCAATGACATATATAAGATCTAATATAATCCCAATCAAACATAACCAAATCTGAATATACAGGATGTAAGTCCTAAAGATAATAGGCTAAGTTATGGATTTTAAATCCTCAAGTCCTAAAGCTCCAATTATGCCTAACAAACATTTAAGACCTGAAAATGTCACATCTGAAAAAGCCTGACTTAGATATCTTAAAGTTTCAATCTAATAATGGCCATCTTCACCATGAGAGAACATAAAACCAAATCCAAAAATGTCTATATTAAACCTCGGAATCCAATGAACTATAACGCTTTATAACAAGATTTTGAGTAAAACTTCATGAACCAAGCATGTTCAAATGTCTCATATATAACTTTAATGGAACCGAATATTCAAAATTTGATCTTAAGTATCCTTGAGTCTATAATGTTAGAATCCACTAAGGTACAAATCCTTAAATTGAAATCTTAAAAATATGAAATATCAAGACATAAATCTGAGAATTCAAGTGGAATCATTTGAAACATACCAAAAGTGCACCTCCATGAAACGCAAACCAAACTCAAATCAAACTTAACATACTAAGTTTGGATTCCATTGAGTTTATGAGATTATTTCTCCTATTTGTTGATTTTTGTTGATGTATGGTTTCAATGAATGAGTTGCTTGTGACGGTTAATCAAGAGTGTTTGAGTATTTTCGATATAATTAACATCAGTACTTCGCTAGTTTGATGGAGAGAAGTCCAAGGACATATTTTTAAGAACCCAAAACCTCAACACATTTTTATATATACCATGGACTAGCTAATACTCCTATGAGATATTATGCATTTTCATAGTAGTCAATGCTAGACAAACTTAAGCAAAATTATTTGCCAAAAAATAAAAATCAAAATGAATTTTATTGATTAAGAAAGAGGTTTCACACTGATATTGTTGCTCGCTCCAATTCCTGTGCAGAAAAGACTGACTAGAATGTGAGAGAAAATGGTTATAGGAGAGGGAAATCACGTGCTAGCACAACTACTACAGCTTGGTAGACAAAGAAACAAGATGAAGTTACAAATTCTATAAATAAACCATAGGCATGGGCTAGGATTAATACCACAAGAGTCTACATTAATTTAAAAACCATCTGAGTTGTTAAAATATGATGCAAGGAAGACATTGAATTGTCTAAAGCATAGAAAGGCATGATGCTGATGTATATCTCGTTATGGCTTGAGCAGTCCATTTATTATAATAATTGCTAGATGACTTCCTGCTATCAAGCTCTTAGTAACCCAATACTTAATACCCTTCGATTGAAATAAAGAGTTGTTGCCACTTGTGGGCATGTGAAAATGTAACTCCTATAAAGTTTTTTCTAGTTTAAAGAATGCCTCCAGATATAGCCTTGTAAGTTGCATGTGTAGAAAAATAACTACAATGCATTCTTGTCAATACTGCTACAAACTACAGAAAGACTATTATCCTCATGATGAACATCCTTTGCTTTTATATTGAAATGACTAATTTGCAATTTCTCATTTATTATAAAGAAAACAAAATACCTAATATGGACAAATATAAATACACTAAATACGTGCAGTTCCTAAGGGCATATCAAACATTGCTATCATGGAATAACGTGGTGACAATGTTTCAAGAATATTAAGCATCCTGTTGAAGGTATTCTAAACTATAATGATATATATATTGAAGCAAAAATTCCAAGGAAAAAATTCATATGCTGAAAAACATACATAAGATGCATCGATCAGGTAAGCAGAAATTATTTGGCCAAGGATGCTGATAATAGCCTCTGACATTGTTGATGGTCTACAACCAAGCAGAACTATCGTAATCAGCATAGCTTGCATGTTGTTTAGAGGTGGCTTCAAGGACTGAAATCCAGCATAAAGAGTAAGAGTCATTCTAGCTCAGGAACTTTCAAATACAAATACATTTTAATTCAAGGACTACAGCAATCCATTTCTAAGTAAAAAAAAAAATGACAGTTGAGAGCATGGCCTGACTTACCATTTCTTCAAGGATGATTTTCAGCACTAACTTCAACACCAAAGAACTGTCACCTATCTCCAAAAGGTAAGAGGCAACTGCCTCAGTGATTTCCTTGAAGGTTCCACTGCTTGAGGCTTTAATTGTACTCTGATGACCTGAATAGTCATTCTCTGTCAATAAAAATATAACCATCAAAGAAAGATCACACTTTTGATGTTCATTATCAGCATGATTAACTTTATTCTTGTCAGCATAAGCACTTGTACAGGGAAATGAGATGGGTAAAGCCAAGAGTATATAAACATTTAAGTGGCATTTCTCCAACAGATTGTGATAAGAGGAAAATGGGCAGTTTAAAGACTGAAAGTACAGATAGATCATATCTTGTTGATAACAGAGAAAGTCGTCATGGAGAGAAGAACATATAAAAAAATATGTAAAACCAGTCCTTGCACATCAACCTCATGCCCCCAGGTTAAACAGCAACTACGAAGAGATGCACTAAAAATCACCAATATGCATAACATGTAGGTGGTATAGGGAAAAGACTGACATAGCACCTAAGATGAGATGAAAGGTTGAGATCCTTCCACATCAGTTCATAGCACCATTGCAAGCACTGGATGAAGAATCTCCTTCATTATCAGAAAACAATCTTTACATACAGAGTTCTGGATATAGAACATTAGAGTGAAGGCCAATACAGGAATTGGATTAATGGCCAGGTGAATGCCTCGCTAATAAGAACAGATGTTTGAGATGAAACCAAGCATGGCCCTTACATGGTTGTACCCTGAATTTTTCAACTGCGTCCACTTACTCCTTGACAAAATATTTTGAATAAATTTCATGTGGAATACTTGAATCTGGCATGCTTTATCTGATGAAAGGTTGAAAGACATTTTCTTCCTCAACAATATGCAATGCACTCTCTCAGAGAATCCCTCAAGATCTCTTGAGAATCTTTCCCTCTCCATCCCTCCAAGAAACGAGATGACTGATACAACATCTATATAAATATCTATTATCCTTTATTATCCACATATGTTGATGACTCCAACTTTAAAACTTCATATTAATGCAAATTGTTTATATCATTCATATTATCTCATTTTGTTTCCTATTATTAATTCAATTACATGATTTTATGAAGTTTCCACATGTTAACAACTCTATTGTTGCATCTATCCAAAGTCTTATATAGGTGTTGTTGACTCATTTCTACTATAATTTATAAATTAAGATTTCTAAATGACCATATATAAAAGTGATTCAAATTTTTATATAAGATTTCTATAAGATCTCTCTCACTCACTCTCTCTCTCTCTCTATCTCACACACACACTTTTTAACAGAGAAGTAATTCTCTTTGAAGTAACGTCTATCAAGAGGTAGTTTAAGAAAAAGCACTTCTATTGAGTTCCCAGATGGGACCATTAGTATTGACTCATGGTGCTGAAGCTGTAACAGATTCTTTTGTGGTTTAAGGTTCTCTTGAGAGTGGAATAAAGACATTGCTTCCATATGTCACAACAAAGCTGTGATTAATATTGCGAAAAGTCTTTTCCACACTATCATATCAAGCACAGAAGGATAGATACTTCATCAGAGAAAACTTAGATTTTGAACAACTGTCTTTAAACCATTCGTTGGTATGGTCAATGTGCCTAGCAGGGGTCTACAGAAGGAAGATATCCAGAGTAGCAACGACAAGCTATTGAGAGGGGGTTAGAAGTTATAAGAACGGTGGATAATTTTAAGTTACTATTCATGTCTCTGCAATCCTATTTCCTCGGACCAGTATTACTAAGCAGGGGCATCTAACTTATGTTATGCTTCCAAACCTAATGTAAATAGCCATTGGCTGCTGTGACAACAGCAACCTGTTACCAAAGCAGCCTTCAGGATTTTCTTGTTCCTACTTTTTTCTTTTTCTTCAGCTTGGCTTATACAGTAAATGCGGTTAAGTATACATGATGATCAAAAGCAATACAAATAAAAAAGAAAACAATTTTACCTGTAAGGGTTCTAATTCGTGCAAGTAAAGTAACCAAGAAACCTACATAATATGCAAGCTTCAAATGTCCAGATCTATACACTGAACTCAAAACCTCTAGGATCCTCATTATTAAAGCTGCACCCAAGTCATTACCTGCATCAGAAGGTAGAACGAACTTATGCATACAACAATCTTGCATCCAGCAGAAAGAAATTGCTTTGTGAGTACCTACAACCCAAGCCCACAAGACAAATGAAGACATGCGTTACAATACTATACACTCTGTTTAGTAACAGGTGATAGTTTTATGCAATGGTATTCATTCTAATTCCTCTGGATACAATGGGAGGTTGATCAAAACTAGAGGCAACCACATTGAAGATGCTTCTCTAGAGAAGGAAACAACTGTTTAAGGTAAGTCATGTCAGTGGAACCATGCGCACAATGGTTTAAAAGAACCCAGCAAAAATTTTAGATATTACTAAAATTAATAGATACAAAGTATTACTAAAATTATGTATATTAATATGAATATATAAACATAAATATCACTAAACTATAAAGTACTAATATATATACATATTACAAAATATATACATTTGCAAAAATCACAGAAAGCCATATATGTGTGAATATTACCATATTTTACATACTAATATGCATATATACAAGAACTCCTGCTATACAAATACATATAAAAAAATTTGTATAAATATTTACTGTGGAACATTTTATACTAATATATAATATATCTTCAGTTATTGTGATAAAAATAAATGAATATATTTATATAACATAATATATTGTATTACAATTTCAAATACTAGTTTGATTCTTATATATTTTATTATCAGAAGCAATTAATAGGCTCAGAAGCTGGCTCACTGGCTGAGATGACTTCTTGCATCTATAGATATAATCTATATAACTACAAATGTTCGTGTAATAGACATACATGTGTTATAATAGACCCTTGTTAGGCTGAGATCTATGAATACAAAATCGCACAAAATAACTTGTCCATTATGCAAGCTATACAAATCACTATATGTTTATATATTTCAAATATTATACTACTATATGATATACCAAAAAGTATTTTGCTTCTTACAGGAAGTTAGGTTAACCTTACCTCATATGACATCATTATATTCATATAATATAATAAGTTGATGATTTTTCATGCCTTTTTTGGGCCTTTCTAATTTTGTTTATTTTCCAATCCACACCAATTCAGGATTTGTTCAACTTCATGTGGAATCCTAATCAGAATGTGGATCAATTCCAATGCAGAAATCCTTGTACAAAAACCAAAATCAGAATGTTGAAAAAAAAATGCCATTTAAGTTAAATTTCACGTCAAATAGATGTTGCTGCATCTTGAGACCATAGCACGGTTGCTATTGGAATCCAGTTAACTTCTTGTTGATGTCATGTTTCTTCGCAGGGCATCCAGTTAACCTCCCTCACTCCCCCCTCTCTCTCACCCTCTCTCTCTCTTCCCCTCCTCCTCCCCACTCTCTCTCCCCCCACCCCCTCCCTCTCCCTCCCCCTCACCCTCGCACTCTCTCTCTCCCTCCCCCCTCTCTCCTCCCCCCTTTCTTACTACTACATTTGGTTCTCTCTTCCCCTCCCCCTTTTTTACTACAACATCTGGTTTTTGAACATTAAGAAAATAAAATTCACCATGGTATCGGATCTCTCCACAGTTGTCAACATGCCCACCTAGGTGCCCAAGCACTTTGCAGGGCCAATTGTGGGCATCCATTTAAAGATAGTGAAATTTTATATTAAAATATTTCATTAAAACCATTTATACTATTGATAAAGGTTTAAGTTATTTAACTATGCATATACATATATTTAAATGTTTTTAAAATTCTCTCTTAACCCTTTTTCTTCTTTCTTCCATTCAATCTATTAAACTTCTCTTTTCCAGCGAAGTATACATACATGCACAATACATAGTTACATACCGAAAATCCACATTTACATGCATGCACACGTACACACACTAATATACATACAAATAGATATGTAAACCTGAAACATTTTAATTCTACTCTATACCATCCCTAGCTCTTTTCCCTTCCTCCAATACCCTCCTCTCTCTCTATATATATATAAATATCTTTATACAAGCATGTTGTGTGCAATGTGTATATACATATACATTAACATCAAATTCTACAATTTAGGCAATGATGCCAAAAAGCCCACCTTATCACCCATTTGAACGCCTTGGACACCTTGTTGGCTTGACAACTATGGATCCCTCTCTCTCTATATATATATAAATATCTTTATACAAGCATGTTGTGTGCAATGTGTATATACATATACATTAACATCAAATTCTACAATTTAGGCAATGATGCCAAAAAGCCCACCTTATCACCCATTTGAACGCCTTGGACACCTTGTTGGCTTGACAACTATGGATCCCTGCTTGTATTGCAGGTCGGAGTCCATGTTAATGGTGATCACTTGTACACGAAAGGAAGATATGAAATACCCTCTCCACAATTACCTTATAATTTAGAGTTAAATAGCACACTAGTTTACTGACCACTATACAACATGAAAGTTCTCTGCAGATCAGTCTTAAGAGTGTCTAACCTGTTAGCTGCCGCCCTGTCTTAAAAACACAAGGCAGTGACAAGAAGATTAGAGGGGTTAGCCATTTGGCCTTGGATCAGTCACCAAAACCCATGTGGATCTACCATATAGATCCTTATTGGATCAGTCCGTAGTTGTCAAGGCGACCACTTAAGCCGCGTCTAGGCAATGCTTAGGCAAAAAGCCATTGTTCTTGGCCCACCTTACACCCACACCTTATTGGGCCTTTAAAAAGTGAATGCCTTGACCACTTAGGCACACAAGGCACTCGCTTAGGCACTTTAGCACCATGCCTTGTGAACCTAAGAAACTGGCCCAATCAGTCCACAGTTAGACTGCTTTAGCCCCTAGCATGTACGGGTCATGATGGTCAACAAGTTGTTGACCAAGCTCCAACAAATCCCCCTTGTGCCCAAGTGCTGATACAGTAGGTGCCTCCATGGTCCACCACCACTGGCTGCCACTATTGTGTGCCTCTGATGATATCTCACCTCAAGCGATGCCCGCCTTTTGCCATATCCTAGCGAGTTCTTATCCAGTTATCCCCTCCCTATCATCTCTGTCTTTGGTCATCTCCCACTCTCTAGTCATCTTTACCCTCTTTTCCTCTCTCTCCATCTACTATCATCTCCCTGGCCTCCACCCATGTTCCTTTCCTCACTCTTCTTTCTGTCCATCTGCTCCTTTGTTCTCTTTTTCTCTCCTTTTGCCATCTCCTTCTTTACTACCAAACCTCCAGCCATCTCTCCTCCATCCACCAATCTTCTCCAACCACAAACCTTACCGCTTATGTGACAGTTAAGCAGATGCTATGTCACATAAGTTGTTCAGGACCCCTTGGCCACCTTGACAACTATAGTGAGACTAGGTTTGCTAGAGAAGTTTTGGTCACTGGAAACATCTTTGTCGGCATGTATGGCCAAGCTAAAAACTAATCAAGAATTACAGAGCTAAGATTTGAAACCTTGATCTAGATTCAATCCTTTCAGCACCATACAATTTATTTTTTTTTCATTTTTTCAAAATAAATTAAATATTACAAATGGGTGATCCAGACCCTACACGTATCAGCTCTTATAGGTTCACATTGGTTGTACCTATTGATAGACATGAGCTGGGAACGGACCGATACAATTCTGATACCCAATGCTTCCTACCTTGCCAAGTGCTTTAAACTTGGTGAAAAGTGCTAACCTTTGCCAAAAATCATCTTCATATTTGGTTACTTCAAAAATAATGTAGTTAAAAAGCATACAACAATTTTGTTCATGAAGGTTGCCCGCAATGTTTTCTGTTCAGTAGGTTATAAAATTAGTAGAAAATACAAAAAGGCACATCAAATTTACTTACGCAAACAACAAAAGGCTAATGCTTCCAGCAAAGTGGGATCTAAGTTTGAGAAGTAATAAAGACCACATATGGCAATTTCTTGACAGTCAGCTGGAAGGTGCATGAAAGGACCATGGTGCCTCAAACCTGCAAAAAAAAGTTACTTGATCAAAGAAACAACAACTCTGTCTAGACAAAAATCTAACGAGAATTTCTTACAAACTAGCAAAGAGAAATATGCAACTAGTAAAAACTCATTGGCAAGATTAATTGCAGCTTACATATTTACAAATGATAATTTAACTAGTAACTTGTCAAGCTTCGCTAAGTGTGTGACGAAGCTCCTGCCTTCACCACCCCTGCAGCCAATATCCATTCTCCAGACTTCCTCCTCTCCATCTCACTCCCCACTAGGTATGCAAGTCATGCCTACATCCACTGCCACCCTTGGTCCGAGGTTCTCCTGTCCTGCCAGGAGTTCCCCTCCAATGTCGTCGGTCGCCTCTTTAAGAGCTTCATGTACTTCCCTGAAAACTATGTTTTCCTTTTTACTGTCCTCATGTTCTCTCACCTCTCCCATCTTGCATGACTTCTCTGCTTCCTCACAATCACTGCTATGTCTACCTCTTGCATACTGCAGACCAACCCCCAGTGTTTCCACATGGAGGCCTTGGGTGACCTGACCCTCGCCGGCCTCATTACCATCCAAGAGACAGACAGAGACAGACAGATGAGTAAACTTGGTCCATACCTCAAGTTCCATGCACCTCCTGCAACCTCAGACTATCCAGTTTGTGGGGCAGGATGACACTCAGATAAGTATAATGCAAGCTACGAAAATTTATTATAGACAGATATATTGATAATTTTATATTGAAACAAACCATCACAAAATATTTGATTGTTAATATAAATTTTGAAATTTGTAACACAAATAATACTAATTATAATACAACTCTTCACTTATATAATTTTTTTATTGATCCTCTAGATCTAAAAATTTAAAAGATTGATATCAATTTTGATACTCTAACCAATAGGGCAATAATCATACTATGTTATGCTGTTCAATTACGTATTATGACCATCTACGGACTATGAGAAGAGCAAGACTAGATTTCAATAATAGAAACATAATTGGAATTGAGATAAATTGTACAGATGAATTTGTAAAAAAAAAACTTAAAATCAAGTACATCACAGAACTACATTCTACCCTTTTCATATTCTAACTCTTTAAAAGTAGGTTTGGGAAAATGTCCTGCCATAAAAGAATAAGCGAAAAAACCCACAATAGCATAGAAAATCCTTGTATCAAAATGAAGCAAAATTTTTTGCACAGTTCGAAGGAACCATGGTAATCATAAGATCATCAAGATGCTCTTAAAGCCTGGGCAAGGCAAACCACTCAGTGCCCCAGCCACTTTTTGAAGGGCTAATAAAGTGCCCACACAGGATGCTTGAGTGCCAAAACAGCCCAAAGCGGGCATTATCTGCTTTAAGCAGCCCATATCTCATCACCCCTGTAGGACACCACATTTCACCATTCTCTACCTTCCAAATGGAGTCTGCAAGACAGTAGCAGCCACCATCACCATGCCACCTTCTGCCACCAAAACTGGTAACTACCTCTCTTTTCCTTCCTTTTCACTCAGGCCACAGTCCTTATGTCTTATATTCCTCTCTACCCTTTGGTGACGACCACAAAAATCAAGTCAGGTTCGATCCAGCTCATCTTTATCAGCATCGCTGACGCACCATAGATTCTTTATGGATGGAGACAAGTAACATACCTTTTATAGCTGCAGACAGTTCTTGTTTATATTTTACTTTGATTTTAGCAAGGGCATATGCTCGACACAGCTACCTAAGAGTTCTTTTCCCTTTGAGATGGTTTTTTATAATTGTACATGGGGCCTAGGAGTTCTTATAATTGTACACAGGGCCTATAAAGGCAACATACTCATAAGCATGAAGGGCATGACGAAATGAAATGAAGAATATGCAAGTTTTTCCCTTCCCGTGCTCCCCTCCTCCACTCTCTTCACTAGGACTTAGTGTTCATTGCGTGTGACTCTGGTGCATCCGAAACTTGGCAGCAGCGCTCCCGGCGGTGTTCCCCCTTCACCGGTCTTCCACTAGTAATATTCACCCTGATTCATCTTCTTCACCTCCGGAAAGTTTAGCTGGCTTTCGGTTCTTCTGCTTATTCACCCTTGGAAACTTCTTCTGCTCCCAGTTCATCTTCCTCACCTCTGAAATCATAGCCAGCTCTCTGCTCCAGTTTCTTTTTATTGCCACCTGGCAATCTCCAGACCTTTCTCCTTATTGATCGCCTCATTGTCTTCTTCCTGCCACCCCGATTCTCCTTATCCCCTCTTGGCATCCAATGCACTAATCCAGTCAGGTTATCCTAATCACATCCCCTGTTTCTCAGCCATCACCGGTGATTGACGGCATCCCCTTGACACTATTTTCCCCTTACCCATCCCATACAATCACTTCCTTTCTCTGTGATTCCTCAAGTATCCTCCAGCTATCCAACAACAGCGTCACCCTCTTCCACAACTGGATCAAACATCATAAGCCCACGCCCACCAACATTCGCCGTTAGGATGCCACCTCAATGTGCCATCGTTTGTGATTTCCCTGTCATGCTGGATGTCATCCATTCGTCCAAACAACAATAGAGATAGATGTTGTCCATGGCATCCGATTGTTCTTCCTGCTGCATCTCCACTGATCATAATGGACTCCACCAATGGGTTCACAATGAACGAATCACTTGACATCGAGGCCTTTGATCACTGGACACAACCAAAACTGCAACGTCGTGTTCCCACCACCCTGACTTTGCCTTTTTGTCACAATTGAATCATGCCTCCTTTGTTCCAACTCCATGAGGCCTCTTTTTCTCCTGCATCCATGAAGCTACAGTTCCTCGGGGTGGTTTCTTCCCCGTTTGTCATTTACCCTTCATGTGCAAGAAGGGTGCAATGACGAGCCAGCAACTATTTTTCAAGCACCCAGGTTTGGTCACCATCCCGTGGACTAGATCACCAGCAACCCATGGAACGGTTGAACCCGACGCCAAACCATTCAGTCTACAGCCAGTTTGCCTAAGCTGGGTGCACTAGCAAGACACAGCAATTCATGGGTTAGTCACTGTATTAGGCCAATGTGTCGGAGATTGTGTCAACAACAAGCTCTTCTGACCGACTCTTCTGCATTGTACTCTTTTACCATCCTATGAGGTATGGGCATGATTGATATTTGTACTTAGTGGTGTATAAATCATTCAGAAAGTGGGCAGCCGAGTAGTCGACTCCCATGCCTTAGCATGGAGGTATGTCTCCTGACTTGTCCTTTGTTTGTTCGTCTAATATGCATTTGCATGTTGCACAGTCGTGACTTATGAGTGCTAGGATTTCTAGTTTATCATTCATTGCCGACTAAAAAGCAAGTTCCAAACTCAAACTATCCGATCGATATCGTTGATTAGAGAGCGTCCTACACTTAGGTAGTATCCATACTACTTTGATCCCACCACTTGGGATCGCTACTGGGGCACATTCCTGCTTTGATTTAGTCAAATATTTGATTACCATGCTAAATTTCAGTCAATATATTGTAAATGTTGTTTAATTGCTAGCCCTTAGTCTAACCTAAAGGCAATCTGAAATCACCCACATCTTACGCCAGCTACCCTACCCTGCTACAATGCCATCAGCCCTCTTTCTCTTCCTTCTTCCTCCCTCCTGCCATTACCACTAGTGACCCAACTAATCTTACCACTTAAGGGGATTGTTCCTCAAGTGGTCAAAGGTCCCTAGGTCCCATTGACAACCATGCTTACATTTAAAAATAGTTGTCAAGGCATGCCTAAGCAGTGTGTACATGCCATAGCGCCTTTGTAGGACTGCCTAGCCAAGGTGCCTCTCCGGGAACCCAAAAGGCACATAAGATGCTTGATCCATGATTTGTGGACATCCATTTAATAACAGTGAAAACATATTTTACTATCACTTATACTATTAAATTTTTTTAATATTTTTAATTATAAATAAATTATTTATTTAAAAATTATAAAGCTTTTTGTTGATTCTCTTTTCTCTCCCTCCCACTTGGTTTATCAAGATTAACTCTTTCCAAAAGTATATGCCCACACATGCATAATTACATAAATAAAAACACATTTACATGCACACACATAACACATACAATTATAACATACAAATATAATTGTACTAATCAAGGAGGGAGGGGTCGCGGGTCGCGACCGGGTCGCGGGACCCCCAGGCCGACCCGGTCGCGACCCGGGTCGCGACCCTATTTTTTAATTATTTTTTTTGAAAATTTCAAAAAAATAAGAAAAATAAGAAAAAATAAGAAAATTTCAAAAAAATAAGAAAAATGCGACCCACCCGCGACCCCGCGACCCGGCCGGGTCGCGACCAGGCCGGTCGGGAGTAAACCCGACCAAGTCGGGGCCGGGTCGCAACCCGGGTCGCGACCCGGCAAACCATGGTACTAATATATATGTGTATATAGATTATAGTATTAACATCTAACTATGTATATTTGTATGTATATGTATATATACATTATAGTATTAACAGCTAACTATATATATTTGTATGTATACGTATATGTATATATATTTATATACACATGTATATATAGTATAAATATCTAATTTTACCTGAGAAACCACCTTGTCGCCTAAGTCGAATTGGCACTCCTAAATGCCTTGGGTGCTTTGTCACCTTGACAGCTATGCATTTAAATCCAAACTCAACTCAACTAAGGCCTTTATCCCAAATTACTTGGGGTCATCCATATGAATTCTCTTTCTCCACTCATGTCGATTTTGTGTTATTTCTTCAGAGATATTTAAACCATCTAAATCATATTGAATTACCCTCCTCCAAGTTAACTTAGGTCTACCACGCCCCTTTTTTCTATCATTTTAATATTCCTCTTTAGGTCTACGTTTAATATGTCCAAACCATCTCAATCTCCCTTCTTTCAATTTGTCTACAACCGCTGTAAAATCCAAAACCGCTGTAAAAGAGATTTATTATGAATCGCTACCATGATAACAGTCAAAGATAAGTTGACAAGTATACACCTTGTTTGTAGAAAGAAAAGTACAAAAGAAAAGTAAGAAAAGCTAAACTCCCATTTATGAAGTTCTACTTTGAGATGCTCTTCATTTTAATTTAATGGACATAAAGAGTAGTTACTAATCCTAGGAGTGCTAAAGAATTTGGCTTATTACGTACATAGTATTCTGATAGAAGTAAACTTTTAATAGTTTAGGGCTTGTTTTAATTAGTAAACATGGCTTACTACATCTTCAGTTCTTCCATCCTTCTATTCTCGGTGGATCAAAATGTCATCAGTAGGCATCACCAGGTTACAACTGCATTTTAGTTATATCAGTGTGTCTACAACTGGATGATCCTGCAAAGCATGCAAGACATTGTAGGTTGCTATAGATTGCTTTCAAATTAATCGACTGTCACCTTTTATAAAAAATAAAAAAGAGTATGTCATAAAAAGTAAACTAAGGAAATGACTAAGACAATTGCAGAAAACAATGTAAAACACAACATAAAATAAAATTAACTAAGCACCAAGCATACCTTTGTCATCATATCTGCTATAGAATTCTTTCAACGTGAACTGCAAACTATCATACTCAAGGCCAAGAGGAGATTGGTGAACAGAGCATTGACCAATGCGTAGTTGGAGTTCTAAGATAACCTACGAATGGAAATCTTAGGCACAATTAAACAGGAAATAGCAACAAGGATGGCAATAACAACGGTTAGAGCTAAGCATCAATTAGACAACAATAACAAAAACACCTATATGAGATGAACGTATGCAAAAAAAGAAAAGGAAAGACAGATCCAGAAATAATACCATGTATGTTAAAGACTGCAAAGAAAAAAATGAACAACATATATAGTTGAGTGCAATAAAAAAATTGAAACAGTGTCGGCAAATGTTATACAGTTTAAAGAAATAGAAGCTTATAGAAGATGTATATGTGGAATGTCAAAGCTTCCAGCCTTCTTACTCCTTTGAATTATTTTACTATGCCTCTGCAAGCTAAAACCAACTGTTAGTGAAAAGCAAGGCCGAGTTAAAGTAATAAGTATCATGAAGAAAATAAATCAATATTAGTTTTTGAGTCACTTCACACAATGCGCTAAAACCAACTGTTGGTAGAAAGCGAGTCGTACTATGCCCCCAACAAGCTTAATAAAGGTTATCAGTTCCCTTACCTGTATATGTCCGAGATGCAACATTACAAACCCAGTAAGAAATGCTGAATACAAGATCTACAGCCCTATGTCAGCTAACTTAGCAGTGAGGAACGGAAGCTGCAAATCCAAATCAGCTGATTCCAAGATCAGATCAGCACAAGCCGACCCGATTTATGGGTGGAGGGGGGACCAATCCCCCGATTTCCAGCCAGAATCAGCTGAAATCAACTGAATCGGCCTGAATCAGGACTGATTCGACTCAAATCAGCCAATTCCAGCAACTCTTCCCCAAAATTGGCCACCAAGTATCGCCACACCATCTTCCTCACCTACTACCGAGTCCATGGAACCCAATACGCCATGGATCCTCCACCATATTGACTTTTGGATATGAAATGGCAGACGGCATATGCTCGTCTTCCCCACCCGTGGGCATCATCTCAGCACCAATTCCTGCCACAAAAGGGTTGGAACTGGCCAGGATCCAATTTAGGTGCCGATTTTGTTATTTTTTCAATTGTTATGGTTTTTTTGAAAAATCATTCCTGACCAATTTTGGATCGGTTTTTCTTCTGTAAAACCCGTCAATTGTGGCAATCTGATCCGATCTAGATCAAAATCGGCACTAGCCAATCCAATAGTTGATTATGATCCTGCGGTCCTTGCTTAGCAGGAACTCACCCCTTTTATTGCCTTCTAGAATTTTTTTTGAGAATATCTTGATATCCCCCAAGGATCCTTGTTCTTCCACAATTTTGAGAAATGAGATCAGCAATATTTATATAAATATGCATGCTCCTTTATTTCCACCACATGTTGCTATCTCTACCTCAAGCATTTTCAGATCAGGATCGACCCGGCATTTGCCAAGACTGATCCTGATCCAGGTTGGGATCATATCTGCCAGTTCAGCCAATCTGGTAATAAGCACTGGCCAATTCAGCTAATATGGGCCCCAACACGGGTTTACCAATTCAGCTAATAAGCACTGCCACCTTGGGCCGGTGCTTTCCCATGGAGAGTTGGCTGACCATTCTCCTCTGCCCTCTGCTGCTCCATCCTCCCCACCCGATGCAAGATTCTCAGACCGCTAGGGACCCATTATCCAGCAAATCAGAAACTATCGTGTTCATTGATTTGTTTAGCACCCATGAACCCTTCAGGGGCAACAACTGGCTGCTGCTCT
The DNA here is from genome assembly GCA_036172225.1 of Cryptocoryne crispatula var. balansae. Classification (NCBI taxonomy): domain Eukaryota; kingdom Viridiplantae; phylum Streptophyta; class Magnoliopsida; order Alismatales; family Araceae; genus Cryptocoryne; species Cryptocoryne crispatula. Next base: position 32,469,256 of record CM069931.1, on the reverse strand, counting down.
GCCTACATCTCTGATGATCCCATGAGATCAGTGGATCAAATAAGTCAGATAGATTAGGAATCCAATGGTCTATGTAATATGAGGTGCGAGGTGCCCAAAGTGAGGAGAGGTTCGTCTTGCCTTAGCCATTTAAAGCAAGATATATTTTTCAATGTATTTAGTAATATATAATTATATAGAACATTAAAACTTATAAAAAACATAAAAAATAAAAACTCGTTTCTAGGGCATCAAGATATCAGAGTATCAGGGTGGAAAACTAGGCATTGGAGGTTTCCAAGAAGTGTAAAAAAATTTAAAGTTACCAGATCCAGCACTTGGTTTGGATTCGAGCGAGGCCGGTGAGGTGAGCATTGTTGAGAAGAGACGTTTTTACCTTGCTTTACCTTAGCACCTAGGCGCTTGAGACAAGCGCAAGAATCACAAGATTGGAATTAGAGTTGGGATCGGTGGGTATTGATCTAATCTAGATTGGATTGGATCAGTTTAATCCCAACCGATCTTCCAGAACAAATATCGATCTGGACTCAGTCCAAACTGGTCTAAGTTTTTTTTTTTTTTTCAAATCAAAAACTTCAAGAAAAAATCCTAAAAATACAGGAAAATGATTGAAAATCCTAAAAATTGTTATGATGTCAAGAAAGACTGATATCATAAGAGACAAGTCTTTAATGATACCACCGGCTGTTCTAGTTCTCTATCTATTAAAAATTTAACATTCATTCTACAAAACAAAGAAAATAGTACAAATAAAAATAAAAATTCAAGTAGAGTGGAAAATATGATACAAGTACAAGTCAAATACAATTGAAAAAAGTATCTTTCTACCATCATGAACGAAACTATCTCTCATAGTCTACATCCTATTGCTCATTCTCGCTCTCCTAAATGCTCCACCGACTCCGACCCATCATCATCAAGTCATATTGATATGAAAATAGTGACTAAGCCAACTAATTAAAATCATATACATTGTATCATGAGACTGAAGAATGTAGTTAGAGGCATGAGGTGACCAAGGCGAGATACCCCTCGCCTCGCCTCAGGCACTTGAGGCGGGCACCTCAGGTACCCGAGACGACATTAATTATTATATTTCTTTTAAAAATAGATAAAATATTAAAAAACATAAAATATATCTAAAATGAAAGAAATACATAAAAAATACAAAATATATATGAAAATGTAGAAAATATATCTAAAAATGCAAGAAAAACATAAAATACAAAAAAATTCTAAAATGCAAAAAATACATATAGAAAATGAATATGTAAAAAGTAGCCGACCGAGCGTGGCTCGGTTGGCACGACGCCACCCCGCGGGGGGGGGGGGGGGGGGGGGGGTGTGGCGGGAATTCGATCCCGGCTGTGGACAGCCGGGACCACCCCGTGGGGGGGGGGGGGGGTGGATCTGTGGGGTTCGAGCGCTGCACCGGCAGCGCTCGAACCCTCGCCGGCGCTACGCTGCGCCCGTGGGTTGGCCATCAGGCCATGGTGTCCAAAAAAAGAATATGTAAAAAGTAAAAATAAAGTTGCATCTTTTCCCATTTCATTTCTATCAGACTGCGAGAAAATGAATACAACACAAAAAGTACATTAATATGTCAAGTGAACAGTATTTGAACAATAATTGTAAAACAAGCATAAAAGTACATAAATATGTCAAGTGAACAGCATTTGAACAATAATTGTAAAATAAACATAAAAGTAAATAAATAACCACAAGTTCAAAATACCATTAAAAAGTATATTCAACTAATGTCCTCATCTGATTAACACAAACGGAAGAATCATCAGTAAGATGAACATGAATTACCCCATTCAATTCTGAGGTATCTTCATCGATGGCATTACTCTTTCTCCTCTCCAATCTTTGCCTTTTAGAGATCTCTGCTCTGGTTAATGGACCTTCCTCTTCTTCAATGTTGGCTGCTAACTCAACTTCCCTTCATATGAGGTTCTCTCCTTCATGCACATAGTGATCCTTATCTCTAGTAACCCACTCATCGATATCATCTAAAGAAATAAAATCATGATTGAACTTCTCCATCCTAAAAGGGTGATCTCGAAGTCTTTGATTGTATTAGATATAGACAAGATTGTTTAACCTTTTTTTTGTTCTAACCTATTTCTTTTCTTTGTATGCACATGTAATATAAGATTGAAAATTATTTTAAATTTTCAAATAAAACATGCTAAAAACGATGAATATTACTAATACATGTTCAAAGGTACTATAGTTGCGCTTACAACTAAAAACACTACAAGTGAGACTTAAAATCCCGATGGCAAATCTTTACAATTGAGGAACCATACTCCCACAATCTTTCCACCAATTTACTATAAGAAAAATGACAGCAAATCATTAAAAATAATAATGCGAAATGTATAAATTAAATTTTTATAATAAAAATGTCAACCTAGAATGGATGTTTTTCTTAGTCTAATGGCAATATCTTTGTCAAACGGGCTCTCAGTATCTCTATATGTATTCAGTTGCTTGGTAATCAAATCTTACTCATCAGGACTTTCAATTAGCCTTTCAATGATATCATGCAGTCCTTGTTTTATTTCTCCATCACTCTCAACATCGGGATTTGAGTAAAAAATTTGGAGTTAAGATAATACCTTGTTGTATGTAATGGACAATAGAGTTGATTGTCCCACCTCCTATCAACAATGTCCCAAATTAGATCATATTTTTTGAACTTATCATCTAAGGCACACTTAATACCTTCCTCCACCTGGTCCATTGCTTCATAAATGTAGCCCATTGTTAGTTTCTCACCATCAACTAGGCGTAAGACAATCACAAGAGGCATAGAAATTGATAGTGTAGGCCACACCTCTCCAAAAAATTGTTTTCAGAATGATATCACATGACTTTCTTCCCTCAGTTTGCTTACCCCATTTATTGCTAAAGGCAATCCAATCTTCAAATGTAAACATTCTTCTCAATTCAACCTTCAAGTTGTATGGGCTCTCTAGATTTAGGTAGTTTGTTGCAAACCTAGTACAAAAAAATAATATGTTATTGATGATCACAATTCATAAACGGAAATGAAATATCATAAAAAAATATTTCAATTTGAGACATTACCTTATGATCACTACCTTACACAAATTTTCTCCATTGGTTAACTTCCCCCATCATCGCAAGAACCTTTGTATGACCATAAACAAATGTCGTGACATACTTTGCATGCCTGATTGTGGACTTGTTGCCCGACAATTTAAAGATATCTTCTAACATCAAATCAATACAATGAGCTGCACATGGTGTTCAAAATAAATGAGGATGCATGGACATCAAAATTCTCACTGTAGCTACGTAACTGACCTCATTATCCGTTACAATTTGAATTACATTTTTTCCAACTTCAACCACAACTTTATCCAACAAAGCAGCCAACAATCTTACATCTTTGACTTGTGAAGATGCATTCTCTAATTTTAAAAATATTGTGCCCGTAGGTGTGTTGACTAAAAAATTTATCAATGTCCTCTTTCTATCTATACAAACATCCAACATTATAGTGCATCCGTATTTCACTCAACACCCATTTTATTTTTCAACTAATTTTCGAGTTGTTTGAATCTCTTTCACAAGTAAATTTTCATGAACTTCATGATATGACGGACCTTTTAAACCCGGGCCAAATTGACCATAACTTATAACATGGTATGAAAACTATTCAAACATATAGTGTTGAAAGGAATACATACTTAATAGATCCATCAAGTAATATATTGCACAACTTTCTCCCTCACTTCCTTTAAATGCTTTTTGTCCTTCGCACTTTTCTCTTTAAGCATTTCTAGATTTTACCTCATAAACATGTCCATAGGACCTCTCAAACGATGAGACAAAAATGTTGAATCACAAATAACCAGTGGGTCTTCACCTTCGGTGCTTGCCTATGAAGGATTCATACCAAGAAGAGTACTCTTCCTTCAATATCCCTTATCACTGCAACCTTTTCAAAGCGAACTTGTTTAACTTGCTCCATGTGTTGCTTGATCCCTTCTTTCGCCTCCGGTGTAGCCTTCTTGCATCTTGTGACATAGATATATCGGCTATATGTTGCTTCAATCTATATATCCCACCCTTGCAATCCTTCTCATAAAACATACATCTAACAAGATCCCTCTTTTTTGAATCCATCAAAAGTCCATACTTCCATCCGACATCCTTTGATTTAGGAGGATGACTTGAAATCATGGGACCCCTTGAAGTCATTAGAGTTCTTGACCCCGTCCCCGATGCATGATCTTGCTCTACACTTAGAGACATCTTCATAAAAAAACAAAAAAATACAAAGACAAAATAAAAAATCAAATAACCCTAAATCGCACATATTTAACACCTTCAAGAATGAGAAAAGGTCGTAGGCAGTTTCTCTAGCAACAGATGTGGTGATAGTGGCTCCTCCGGCAGCAGATGGCGGCAATGGTGGCTTCTCTGATGACGAACATCAGCATTAGGCGCTGGAGGAGGAGGAGCTTCATCCACAATGGGTGACAATTAGGAGTGGGCTTGTGACCATCAAAGAGAGAGGGTAAGGTGGGAAAAGATCACCTCATTCCCTAGGTGGGGGGAATAGCCTCAGTCCCCAATCAGAAACAACCACAACCCCCATGCCACTTAAGTGACGATTCAGTAACGGTTCAGTGAATCGCTACTAAAAAGGAATGAACCGCTACCAACGGTAACAAGTTGTATTAAGTTCAGTAGCGTATTAGTAAGACATTGGTAACGGCTCAACCCGTTCGGTAGCAAGTTAGTAAGGCGTCAATAACGATTTAGCCCTTTTTGGTAGCAAGTTAGCGTGTTAGTGAACCGTTACTAATGGCTACCGAAAAGGGCTGAACTGTTACCGACACCTTACTAACTTGTTACCGAAAGGGTTGAACTGTTATCAACACCTTACTAACTCACTACCAAACTTAATACAACTCGTTACTGACAGTAGCGATTCAGCCCTTTTCGGTAACGGTTCACTGAACCGTTACTGAACCGCCACTTAAAGGCCACATTACTGAACCCTTACTGAAGTCAATGTAACTTGTTACTGAACGTTACTGAAGCCAGTGTAACTCGTTACTGAATCATTCCTGAAGTTAGTGTAACTCATTAATGTACATGACTGAAGCCAGTGTAACTTGTTACTGAACCAATTGGCTCGGTAATGATTGAGTAACAACCAATTCACCGTTACTAAACCCTACGTATTATTCTTGAAATCGGTGTAACTCGTTCTTGAATATTATCAAATCAATGTAACTCGTTACTAAATGTTACTAAAGCTAGTGTAACTTATTACTGAATGTTACTAAAACCAGTGTAACTCGTTACTAAACTGGTTGGTCCGGTTCAGTAATGATTCAGTAACAACCGGTTCACCGTTACTAAAGTCAGCGTAACTCGTTACTAAATGTTACTAAAGCCAATATAACTTGTTACTTAATGTTACTGAAGCCTGTGTAACTCGTTACTAAACCGCCACTGAAGTCAGTGTAACTCATTACTAAAGCCAGTGTATCTCATTATTGAACTGGTTGGTTCAGTAACGATTTAGTAACAACCGGCTCACCATTACTGAACCCTTATTGAACTGTTACTGAAGTCAGTATAACTTGTTAATAAACGTTATTGAAGCCAGTGTAACTCATTACAGAACATTACTGAAGCCAATGTAACTCGTTACTGAATATTACTGAAATCAGTGTAACTCGTTACTGAACTAGTTAATTCAATAGTGATTCAGTAACAACCAGTTCACTATTACTGAACCCTTACTGAACAGTTACTGAAGTCAGTGTAACTCGTTACTAAACGTTATTGAAGCCAATGCAACTCGTTATTGAACCGTTATTAAAGTCAGTGTAACTCGTTATTAAACATTAATGAAACCAATATAACTCGTTATTGAATGTTACTGAAGTCAGTGTAACTCGTTACTGAATTAGTTGATTCAATAGCGATTCAGTAACAACTGATTCACTATTACTGAACTCTTGCTTAAGTGTAACTCGTTATTGAACATTATTGAAGCCAGTGTAACTCGTTATTGAGCCGGTTGGTTTAGTACCAGTTTAGTAATGATTTAGTAAGGGTTCAGTAACAATGAACTAGTTGTTACTAAACTGCCATTTAAGTAGCATAAGGGTTGTGGCATATTCAAATTAAAGACTAAGGGTGTTTCTTCCACTATGGGGTTATGGTGATCCGAACGGTGTTTTAATTTCAATGGATCTAGGTCAGGTCCAATTCGGGCTTGGATCCGATCGTGACCAAGGTGATCGCCTCGTCACCTTGGTGCACCTCAGCTGCCTAGGCAACTGAGGCAAATAAGGCGGCCACCTGAGGCAGCTGCGGGTGAGACAAGGCAGTTGCCCTCGCTTCACCTCACCTCAGTACCTAGGAGCATGAGACACTCGCCTCTAGTAACATAGACGGGAGGTGATGGTGGATAACAAAGTTTAAAATCTGAAGTTCTAGATAATGTGTTACAACATACTCAACAAAGAATCACATCTGATTACATCTTTAACTCCTCCCACTACATTGTTGTCAGTCACTCAAATTTTCTGCACCCACTACACTCGGTTGGATCAATCGACTCGGCAAGGAATCGATTGATTCTATACCAATTCCATGGATTCTTCACCGATCCTGCCACTTCTAACCAATTCCAACGGAATTGAGGTCAAAATCGCTCCTTCAAGTAGAAATCAGATCGAAATTAACCAATCTGATTCCGGAATCGGACGATTCCGATCAAATTTGACCAATTCTGCAATCCAAGCACCATACCAATCTTTTAAGATTTCAAAGAGATGCCTCAAGGATCAATTCTCAACATATCGCTTGAGAAGAGTATTTACACTGTGGACTTTGACATTTCTAAAGTCATCTATCAAGGGGATCCACCCTTGGAATTGACCAAATTAGCCTGGATCGGGACCCGATATTAAAGGATCTTTGTCCCATCGAATCAAGATTCTGGACTGATTCCAGCTCCAAAAGAGTCTGATCTGACAAGAGTCCCATGAGAAAGCTAGTGCTGCAGTTTTTCTTTTATTTTTTTCTGATTTTTGAAGAATTGATTCGAACCGAGTCTTGATCAAATCAATAGATTCTGCCAATCCAATCCTAATCAGAATAGAACTGACACTAGGCGATCCGGTCTCCAACTCCACTTTCCTTGCCAATTACCCAAGAATTTTCCAAGATCCCTACTCTTCAATCCCCTCGAAGCATCAACAATGAAAGGCTGCAAATGAGTGAGAATATCACTTGAATAATCACCCTCAATATCCTTTATGTTTCTAAGGGAGAGCCATCATTCAACCAGACAAATTTGCAAAGAATTGTTTCTTCATTCATTAGAATTTTAGGAACGTGAGACATTTACCGAGCAAGCTAAACTAAGTTTCTGGACAAGCTAAAGTCATGTCCTCTAGTAAAAAAATAACTCCTTGCTAAAAGTCATTTCTAATTGTATAAACTTTCATAATCATGTATATGCCCCAGATGAGGGCCTAAAATGAATTGAAATACAAATACCAAATACACAGGAAGTTATCTATACATCCTATATTCTTAAATACAAAGATTCAGTTTTTTCACCTTCCTTTCTTCCAAATTTCCTCTCAAGGGTAGTAAGTCGTCTTTTAGGGATTAAAGGAAGAAGTGTCCAATGGTTAATCAGAAAAGTTTTTCCCAGCCCTACACATCTGAACCTGCCAGGACCACATAAGCCAATATTGACACAAAACACCTAATTACTGATGAAGATAACCAAGAGAACGATGAAAGAGAACACTAAACTATGTGATCAAGTGACAAATAGAACCAAATACCAAGCTATGCCTATGTTATCCGAGGCACGAGGCGCCCAAGGTGAGACACTTGGTGCCTCACCTCAGGCACCAAAAGCAAGGTGCCTCCAGCACCTAAGGCAATAATTTTTATTTAATTATTGTTATTTTAATAATATATATCTAATATAAATAATTGAAATAAGTCTAAAAAAAATATGTAAAATAAAAATAAATGCATCGTTTTAATAACTATGGATTCTAACCATAAATAAATAAAGTTATAACAACAAAAGAAAGCTAATAGAGGTGGTTAAGTTAAGAAACAGATCCGGTCTTAGGTGGGTCAGGCTTAGGTGGGTGTGAGAACCTCGCTTTTACATTTTTCTCAAAACGATTTTCATATCTCCTTTGGACTACTTAGGAAAATAGATGATAACCTATAAATGTATTAAATAGTCCAACGATACATTTAAAAGTATTAGAACTAAGGTTCGGGTTCTATGAAAATTTAAATTTGACCTCTCTCCGTCGGATGGTGCGAATATCCGACGTTAACTTACATCGAGCAACTACTCGAATGCCCTTGATTAACCGCCATAGCAAACTAGTTTGAGAGAACGTGCACATCCACATAACAAAAGATAACTCATAAGGGCCTAGCCTTTCGAACCTGATAAGATGCGAACAAGTTGTCTTAACTTCGTTGGATGTTGATTTTTATTTGTTTTGGAATTGATTTTTTATTTAATTTGAGATTGGTTTTATTTGGTTTGAATTGTGAATTTTCATATTTGATTTTTATGTTGATTTTGAATTGTTTGATTTTGATTCGGTTTGATTTGGTTTTGGTTGCTTTTATTTTAATTGGTTGAAATTATTTTTTTCATTTGAGTTTGGTATTTAATGGATTTTGATATTTTAAGCAATTTGACTCATTTAGTTTGAATTAAGATATTTTTGTTGTTTTCTTATGTTAGTTAATATTTTGGTGTCGGCTTGAATATGTTCGGTGTGTTTTAGGTGTTTTGAAGTTTTGATTTAATTTGATCAATTTTAAATTTCAGATTGTTAATTATCTGATTTTCTATTTTATGACTGTTTTTTCAGTGTTTTAAAGTATTTTTGATGTGAATTGTTTTATTGTTTTGAATTATTTAATTTTCAATTGATTAAGGAGTGGATTTTTATTAAATTAAATGATTTGTAATTGAAATTTCCAGATTATTAGAAATCTGATTTTTCTTCCACTTTTCAGATTTAATGACCTGTTTTGAGGTATTTTCAGATTTTATTTAGTTCATTTTCAGATTTGTTTTACCTCTTTATTTATGTTCGGTCCGCATCTCATTCGGTCCGTCGGGCTAGCATCGGTGCCCGATATGTAAACAGTCCCACATCAGCGTTTGAACTTTGTATTGATTTCATTTCATGTCGGTATACATCATGTCGGTTTACATTGGAGGCATGGAAATTTGAAAATAGTCATCTCTCTTCCCCCGGGGTAATTTTCCATAAGATCGAGAGATGAATTCGGCATTACGACGACATGCCGACCCATTCTCATTCAAATGGATATTTACCCTCCGACATGTCAAGTCTTTCGACTAGTCACGTTGGGGGAAGGGTCCGTCTGCACTGGGAGCGTGTCCCATGCCTACGCCCGGGTCGACATACCGGAAGCTGGTCCGGACTAGCCGCCCAATGGTGGAGCGCCCACGGTGTGGTGCTAACTCCTTAGATTCTTTATTTCATGTTCAGATTTGACTTAAAATTTATTTTGTGTCCGATGGGCCCAATGGGCCGGTCCTTGTCTCTCTTGGCCCGGTTGGGCCGGCTTCAAGTCTTCATGGCCCAGTTGGCCCATTTTCAGCATATTGGACCTTGGCAGCCTGTTTTGCACCACATCGGGGTCTGTTTGCCGTGATCGAACCAGCAGCTGTTTGCCGACCGAACCAGCACCTGCTTTGGCACCGAACCGGCACCTGTTTTGACATCAATCCAGAACCTGTTTTGGGACAGGACCAGCACCTGTTTTGGGGCGTTTCAAGGACTGATAGTAGGAAAAAACGGGGCGACTCGGGTTGGTTTGGAAACCGGTTTCGGGGCTGCTGCGGGAGACCAGTTTAGGGTCTGAATTGGGCCACTCAGAGTCTGTTGTGGGGGCTGTTTTTAGGCTCCGATTAGGGGACTGTTGAAGGGGTCTTTGATAGGAGGAAATTAGGGCCACCCGGCTTAACTCTTGGCCCGTCCGGCGGATTCCAAGAGGCCCAGTCTGTCACCCTTAGTCCCTCTCATCAAAGAGGCTAACCGGTTTACTTTGAGGTGATGTAAGAGATGTTTGGAGGGGCCTGAACAGGGGGCTGTTGAGGGAGTCTTTGATAGATGGAGTTCGGGCCACCCGGCTTAACTCTTGGCCCGTCCGGCGGATTCCAAGAGGCCCGGGCTGTCACCCTTATTCCCTCCCATCAAAGAGGCTAACTGGTTTGTTTTAAGGTGTTGTAGAAAGTGTTTGGAGAAGTTTATGTAGGCCGAATGGGGTCATATATGGGCTGTCGACCAGGACTTTGAGGCCTGGCTGGGGGATTTAAGGTGCCATGGTGCTGTTCGACAGGGGGGAAAAGGGGCCTGTTTTTTTTTCTTTTTTTTTGAAGAGAACCGGCAGTTGCTTAAAGGACTGCAATCGGACCTGCTAAGGGGCTGTAAGGAACTGTTAAGGGGTGTCAGTGAGAGCTGTTTGGGGGTAGGCAAGGACTTGTACGTGGAGGCTTTCAGGTGGACCAAACAAGGTGTAGATGGGGGGTCTGCAATGGTCTACGGTGGGTTGGAAGAGGTTTGAGGGAAGATATTGCAAAAAGCAAGAGAAACGTGGGGATGGATAGGTGGTGCGGCAGAAGGTGGAAGAAGATAGAAGGCAAAAGAGAAAAAAACAAAAAAGAAGAGAAAAGAAAATTTTACGTGAGGGGATGGAAATTTTCTTCTCCTGAGGACGATGGTGGACGTTGAAAGCAGCGGTTCCCCTCCTTGATCTTCCTCTTCTCTTTCTCTTGAGTGAAGCCTCTGCTTCCTTGGTCTTACCACCGGACTGTTGTTGATGAAGGCCCTCGCTCCTCCGCTGTCCCTCTCTCTCCCTCTGGCTGCCGGGTTGCTGAACCTCTCCTCTTCCTTTTTTTTGACTCCTTTTTTTTTATATCTCATACGCTGCCAGCAGGCCAACTGCGTACGCAAATCTTTTTGAGAAAGAGAAAGATGGAGAATCCGGGAAGGCTGCGCTTGATTGCGGAAGGAAGTGGGCTGCGCGCCGACTTGCTGAACTTCGGGGATTCCTCCCCTTTCTTTTCTTTTTACCGCCGCTAGCTCCTAAAAGGTCTTCCATTATCTTTTATTTCCTTCATTCTTTAAATGACAATAATGGAAGATAATATCCTCGTTGATTATCTACTAAAAAACAAGGAGGGAAATTTTGTACGTGGACATGAGACAGAGGATGTGGCGGCTGAACTTCTGATGTTAAGTCTGACCTAGCTTTTCATCGGAATGCTCCCAATCCAACGGTGAAGATTAATTCCGGGCAGAATTTACTAAATTAACTCCAAAAAATGCCGGTAAAAAATTGGAAGATGTCCTGATTGCCGTTGATCTTGTGTACCATCAGATCTACGGTCGAGGGTCTTTAATTTGTCCAGAGATCACCGATTTGATGGACTTTTCGATCGGTGCGATCTCGGCCCTCAAAAATTCTGAAAATTGCATCTAAAATGCAATTCAATTTTTTATACGTCCGATCTTTGATCTTCACCACAAACAATGCTATCTGCGAGTGGGTCGGACAAAATTGCCCTTATCTCGAAGTACGTGCCGACTCTGCAAATTTTTGAATTTCATCCAGAACTTCCCGGATATAAATCGGATTGATGATCCGATTTCGATATTGTTCTTCTTAATGTTGGGCAGACATTTTGATGGCGCCGAATGTTACTGGGCCTGCTTGGATTTGTCCGGGTCCAACAGGGGCAAAACGGCCATTTTTTCATCCGGAGTCGGATTGTGACATTCAAAGTACCGTTGCGGAGCTTGTGACTGAGGCAACACCGTGGACCCACTTGTTTGGTCATTTGGGCCCATTAAGCCCCACAAATACTGTCCAAAAGTTCACTTTCACTATTTTGCCCATATCTTTATGGATATGAGTCGGATTTCCAATCCGACTTCAATGTTGCTCAAGTTGGGATTGGGCGGACCTAGTGAAGCGCCAACATGCTATCGGACCTGCCCTGAATTGACCGAACTCACCACGGGTGAACGAAGTCATTTTACCGTTCGTGGTCCTACCGAAACCAGATTCTAACAATTGGGGTACCGTTGTGAAGGTCTCGACTAGTACAGTCTCATTAATTCACTTATTTTGTCTTTTGAGTCCAATATACCCCCAATAAGGCCACCTGAAAATTGATTTTCAGTGTTTTCCCCATAACTTCTCAAATATGAGTCGGATTTCTGATCCGACTCTGACATTGTTCATCTGGAAGTCAAGTGGACTTTCTGGTGGTGTCCGATCGTTATTGGGCCGACATTTGGTCCGTCGGATCTAATAAGGCTTATTGGGCTTGTTCGGCCCATTAGCCCTAAATGTAATGAAAAATAGATCCAACTTGTCTGTTCGGTTTTCTTCGATGTATTTCATTTGAAACTTGTCATTTTTGGTGCTGTGACATTTTTTAGGTGCCAACAGTGGGTGAGGCACTTTCGGGCGAGGTGAGGCGTTTTGTCAATGCCTCGTCTCACCGCCTAGGGGTTCGAGGCAAACACCTCTCACAACTATGAGCTATGCACCAAAAATCTTCAAGGAAACCTCATGCAATATCTGCTGCAAACATGATAAGATATACCTTAGAAATAGATGGATTCTTGTCACCCAATTCCAACAGTAGCTCCGGCAGCTTGTGCAACCAAGCAATCTGATAGCAGAGCAGCTCTTCAGAATTAAAATCTGCAATTTTCCCGTCTCTCTGCAAAAAGAATAAAATGAGATACATGACACTAAAAACATGAACTAAACACTTGTTAATTAACTTTAAAGTTTTGAATTTTTATTCAAATGATAGGGAATAGAAGAGTATGAGTAGTAACTAAAGCAATTTTTTATCAGTCATGTCTTGGTCTATGAGGAACCTAGTAAGAGGTTTCTAGGAGGCTTACAGGGAGTAGCATTTCTACTATTGCAGATAAACATGCCATCATCACTTTAGAGTCCACTGTGCAATTATGAAATGCAACAGAGAAGGCCTGCCAATGAAAATAAAAATAATCCATAAAGTGGAAAAATCACATCAATCTACTATTATGAAGTGTACATGACGTTGCATTTGGGAGTAAAATAGGATCTCAAACAAATTATTCCAAATTAAAAAAGTGAGCTCTACAAAACAAACAGCTCTGCATATGTATGATTGGATTCTGAGCAATCATGAAAAGTTAAAGATGTAATAAACAGCACATAAAGACATACATTTAAAATACGAGCTTTCCAGCATCCAGAAATCCAAGATACAAGACCCGGGATTAGTTGTATTACAGGCACTAGCTGTTTTTCCTGGATCAACAAATTAGACTGCATACTATTAGTCTGTTAAAAATCTGCAAAATAACTAGCAAATGCTATTATGCATTTCCAATGACAATTCAAAAAACGGAATCTCACAAAAATCTGACTAATCAGGATGAAAAACAAGGGAGCGTGAGATTGCAATAGTGTTTCAGGTTATTTTTTCTTCATCGTGACCCAATGACCATATAATGCACACAGGTAGTCATCGAACTCACACATTCATGCACACCAGCAGAACCAGCAGCCATCACCACAGGCTTGCTCTGCGTTGACCAACACATGGAATGCACAGCACAACACTTGTCTTCCCATCCACCCACAACACTCTCCTTCCTCTCCAGCCTGCCACCTCCTCCGGTGGTTTCTCCCCACTGGCCAGCTACTTCTTGTGGCTCCCATGTCATCTCCCTCATATTATCTCTCTCCTTCCTGTCTCTCTCCTATTGGCAATCTCCCTCCTCTCTCTCCACGTCGTGTGAACCTGTGAGCTCCCTCCTCTCCCACAGCCAGCACCCTCCGTTCAACACTTTGTCCTTGACCTTACCAGCCAACACCCTTTGGCCAGCAGCTCAAAACCTAGTACTTGTCCTTCTACCTGCCACTATCAGTCTACCAATTGTCTGAAATTGTTTATTTTTGCTTCTATAATTTGTAGGTTCATCAATTATTAGAAAATGGGATTTAATTTTGGGATCAGTTAAAATGAACGTAAAGTAGAAAGCTAAATCAAAAGAACCAATTAGAAGTATGCTTGTTTGCCAAATGATAATGACAAGAATAAAGTTAAGTGTGATTTTGTAGAATGATAATGAGTGCAGAATTAAGAGGTAGAAAGAACACTTAATCAGAGAATTTACTGACGTTAAAATGTCCAAAAACTACAAAATAAATTGATGATGAGATGTTGATATGGTTGAATGAAAAAGAATATGTCATGTTCTGCAAATATAATAATACAGATTGTAAATGAGTATCATGATGTTCAGGGAGTAAATTGAAGAAGGAAGATCAATAAAGTTTCTAATAAACTATAACTACAGTTCTATGAAGCATAGTTGTCAATACGACAAAGCGCTCAAGGCATTCAAGGGTGTCAATTCTACTCGGGTGACAAGGAGGCCGCTTAGCCATCGCCTAGATAAGCTAGGCGGTAGTACTAAATGTTTATATATGTGTGTATACAAATATGTATAAACATGTGTGTATTTATCTACATAAATATACAAATATATTTATAATTAGATGTTAATACAATATATATTTTATATAAATACAAACATATATACATAAATACAATTATATTTGTACTGTATATACATATATATAAACATATACAATAACTATAATTAGAAGTTAATATAAGTAAATACATAAATACAAAATATATATATAAATAGATACTAATATTATATATATTTATGTACACATACAAACATTTATACATAAATACAATTATATTTGTAGTGTATATACATGTGTATATACATATATATGTGTATGCTATAATTGAATGTGTATTTGTGTGTGTATACATGTAAATGTTATTTTAGTTATGTAATTATGTATGTGTGGGTATATATATTTGAAAAAAAAATTAACCTCATAAATTAAGTGAGAGGCAGAGAAGAGAGTTAAAAGATAACTTTATAAGTTTTTAGTATACAATTTATATTGATAATTACAAATCTTAAATATATGTAATAGTATAAGTGATAGTAAAATATATTAATATATTTACACTTTCATGATGTTGGTGTATTAGAGGAGAAACTATAATGAATCCGAATATTTGGAGTTACAAAGGAGTGACAGATGCACATATTGGGTGCGTTTGGCAAATTAGTCGGAGTCCTTCGCGTAGAAGCACTTTCTTCTAGAAGGCATTTCTATAGAAAGACTTCTTTTTAATTGGAGTGAAAATTGTTTGGATGTGTTTTTGTTTATAAAAAAGAAGTCCTTCCGGGGGGCTCGCAGAGGGGCCAGCTGCCGCGGGGGAGGGGTGCTCGCGCCGAGGGGAGGGATGCCTCGCCGCCGGGGGCAGGGTGGAGGACGTTGCTCGCCGGGGGGAGGGATGCCGCTGGGGGGAGGGATGCTCGCCGGGGGGAGGGATGCCGCCGGGGGAGGGAGTTGCTCGCCGGGGGGAGGCACCATCGGGGGGAGGGATGCCGCCGGGGGGAGGGATGCCGTCGGGGGGAGGACGTTGGGTCGCGGAAGTTGTTGGCTAGTGGGAGGTGGATGTCGGGAGGAGAATTTCTGGAGTCGGAAGGAGAAAAAAACTCCTTCTTCCTTCTGCCTTCCGTGAGAAGGAGAAGTGAATATTAACGGACATCCAAACACCATATCTAAAATAAGGACTTCTTATGGGAGGAGAAGTAGAAAAAAAGTACTTCTAGCGAGTTCCCAAACGCACCCATTGTGTTTTCTGGCTTGTGCTTCTTGGCAGCCATCTGGCATTGCCCTTTGGGCTCCCAAAAATGTTCCCCGGTAAGGCACCCCTTCAAAAGAGCCTTGGCGGCTAGACACCCACCTTGACAACTATGCTATGAAGATGGTGTTCTTTTAACTGGTGCTACCTTGAGATGCTTTGACATAATGTTTGAACTTGAACGCCAAATGGAGCCATATTCTAAACCTCCACGTTATCATATGTTCATATTTTTTGTTGAAAGAATGATTGAGCACATAAATCAAATATACTCTGAGTACCTAGAATACTAGGAAGTGTATGGTTGTACTATTATATGTGACAGTGATAGATAAAAGGAAGAAGTTGGTAATTTATCAATAAACTGTGCAGATTGCAAAAGGTACCTATTTCATAGAGTTCGGTGGCATATCAAATTGGAAGGAGGAAGTCGTCCTTATGGATGAGTATTTAGATAAAATTGTTGGCAAAAGTTGCAAGCAAAATGTAGTCTATCTACCGACGGATGATATATCATATAACATTTCTACGAAGAGAATGTAAATGAAAAAAAAAACAATTATTTTAGACACCTTGTGTTGCACACATCTTGAATTTATGTTGGAAGTAAAAAGTTACAAGCTTACGCATATACCATTTCAAAATCTAAGCAGTTGACATTTTATTTCCATAATCACTTTCATTTAGTTGATGTCACGAAAAAAGAAACAAACAGAAAAAAAAACTTGTGGAGTCATAAGATTCATGACATGTTTTCTTACTGTAGAGGTTGCTAAATGGTGTGGCAAAAGACGATTAAGGAGATTGTTTTTTATGAACTAATGGTATAAAGTATGCGAGCAAAGACAAGCACAAGAAATAATATTTCTTCTATTATTTTACAAGAAAATTTTGGTATGGAATTGATGAAATCTAAGAACATCTCAGCCACATTTGCAGATTTTAAGGTTAATAGATGATGATGATGACGAAGAAAAACCAGCTATCGACTATTTATATGTTATAATGGAATATATAAAATATAAATTGTGGAAAAATTTACAGGAAAAGAAACAAAATGCAGTCCCATCTTAAAAATTCTTGATCATCAATGGGAGCTTCAAATGAAGTATCCTATATATTAGTTGCTTTTTTAATCACAAATTTCACTTTGTTGCAAGATCGAAAGAACAAAGCTCAGTTGGTAAATTTGAAACTACTTTTTATACATGTATTGAAAGAATTGTCATATGTAAAGACACAAAACAATAAATTTACAACTTTCAATAAATATGAACAGGAGACACATTTACCATCTCATTTACTATAAGATCACATAATACTAAGCAAACTCATTGTCTATTTATTTTTTTATTTAAATTTTTCGTTACTATTACAAGTTAATTTTACTATATGCTAAATTGTTAATATAATTCATAGGTAGATGCCATTGGTGGGGACTGCGGAGAGACCGGGACTAAAGTATCACATTGAGAATTTTAGGTCTTAGTTGTAGTCCATCCGGTTGTCAGCATAATTAGACCATATTTGAATTTGTATGTCACTAAATACAACATTGGAAAGTTTTAATTCATGATCTATATTTATATAATTCTTATTATTTTTCTAGTTTCATACTAAGAAGAGAAACAAGTTGGACCACAAGAAGTTAAATGATTTGGTGCAAGTGGAATGCAATCATTGTCTGTGTGAAAAGTTTCTAGAAAGGATAAAGTATTTGAAGAAGTATGACCCTATCTGTTTGGCGATTTAATTGGGGGTGTAAGTAGATGGTAAAGCAAAATAAGGATTTAGTTCATAGGTAAATATCCTTCATGGAACGAAGTAGATAATGCTATGGGAACTTCAGACGGAAGGGTGCAAACTGCAAAGAGTTAATGGAGAATCTAGCAAGTCACATTTTAAAAAAGAAGTAGGAAGTGATGAGGAACATAGAGGATACTGATCAAGATATAGATGATGATAAAGATACACAATGGAGGAATCAATGATGAAGACCATGCAAATGAGAAGACTACCCAAATAATTTTGACTTCGGAGAAATTCTTGGCCTTAAAATTTAAGGATTTTCTGATCGGATGAGTTAGTATTGAAGAATATATTTTATTTAACTACTTTTGTTTTGGTGCTTGATGTTAGTTGTACTTTGTGTCAAAAGACAATTCTTTAAGTTATGAATAAACATTAATTTTTTAGTTGATGATAATATAAATTATATATTTCATATATCAGGAATAATATTTTGTAGAATTTTTAAAATAAAAAAAGAACAACATTCCCTAAGTCAATTTTAGTATTTGTTCTTATGATTTTGTTACCATATGTATTATGTTATTCTCATAGTTCTCAAGGAAACCATGGCAACATAGTAACCTTATTGCCTACGCAATAAGGCAAGGTGTCAGGCGATGTCTTTTCCCATAGTAAATTTGATAGTTTAGTAAATATGAGCATAGTTATTAGAGGCGCTCGCCACAACCGCCTAGGCGGTTGAGGCTGGTGAGGCGCTGGTAAAACGCCTCGCCTCGCCCCAAAACGCCTCGCCATGCCCAAGTCAAACAAATTTGGTCAAACATGATCCATTTCTTAATTTAATTATGATATTTGTCTTCTTTTGTTATTGATTTCTACTCTCATTAAGTTGTTATGCTATGTTATGCTTGATTTGTACTCTACTCTTATTGGTTGTCATGATGTTATGTTTGTTATTGACCTTCTTTTATTGTTATAACATTATTTATTGATGGATACAATATATAGTTATTAAAATGATGTATTTATTTCAATATTACAAGTATTTTTTTAGATTTATTTCAACTATTTGTATTAGATATATGTATTATTCAAATTAAAATAATTAAATAATATAAAACACCTCGAGCGCCTGAGGCGCCCGCACCAAGCGTCTGAGGCGAGGTGCTAGGTCCCTCGCCTCGGGCGTCTCACGCCTCGGATAACATAGTATATGAGCGATACCTAATTCATAAAAAGGCAATAAATAAACGTGGCAACATGTGAGTCAATTAATAACTATGTAGTCAGAGGCAGAACTGTTGCCTACATGCTTCCAAAGAGGTTTTCATGTAGCAGGGTTGCCTGATTTTGTCTAGAGCGCATTTTCAGGTTTTCACTCTAGCCAGGCTTTCTTGACATTTTTACTCTCAACCGATCAATGAGATGAGATCGGCCGAGTCCGTCGGGCATCTCCATTTTTAGCCCACTCTCTCTTCTCTCTTTTTTTTTCTTCTTTTTTTTTGCAGGGAATTAAGGCTTCCCTCAAGCCATGAAGTTATTTTGGGCGGTGAGGAATTAAGGCTTCCCCTGGGCCATAATAGCTTTGGTGGCTTTGTGCCGGTGGATTTGTAGACTTGTGAGCATGAAGAAGTCACACTCGGTCTATTGGGTATGAATTTTGTGGCTTGATGCCAAAAAGGGATGATGGCTTGATGCCGAAGGAATACGTTGGCTTGATGCCAAGAGAATATGGTTTGTGATGGCTTAATGCCGAATGTGTGGTGGTGGCTTGATGCGAAAAGTGAGATGGTGGCTTGGTGCCGGTTTGGTCGTGGTGGCTTAATGCCGAGAAAATAGTGTGTTGTGGCTTGATGCCCAAAATGATTTGGTGGCTTGATGCCAAAAAAGGGTGTTGTGGCGTGGAATGACTCCATGCCGAATGTGATGGCTTGATGCCGAAAGATACAGCTTAATGTCAAGGCAGTATCATGGCTTGATGCCAAAAGGACATGACGGCTTGATGCCGAATGTAGTGGCTTGGTGCCAAGAGAGGTATGATGGCTTGGTGCCGAAGAGAATGGATTGGCTTAATGCCCAAAAGAGATGGAATGGCTTAATGCCAGTTGGTTATGGTGGCTTGATGCCGGAAAATATGGTATTGGAATGGCTTGATGCCAAAAGGAGTTTGGCAGCTTGATGCCGTGACGGGGTATTGTGGCTTCATGTCAAAATAACTTGGTGGCTTGATGCCGAAAAGGGTGTTCTGGCTTGACGCCAAAATGATTTGGTGGCTTGATGCCAAAAGGGTGTTGTGGCATGGAATGACTCCATACCAAGTGTGATGGCTTGATGCCGAAAGATACAGCTTAATGTCAAAGATATTATGGCTTGATGCGAAAGGACATGACGGCTTGATGCCGAATGAAGTGGCTTGGTGCCAAAAAGAATATTATGGCTTGATGCCAAAGAGGAGGTGATGGCTTAATGCCGAATATGGTGGCTTGATGCCGAAAAGTGACAAGATGGCTTAATGCCACTGAATTTAAAGACTTATGAATGCGAAGGAGTCACATTCGGTCCAAAAGAAATATGGGATGGCTTGCGCCGCTTGTAGAGTTGTGGGACATGCGAGTATGAGATGATCGTACTCGGCCGTGAAGTATGAATTTAGGGTAAAACCCAAGCTTAAAGGCTCAAGGCTCAAATGTTGCCGGTGAGATTTGGGACATGAGAATGGTTCCATGTCCAGCCTTGGTGGCATAGGATCCAAACAACATTTAGACCAAAAGGCCATGGTGGTATGGGATTTATGAAAACCATATAGACTGAGGGTCGTATTGGTATAGAATTTGACAATCATGTAGACCTTGCCGGTCACGATGACATTAGAACTTGGGGACCATGTAGACCGGAAGGGCCGTGATGGTATGGAGATTTGAAAACCATATAGACACGAGAGGCCATGATGGTATGAATGTTTGAACACCATATAGACCTGGAGGGCTATGATGGTATGAATTTATGAAAATCATGTAGACCTGGCTGGTCATAATGGTATGAAACTATTTGAAGCCATGTGGACATACAAGTCATGATGGCATGAAATTTGAACTTTGAATTTCCAGAGTTTCCTCTCTTTTTTTTTCTCTCTTTTTTTTTAAACTAACTTGACTGCCTTCTGAAAGGTTTTCACCCAAGCTAGTCCCCTTTTTCTTTTGCCTGTACGCCCTTTTGCAGGGTTTTCATACAGCAGGGTGATCCATTTTTGCCTGAGGTGCCCTCATCGGGTCATCACCTCAGCTGGATTTTTTTTCCTTTCTTTTTTTTGTTTGACATATTTTGCCCTTGGTCAATTAATGGTGTAACTAACCAAGTCTGTCAAGGTATTTCATTTTTCTTTCTTTCTTTTTTTTTTCTTCTCTTTTTTTTTTCACAAGGGAATTCAAGCTTTTGTCAAGCCATATGAACTTCGGTCATGCTCCAGCTAGAGAGTGACACAAGGTGGACACCTCAAGCTCCTGACCTTCTTGTGCATCTTCTTTGGTTGTTGAAATTTGAGGCGTGACAAACACTAACCAGCATGTTGCCTTGTGTCCTCGCACATTATGTCTTTCGAGGTGGTTTAAGTGAGGGCAACCGCTCCCCGCCGACCTCCTTAGAGGCTTCCTTTTCTTGATCAACGAACGGTTGCTTGAGATTGCATGTCCGGCCTCAATTTAGAGATTTCTTTTCTTCGAGATTTGTATAGTATCAATTTGAGAATTCATTTCTCTCATCGCTTGAGTTGAGAGTATCTCCTCCATTCATCCCTTCTTCTTCTTCTTTTTTTTTTCCTTCTTTTTTTTTCTTTTTTTCTTTTTGAAATTCCTTTGGAGTCTACACAGAGAAACTGTGTACGGCGGGTCATAGGAATATTGGGGGCCTTGGATGGCTTGTATGTGGGCATAGGCATGTCAAAAACATTATAGTGAGTTGGGATTTAGGCATGTCAGAGGCCATGGAGGGGTTTTTGTTTCGTTTGTTTTTTTTTTGTATATGGGCATGTCGAAGGCCATGGAGATTGTTTCTTTTGTGATATGTGAGAGCACATGAGCGATTGTTTGGGCACATTTGAGGGTAGGTTGATGGCCTACTTTGGGATTAAATTGAAGAGTTGTGGAGGGCTGTCCTATGGACTCTTCATTCCCCAAGTAAAGGGATAGAAGAGGATCCAACCCTTGGCTCTCTTTTTGGGAGATTGGTTTGAGTATTCTTTGTGACTTGGAAGTTAAAATTTCCAAGACCATTTGAAAGTGGGCCAATCTTGCCAATCTTGAACAGATGAAACCCATTCTCTCTCTCTTTTTTTTTCTTTTTTTCTTTTTTTTCTTTTTTTTTTTTTTGCCCCCAGTGCTGTTTGAGGCAAACTTAGCCCTGTTGTCACAACGGGGCTTGAGGACCTGGCACTGGCCTTGTACGACCTCCTCAGACCATTTGTCAAATCGGTTGACATCAATGAGCATATTAAACTGGATACTGCCTTTTTTTTTTTTCCCAGAGCAAGACTTAACCGGGCTGCAAACGGCTCAATTTGTGACGGGTGTAAAAACTTCTTCCCTGTCCGAGCTTTATGCCTTGCAGCGGATTGATGGTTGACCCTGGCGTGTCGACATGTAGGGATAGATTCCCTGTTTGCCAAAAGGCATAATTAGGTCGAGCCGTTGACCGTGAAGACTCGGTTTGAAATGTCAAGTTGAGAGCTGGTCTCTCACTTGAATTGTAGCATCGGGGTTGTTGGTCGGCCTGATCTGCTTTAGGATGGAGGGTTGCTCCCTTCCAGATAACATGACCGACTTCATGTAGTCTTCTGCTGAGACAATGATTTCTCCCTTGTCTCCCTTTGTCGTTAGCGCAGATTGGCGATTTTCTGGGGCTTTACTGATAGAGGCCGGTCCTCTTGCCCCCTGTCACCTTTTTAAGTGGAGAGTTCTCCCTCACACCCGCTTGGTATGACATGGCTTAGGGGCATGCCCCCGGCCGGATGAGTAGCTCCTAGAATCAAGAAACTACCTGACTTTTTTTGATGCATAATGGGTCGAGAATTGCTTTCTCTCCCGAGCATAATCTTATCAGGTGATGCCATATGGACATCATTCAGTGAGGGCATAAGATTTGTTCTGAGCCCAAGTGCTATCATGACATCTGCATCCATTCCCCAGATAGAGGATTGATTCCTCACTCGCAAGCAAGAATTAACAATCGGACCATTGGTTGGTCATACTAGTCGAGAGAAATGGCGAAAGGCCGGTCTCTCTGTAACATCCTAGGTCGCCGATCGACTGGTTCCTTCCAACCGAAGAATGTAGGGTTGATCCCTTGCTTCACAGTACGATGGGCGTTCGGTTGATCCTCAGCCCGAGTTGTACTGGGGTGGCTTGGAGGCTTGCCCCCAGCTAGCTAGATGGGTGACGTTGTGGGTTGACCAGCAAACCAACCAATATCTGATGCATACCGAGTGACGGATTGATTCCGAACCCGAGCGTGACAAAGCACCACATCCGGGTCATTTCTTTGTGGCCATAGGATTTGTTCCAGCACCATGGAATATCTTGCAGTTGTACTCGTAACCGGGCGACTTTTTTGCAATCGGCAAGCATAGGATTGATTCCTAGCTCGTTGACCTGTCTTAGTGGACGGAACCGTTGATCGGTTGTCTTGCTTGAAATGATGAGTCGAGGGTTAATCCCTCACCCGAAAGATGTCACTCGGGGGCAGAACTGTTGATCGGCTGCCCCGTTTGAAGCCACGAGCCAAGGGTTGGTCCCTTACTCGAGAGACAGCATGGTTGGCCGTTGATCGACCATATTTCTTGATTTTCAGACAAGAGGACTGATCCTTCTATCCATTAGCAGTTGGGACCATTGTTGGTCAGAAATGAATTGACGGGTGAAAGATTTCTTCTTTCCCCGTGGTGCTGCAGCAATGTTGGCAAAAGGCTGGACAACATCCTTATTCTTTTCATCCAATCGGGCCAGAGTGGCAGAAACGATTGGTTAGATGTTGGTTGGTGAGCTCCAACTTCATCTGCCTCAGCATAATAGAGAGGAGCCATATCCGGGCAAGTTTTGATTTGGTCATCAGATTTGTTCCAAGACCAAAGGATATTTTGGAGTTACACCAATATCCGGGCAGCATTTTCGATTCGTGAGCTTAGGATGGATTCCCAGCCCATCAAGCAGTATTGGGGAATAGGACCGTTGATCGGTCATCCCTGTTGAACTGGCAAGTTGAAGGTAGTATGTGGGGACGGCACCGTTGATCGGTTAGCCCCGTTTGAATTATGGGCCGAGGGCTGATCCCTCACCCGAGCCATAGCTTGGTGGGCCGTTGATCGGCCAGAATTGCTGATCTTTGGAAAAAAGGCATGTTCCCTCTCTCCAGTAGTTGGGACCGCTGGTTGGTCAGGCTTACCTTGACAGGTGAAAGATTTCTTCTTTCGCCGAGTGGGCCTTGCGGCGGTGTTGGTGGAAGGTTGGGGAGTAGCCTTGTCCCTTTTTCTCTAACCGGGCCGCAGCGGCATGACGGTTAGTAATCGAAATGTTAGAACTTGTACTGGCTTTCTCCTTGAGGTGGAGGATTGCTTCCTCCCTCATTATTTTGATAACATATGGGATCTATCCTTGGCCTATGCTGTTGTGGTGCAGTTGGGCAATTGCCCCCAGCCAAATATAAAATTCTGAATTTTTTTTTTTTTTTTTTTGAGTTTGGTGAGCCTTCCATCAAGTCGGCTGCAGCATGGGCACTTGATTTCTAATTTGCCCAAAATTTTCTTGGGCTCAACCGAGATTTAGTTGACCCTGGCATATGAGCAGACAAATGATTGATTCCTTGTCTGAGGGAAAGCATTAACCAAGCCGTTAGTGGGCCTGACTTGTTGGTGTGTCAAGCTGAAGATTGACCCCCCGCCTGACTAATAACATTATGGACCGTTGATCGGCCTGTCATCCTTCGACTGAGGAGCAGAGGGCTGCCCCCTCACCTTGGTGGTAGTGGTTCAAGTTGACTTGTTAAATTAACGTGACATGTATAAATGAGCCTCTTGCCCCCGGCTGGATAGATGACATGAAGATCCTAACCAGCGGTCCAGGGAATGGCTACTGCATACCGGGTGGTGGATTGATTTCGCACCCGAGTAGTAGAGTGTGATGATGCCTTGCATATGCAAGTTTTAATGCGAGCATCGGATTTATTCCTAGCCCGAGGGATATCTTGGAGTTGTGCCACTAACTGAACAGTTTGGGCCATGGCATAAGTATGGGATTAGTTCCCAACTTGAAGAGGAGTATGAGGAGCCTGAATTGCTGGCCAATCAAGCTTGGTTGAGATTGTGGGTCGAGGGCTGGTCCCTCACCCAAGCAGCAACATGGTGGGCCATTGCTTGGCCCAAGTTGTCAATTTTCAGATTAGAGGGCTGATCCCTCACATAACTTTGATGTTGCCCGTCAGCTGAGCAGCCCTTGGCATTTCAAGAGTAGAAGATCGACTCCTTACTTGGTTAGCCACCATAAAGACTTCATGTCATAGAGCGAGGATTGATTCCCCGTGGAAATGGCATTCGTAGCATAAGCCGTTGACAGGCTCCCCATTGTATGTTGTGGACGAAGGCCACTAATGGCAGCATTGTGGACTCAGGGTTGTGCCGTTCTTGGAGCAATTTTGGCGTGGGTCGAGAACCAAGCATTAGGGTAATCCCCGTGGTTTGAGGGTTAATTCCTCTTTGAACAACTTTGGCATATGCCGTTGGTAGGCGACCATGCTTTGATGATTTTGTTTCCTTGGGTGTAGAATTTGTTCCTTACCCAAAGTGGCATTTGAGGTTGAAATGAAGCCACATTATTTTTCCCGAGTCAAGGGTTACTCCCTCACCCAGTTGAAGTACCCCATGACTTGGGCCCTCAATTTAACCAGCCATAGTGAATTGCGAGATGGCACCTCAATGAAATGTGGGCCACCAACCAATCTCAACATTTTTCTCTCAGGGGACCGATTTGTTCCCTACCCAACTAGTATTTGTTTGGAACCAAACCGATATTCGGTTGGCGAAAATGTGTTTCTAGTTCGGAAATACGGGGATTGATTCCTTGTTCCCGAATATCTTTGAGCCTCCGGTAGGTCAGTTATGGTAGGTTCATGCATTGAGTATTGATTCCTTCTTGATTTGTCATTTGGCATGGTCATTGCTTGACCAGATATGACTTTTGGGTGAATGATTTGTTCCTTGCCCCCATTTGATTGACGGAGTTCATCCGGATTTAGGGATTTATTCCCTGCCGAATGACGACATCACCAGCTTGAGTTTGAGAGATTTCTTTGCCAGTTGGCCAGCAATGAATCTCACGAATTAAGAACATGTCTTTGGCATGGCCATTGCTTGACCGGATATGACTTTTGAGTGAAGAATTTATTCCTTGCCCCCATTTGGTTGATAGAGTTCATTTGAACTTAGGGATTTGTTCCCTGCTGAATGATATTGTTGCCAGCTTGAGTCCGAGAGCTTTCTTTGTCGGTTGGCTAGCAGCCCCTTTTTTTGTTTGTGGTCAACCTTCTCTTGTTATAGTTGCCCCGGTGCCATGCACTTGTTGGAGATAGAGGAATTGGACTTTGCCTTGGCATTGTCCTCCCATTACCTTGGTCGGTTATGAAAGACCGACCCCGGTATATAGTTGATGGGTCTTGAGACGGCATGTTTGGTGCCTCTTTGACTTCTTTGAGGGTTGGTGGTGACAGAATCCATGACCACCTGCCCCCGGAGTTGTTTGTCGGGGAGCTTCCGTGGTAAGCTCTTTGAAAATAGGGTCAAGTTGTTTGACCCTTGAAATATTCTCGGTGCTGGATGAACTCCGAGAGTGGCTTCTGGAGATGTTTGCGGCATCAGGATGAAGTCTTCATGGCGGGATCATGGGACCCCACCGGGTCTCATCCTTTGACATTTTTCGCCTCCTCCTCGCACAAAAAGGAAAGAAACATGTGTTAGATATATACGAAATTTGGGATGCATGTCTTCTTGAATTGCTATGACGGAGAGATGAAGGGAAGGAGAGGTCCCACCGGGCGTGCCATTTGATGTAACCTCAAAATCTCCAGAAGAATTTATTTCTCTTTTTTTTTGGAAATTCATTTTTTCTTTTGAATTTGAATTAGGCCTTAGCATTGACTTCTTTAGGAAAATAGATGGTATTCCATAAAAGTACTAACTAAGGTCGGTGATTTTTAAAATTATAGTTTGAGGTTGTTGGGTTCTTTGAAAATTGATTTTGACCTCTCCTCGTCGGATGGTGCGAAGATCCGACGTTGATTACATCGAGTTTTCTCGAATACCCTTGATTAAGCGTCATAGCAATCCATTGGAACAGAAAATATGCATCCACAAAAATAAACATTCACACACATATGGACACAGGAAAACAGCCCATTGAGCTTGATAGAATGCAAGCACTTAATGTGTTTTTGAATTTGACTTGGGTTGAATTGAATTGATCAAATTTGTTGGTTTGATTTTGATTTAAGTTGAATTTAGTTTGAGTTGAATTTAATTGGTTGAGTTGCTTTTAGTTTGGGTTGAAATTTGATTGAATTGAATTTAGTTTTGAGTTGAACTTGATTTCAATTGCTTATTGGTTTTAAGTTTAGTCCAATTTAAATTTGTTGATTAAGTTTGACTTGAATTTGATTTGGAAAGTTAATTTAATTTAAATTTGAGTCTGTTTAAATTGGTTGAAATCTGGATTTAGTGTGTGAGTTTTAATTTGATTTGAATTGCATTTAATTTGAATTGATTAATTGACTTAAGTTTGTTTTGGTTGAAATTGATTTGATTTTGATGAGTTAACTGCAATTTTGGGATGTTCAGACTCTGAATCTTTCAATTCTCAGATTTTGTAAAGTTCAGGTTTTGAATCTTTTGATTTTCTGTATACATTCTCATTTCCAGATTCCTCTTCTCCCGGATGTTTTTCACTTGCAGATTTTTATATTTCAGAATTTTACAGATTCTGCACTTTCAAAGATTCCCAGATTGCAGATTCCTCTTAATTCAGATTTCAGATTTTTAATCTCTGGATTTTAGAGATGATTTTCAGACTTCAGAAAATTCAGTTCTGATCCTTCGGTTCTGATTTTGAGCCAGGCAGGTCCTTAGCAATTAACAGAATTTCAGATTTCTTAAATGTTTTGATTTCATATTTAACTTTAATTTTTAATGTGCTTGCATTCATTCAATCCAGCAAGGACTGTTTTCTCCTTGCATTGCTCATTGAATTCTTCATTGTTTGAAGTTCACAAGTCTTCCAGCTTTCTCCCTTTTACAACAAATGTCACATCCCCTCAATTCGGGATCAAGTATATGTCGATCTTGAGTGTAGTCTCCAGCCTTTGATAGGCATCCGGAAATTCTGCTTTGTCTTTTCAGAAGTTTGAGCATAGTCCTGCCTTTGATAGGCACATACAGTCTTCTCCCAACCGGTTCAAGGTTGAGCATACCCGGCTTTTAATAAGCTTGTGGGCACTCAACCCATGGTTGGTCTTCCTCATTAGCCTATGGTTTGGGCATATTGACATGTTGATCATGCACAGCCCCTCCATGACATAATGGGCAAAATAACTCCCTCGTGAGGGATGGTAAGGCATTGGGGTCTTTTGACTAGACCTTTGTATGCCCACCTTAAGAAGAGGGTGAGGTGGGTTTAGAACCGGCCTCCTGGTTTCCCTTTGTTTTGAATTCTTTTAAGTTGAGCCGAGGCCATGAGGTGGGTTTAGAACCGGCCTTATGCTTGCCTCGGTTTGTTCAATTAATTAGATGCATTTTTATTTAGTTTCCATTGAGGATGTCTTTTAAGAAAAATTAACTATTATTAAGCTTCCTTCGGATCCTTGCATCAAGGCCTGGTGGGCTGAAAGGGGGTTGGTTTTGGGGTCCTGTTTGGGGCTTTGGTTGGACCGGAATGGGCCTGGCGAGGGCCTGGTTTTGGGGTCCTGGTTTGGGGCTTTGGTTGGGCCGGAATGGGCCTGGCGAGGGCCTGGTTTGGAGCTGGTTTGGGGTCCTGTTTGGGGCTTTGGTTGGACCGGAATGGGCCTGGCGAGGGCCTGGTTTGGGGTCCTGGTTTTGGGGTCCTGTTTGGGGCTTTGGTTGGGCCGGAATGGGCCTGGCGAGGGCCTGGTTTGGAGCTGGTTTTGGGGTCCCGGTTTGGGGCTTTGGTTGGACCGGAATGGGCCTGGCGAGGGCCTGGTTTTGGGGTCCTGGTTTTGGGGTCCTGTTTGGGGCCTTGGAGATGGGCCGATCACAGACCTATGTGGGGTCTTTTAAGGGCCTGGTTTGGGTGGCTGCAGGTGACCGCGCATGGGCCTGAAAAGGGGGTCTTTTGGGCCTTGATCGGGGCTGAAACCAGGCTGAAAGAGGGACCTGTTTGTGGGTCTGCTCGAGGCATATTTGGGGGCTGGAAACGGGCCTGGAATGGGCAGAAAAGAAGCCCCTTGAGGGGGCTACATGGGCGCACCAAGCAGCCTTGTTTTTTTTTTTTTTCTTTTCTTCTTCTCCTTCCTTCTCCTGGCGGCAGCAGGTTGCAGGTGGGCAGGAGGAGAGCAGCAGCAGCAGCAGGAAGGGGGGGTACAGCAGGGTGGCAGCCTGTTGGAGCGCCAAGCTCCCTCCTCCTCTCTTCTTCTTCTTCTCTTCTTCCCTTTCCTGGTCGCAGGCAGCAGGTGGCAGCAGGAGACCAGCAGCCTGTCGGCCTCCAAAGACCTCTCCAAATGCTGGTGCGCACCCCTCTTTTTATAGAGGTTGGAGGGGAGGTGAAGGGGCAGCAGAGGGGCTGAATGGGCCTGGGTTGGTGCGCAGGTGGCAGGTGGGCCAGCTTTGCAGCAGGTGGCAGGTGCCCAGCTTTTTTCTCCCCCCCATGCAGGGCTGGATTGGCTGCATGGGGCGGCTGGGGGCTGGGGTGACAAGTGGCAGGTGGTGCCCAGCTTTTTCTCCCCCCCATGAAGGGCTGGATTGGCTGCATAGGGGGGCTGGCAGCTGGGGTGACAAGTGGCAGGTGGTGCCCAGCTTTTTCTCCCCCCCATGAAGGGCTGGATTGGCTGCATGGGGGGGCTGGCAGCTGGGGTGACAAGTGGCAGCAGGATGGGGGTGGTGCGCAGCTTTTTCTCCCCCCATGAAGGGCTGGATTGGCTGCATGGGGGGCTGGCAGCTGGGGTGACAAGTGGCGCACAGGGGGTGCTGATGTGGCAGGTGGGCCAGTGTGGCCTGCTCACACTAGGGCTGCAGGTGGGCCTTGGAGATGGGCTGCGCATGGGCCTGTTTACATAGGCCAACTGGGCCAGCTGGAGGCTGCGGCCCATGCTCTCTGGTGGGCTGTGCAGGGCCTGGAGGTGGGCTGCCAATTGGGCCCAAATACTGGCTGAATTGTGGGCTGTGCACCTTACACTTAAGCCCATTTTTTTCTTTGGCCCAATCTTCTTTTTTTTTTTTTTTTTTTGAGAAAAACCAGACGCCAACAAATGCCCCCCACGGGTGATTCTTCAGAGACGGGGAGTGGCCGGGGAATTGCCCGTGCAAAATTTTAGTTGTAACCCCTTCTTTTCTTCAATCACTGCTTGTACTGATTGAAAATTGTGGAATTGCTTGTGTATGATTTTTCTTTCTGTCACTTGCTTGCTGCTTTATGACTGAAATTTTTGAATTGTTCAACTGTATTCCCTTTCTGTCATTTGTTTGCTGTTTGATTGTAAAATTCTTCGAATTGCTTGGGTGAATACAGTTGAACCATTTCCTTTATTGGTTGGACACCTTTGGACCGAGAAGGGCTTGGGCCCTCTTTGCTCCCTCTGTTGAAAGCCTTCTATACGTCAGGCTCTTTGCCTTTGCCTGCTATTTCAGTGCTTCCAGTCAGATATCTCTCCGGGTCCAGTCAGAACTTCTTTCTTTTTCTTTCCTTGTTTTGTTTTGTTTTTGTTTTGTCTCTTTTTTTTTTTTACTGATCCGACCGCCCTTTTCGGGTTTTCACCCGGACCAGCCCCCCTTTGCTTTTTGCCTACATGCCTCCAAAGAGGTTTTCATGTAGCAGGGTTGCCTGATTTTGCCTAGAGCGCATTTTCAGGTTTTCACTCTAGCCAGGCTTTCTTGACATTTTTACTCTCAACCGATCAATGAGATGAGATCGGCCGAGTCCGTCGGGCATCTCCATTTTTAGCCCTCTCTCTTCTCTCTTTTTTTCTTCTTTTTTTTTTGCAGGGAATTAAGGCTTCCCTCAAGCCATGAAGTTATTTTGGGCGGTGAGGAATTAAGGCTTCCCCTGGGCCATAATAGCTTTGGTGGCTTTGTGTCGGTGGATTTGTAGACTTGTGAGCATGAAGAAGGCACACTCGGTCTATGGGGTATGAATTTTGTGGCTTGATGCCAAAAGGGATGATGGCTTGATGCCGAAGGAATACGTTGGCTTGATGCCAAGAGAATATGGTTTGTGATGGCTTAATGCCGAATGTGTGGTGGTGGCTTGATGCCGAAAAGTGAGATGGTGGCTTGGTGCCGGTTGGTCATGGTGGCTTAATGCCAGAAAATAGTGTGTTGTGGCTTGATGCCCAAAATGATTTGGTGGCTTGATGCCAAAAAAGGGTGTTGTGGCGTGGAATGACTCCATGCCGAATGTGATGGCTTGATGCCGAAAGATACAGCTTAATGTCAAGGCAGTATCATGGCTTGATGCCAAAGGACATGACGGCTTGATGCCGAATGTAGTGGCTTGGTGCCAAGAGAGGTATGATGGCTTGGTGCCGAAGAGAATGGATTGGCTTAATGCCCAAAAGAGATGGAATGGCTTAATGCCAGTTGGTTATGGTGGCTTGATGCCGGAAAATATGGTATTGGAATGGCTTGATGCCAAAAGGAGTTTGGCAGCTTGATGCCGTGACGGGGTATTGTGGCTTCATGTCAAAATAACTTGGTGGCTTGATGCCGAAAAGGGTGTTCTGGCTTGACGCCAAAATGATTTGGTGGCTTGATGCCAAAAGGGTGTTGTGGCATGGAATGACTCCATACCAAGTGTGATGGCTTGATGCCGAAAGATGTGACTTAATGTCAAAGCAGTATTATGGCTTGATGCCAAAAGGACATGACGGCTTGATGCCGAATGAAGTGGCTTGGTGCCAAAAAGAATATTATGGCTTGATGCCAAAGAGGAGGTGATGGCTTAATGCCGAATATGGTGGCTTGATGCCGAAAAGTGACAAGATGGCTTAATGCCACTGAATTTAAAGACTTATGAATGCGAAGGAGTCACATTCGGTCCAAAAGAAATATGGGATGGCTTGCTGCCGCTTGTAGAGTTGTGGGACATGCGAGTATGAGATGATCATGCTCAGCCCGTGAAGTATGAATTTAGGGTAAAACCCAAGCTTAAAGGCTCAAGGCTCAAATGTTGCCGGTGAGATTTGGGACATGAGAATGGTTCCATGTCCAGCCTTGGTGGCATAGGATCCAAACAACATTTAGACCAAAAGGCCATGGTGGTATGGGATTTATGAAAACCATATAGACTGAGGGTCGTATTGGTATAGAATTTGACAATCATGTAGACCTTGCTGGTCATGATGACATTAGAACTTGGGGACCATGTAGACCGGAAGGGCCATGATGGTATGGAGATTTGAAAACCATATAGACCTGAGAGGCCATGATGGTATGAATGTTTGAACACCATATAGACCTGGAGGGCTATGATGGTATGAATTTATGAAAATCATGTAGACCTGGCTGGTCATAATGGTATGAAACTATTTGAAGCCATGTGGACATACAAGTCATGATGGCATGAAATTTGAACTTTGAATTTCCAGAGTTTCCTCTTTTTTTTTCTCTTTTTTTTTTTTAAACTAACTTGACTGCCTTCTGAAAGGTTTTCACCCAAGCTAGTCCCCTTTTTCTTTTGCCTGTACGCCCTTTTGCAGGGTTTTCATACAGCAGGGTGATCCATTTTTGCCTGAGGTGCCCTCATCGGGTCATCACCTCAGCTGGATTTTTTTCCTTTCTTTTTTTTGTTTGACATATTTTGCCCTTGGTCAATTAATGGTGTAACTAACCAAGTCTGTCAAGGTATTTCATTTTTCTTTCTTTCTTTTTTTTTTCTTCTCTCTTTTTTTTTTCACAAGGGAATTCAAGCTTTTGTCAAGCCATATGAACTTCGGTCATGCTCCAGCTAGAGAGTGACACAAGGTGGACACCTCAAGCTCCTGACCTTCTTGTGCATCTTCTTTGGTTGTTGAAATTTGAGGCGTGACAAACACTAACCAGCATGTTGCCTTGTGTCCTCAGTACTTTGTTTTTCTTGTGGAGGTTTAAGTGAGGGCAAACTGCTCCCCTGCCGACCTCCTTAGAGGCTTCCTTTTCTTGATCAACGAACAGTTGCTTGAGATTGCATGTCCAGCTCAATTTAGAGATTTCTTTTCTTCTGAGAGCTGTATAGTATCAATTTGAGAATTCATTTCTCTCATCGCTTGAGTTGAGAGTATCTCCTCCATTCATCCCTTCTTCTTCTTCTTTTTTTTTTTTTTTTCTTTTTGAAATTCCTTTGGAGTCTACACAGAGAAACTGTGTACGGCGGGTCATAGGAATATTGGGGGCCTTGGATGGCTTGTATGTGGGCATAGGCATGTCAAAAACATTATAGTGAGTTGGGATTTAGGCATGTCAGAGGCCATGGAGGGGTTTTTGTTTCGTTTGTTTTTTTTTGTATATGGGCATGTCGAAGGCCATGGAGATTGTTTCTTTTGTGATATGTGAGAGCACATGAGCAGTTGTTTTGGGCACATTTGAGGGTAGGTTGATGGCCTACTTTGGGATTAAATTGAAGAGTTGTGGAGGGCTGTCCTATGGACTCTTCATTCCCCAAGTAAAGGGATAGAAGAGGATCCAACCCTTGGCTCTCTCTTTTTGGGAGATTGGTTTGAGTATTCTTTGTGACTTGGAAGTTAAAATTTCCAAGACCATTTGAAAGTGGGCCAATCTTGCCAATCTTGAACAGATGAAACCCATTCTCTCTCTCTTTTTTTTTCTTTTTTTCTTTTTTTCTTTTTTTTTTTTTTTTTCCCCAGTGCTGTTTGAGGCAAACTTAGCCCTGTTGTCACAACGGGGCTTGAGGACCTGGCACTGGCCTTGTACGACCTCCTCAGACGATTTGTCAAATCGGTTGACATCAATGAGCATATTAAACTGGTTCCTGCCTTTTTTTTTTTTTTTTTTTTTTTTTTTTTTTTTGCCAGAGCAAGACTTAATCGGGCTGCAAACGGCTCAATTTGTGGCGGGTGTAAAAACTTCTTCCCTGTCCGAGCTTTATGCCTTGCAGCGGATTGATGGTTGACCCTGGTGTTTTGGCATGTAGGGATAGATTCCCTGTTTGCCAAAAGGCATAATTAGGTCGAGCCGTTGACCAGCAAGACTCGGTTTGAAATGTCAAGTTGAGAGCTGGTCTCTCACTTGAATTGTAGCATCGGGGTTGTTGGTCGGCCTGATCTGCTTTAGGATGGAGGGTTGCTCCCTTCCAGATAACATGACCGACTTCATGTAGTCTTCTCGCCGAGACAATGATTTCTCCCTTGTCTCCCTTTGTCGTTAGCGCGGATTGGCGATTTTACGGGGCTTTACCGATAGAGGCCGGTCCTCTCGCCCCCGTCACCTTTTTAAGTGGAGAGTTCTCCCTCACACCCGCTTGGTATGACATGGCTTAGGGGCATGCCCCCGGCCGGATGAGTAGCTCCCAGAATCAAGAAACTACCTGATTTTTTGATGCATAATGGGTCGAGAATTGCTTTCTCTCCCGAGCATAATCTTATCAGGTGATGCCATATGGACATCATTCAGTGAGGGCATAAGATTTGTTACGAGCCCAAGTCTTTATCATGACATCTGCATCCATTCCCCAGATAGAGGATTGATTCCTCACCTGCAAGCAAGAATTAACGGACTGGACCATTGGTTGGTCATACTAGTCGAGAGAAATGGCGAAAGGCCGGTCTCTCTGTAACATCCTAGGTCGCTGATCGACTGGTTCCTTCCAACTGAAGAATGTAGGGTTGATCCCTTGCTTCACTGAAAGCCATGTTTTCGACCATTGGTTGGCCAGATTTACTGAAGTATGGAGGATTGTTTCTTGCTCCTTACCAGTACGATGGGCGTTCGGTTGATGCTCTGCCCCGAGTTGTCTTGGGGTGGCTTGGAGGCTTGCCCCAGAAGCTAGGCCCAGATGGGTGACGTTGTGGGTTGACCAAAGAAACCAACCAATATCTGATGCATACCGAGTGACGGATTGATTCCGAACCCGAGCATGAAAAGGCACCACATCTGGGTCATTTTGCTGTGGCCATAGGATTTGTTCCAGGACCATGGAATATCTTGGAGTTGTACTGGTAACCGGGCGACTTTTTTGCAATCGGCAAGCATAGGATTGATTCCTAGCTCGTTGACCTGTCTTAGTGGACGGAACCGTTGATCGGTTGTCTTGCTTGAAATGATGAGTCGAGGGTTAATCCCTCACCCGAAAGATGTCACTCGGGGGCTGAATTGTTGATCGGCTGCCCCGTTTGAAGCCACGAGCCAAGGGTTGGTCCCTTACTCGAGAGACAGCATGGTTGGCCGTTGATCGACCATATTTCTTGATTTTCAGACAAGAGGACTGATCCTTCTATCCATTAGCAGTTGGGACCATTGTTGGTCAGAAATGAATTGACGGGTGAAAGATTTCTTCTTTCCCCGTGGCGCTGCAGCAATGTTGGCAAAAGGCTGGACAATATCCTTATTCTTTTCATCCAATCGGGCCAGAGTGGCAGAAACGATTGGTTAGATGTTGGTTGGTGAGCTCCAACTTCATCTGCCTCACCATAATAGAGAGGAGCCATATCCGGGCAAGTTTTGATTTGGTCATCGATTTGTTCCAAGACCAAAGGATATTTTGGAGTTACACCAATATCCGGGCAGCATTTTCGATTCGTGAGCTTAGGATGGATTCCCACCATCAAGCAAGACGGGGAATAGGACCGTTGATCGGTCATCCCTGTTGAACTGGCAAGTTGAAGGTAGTATGTGGGGACGGCACCGTTGATCGGTTAGCCCCGTTTGAATTATGGGCCGAGGGCTGATCCCTCACCCGAGCCATAGCTTGGTGGGCCGTTGATCGGCCAGAATTGCTGATCTTTGGAAAAAAGGCATGTTCCCTCTCTCCAGTAGTAGTTGGGACCGCTGGTTGGTCAGGCTTACCTTGACAGGTGAAAGATTTCTTCTTTCGCCGAGTGGGCCTTGCAGCAGTGTTGGTGGAAGGTTGGGGAGTAGCCTTGTCCCTTTTTCTCTAACCGGGCCAGAGCGGCATGACGGTTAGTAATCAGAAATGTTAGAACTTGTACTGGCTTTCTCCTTGAGGTGGAGGATTGCTTCCTCCCTCATTATTTTGATAACATATGGGATCTATCCTTGGCCTATGCTGTTGTGGTGCAGTTGGGCAATTGCCCCCAGCCAAATATAAAATTCTGAATTTTTTTTTTTTTTTTGAGTTTGGTGAGCCTTCCATCAAGTCGGCTGCAGCATGGGCACTTGATTTCTAATTTGCCCAAAATTTTTCTGGGCTCAACTGAGAATTAGTTGACCCTGGCATATGAGCAGACAAATGATTGATTCCTTGTCTGAGGGAAAGCATTAACCAAGCCGTTAGTGGGCCTGACTTGTTGGTGTGTCAAGCTGAAGATTGACCCCCCGCCTGACTAATAACATTATGGACCGTTGATCGGCCTGTCATCCTTCGACTGAGGAGCAGAGGGCTGCCCCCTCACCTTGGTGGTAGTGGTTCAAGTTGACTTGTTAAATTAACGTGACATGTATAAATGAGCCTCTTGCCCCCGGCTGGATAGATGACATGAAGATCCTAACCAGCGGTCCAGGGAATGGCTACTGCATACCGGGTGGTGGATTGATTTCGCACCCGAGTAGAGTGTGATGATGCCTTGCATATGCAAGTTTTAATGTGAGCATCGGATTTATTCCTAGCCCGAGGGATATCTTGGAGTTGCGCCACTAACCGAACAGCTTGGGCCATGGCACAAGTATGGGATTAGTTCCCAACTTGAAGAGGAGTATGAGGAGCCTGAATTGCTGGCCAATCAAGCTTGGTTGAGATTGTGGGTCGAGGGCTGGTCCCTCACCCAAGCAGCAACATGGTGGGCCATTGCTTGGCCCAAGTTGTCAATTTTCAGATTAGAGGGCTGATCCCTCACATAACTTTGATGTTGCCCGTCAGCTGAGCAGCCCTTGGCATTTCAAGAGTAGAAGATCGACTCCCCTTACTTGGTTAGCCAGCCATAAAGACTTCATGTCATAGAGCGAGGATTGATTCCCCATGGAAATGGCATTCATGTAGCATAAGCCGTTGACAGGCTCCCCATTGTATGTTGTGGACGAAGGCCACTAATGGCAGCATTGTGGACTCAGGGTTGTTCCCTTCTTGAAGCAATTTTGGCGTGGGTCATTAACCAAGCATTATGGTAATCCCCTGGGTTTGAGGGTTAATTCCTCTTTGAACAACTTTGGCATATGCCGTTGACTGGGCAGCCATGCTTTGATGATTTTGTTTCCTTGGGTGTAGAATTTGTTCCTTACCCAAAGTGGCATTTGAGGTTGAAATGAAGCCACATTATTTTTCCCGAGTCAAGGGTTACTCCCTCACCCAGTTGAAGTACCCCATGACTTGAGCCCTCAATTTAACCAGCCATAGTGAATTGCGAGATGGCACCTCAATGAAATGTGGGCCACCAACCAATCTCAACATTTTTCTCTCAGGTGACGGATTTGTTCCCTACCCAAGTAGTATTTGTTTGGAACCAAACTGATATTCGGTTGGCCAAAATGTGTTTCTAGTTCGGAAATACAGGATTGATTCCTTGTTCCTGAATATGCTGAGCCTCTGGTAGGTCAGTTATGGTAGGTTCATGCATTGAGTATTGATTCCTTCTTGATTTGTCATTTGGCATGGTCATTGCTTGACCAGATATGACTTTTGGGTGAATGATTTGTTCCTTGCCCCCATTTGATTGACGGAGTTCATCCGGATTTAGGGATTTATTCCCTGCCGAATGACGACATCACCAGCTTGAGTTTGAGAGATTTCTTTGCCAGTTGGCCAGCAATGAATCTCACGAATTAAGAACATGTCTTTGACATGGCCATTGCTTGACCGGATATGACTTTTGAGTGAAGAATTTATTCCTTGCCCCCATTTGGTTGATAGAGTTCATTTGAACTTAGGGATTTGTTCCCTGCTGAATGATATTGTTGCCAGCTTGAGTCCGAGAGCTTTCTTTGTCGGTTGGCTAGCAGCCCCTTTTTTTGTTTGTGGTCAACCTTCTCTTGTTATAGTTGCCCCGGTGCCATGCACTTGTTGGAGATAGAGGAATTGGACTTTGCCTTGGCATTGTCCTCCCATTACCTTGGTCGGTTATGAAAGACCGACCCTGGTATATAGTTGATGGGTCTTGAGACGGCATGTTTGGTGCCTCTTTGACTTCTTTGAGGGTTGGTGGTGACAGAATCCATGACCACCTGCCCCCGGAGTTGTTTGTCGGGGAGCTTCCGTGGTAAGCTCTTTGAAAATAGGGTCAAGTTGTTTGACCCTTGAAATATTCTCGGTCTTTGGATGAACTCCGAGAGTGGCTTCTGGAGATGTTTGCGGCATCAGGATGAAGTCTTCATGGCGGGATCATGGGACCCCACCGGGTCTCATCCTTTGACATTTTTCGCCTCCTCCTCGCACAAAAAGGAAAGAAACATGTGTTAGATATATACGAAATTTGGGATGCATGTCTTCTTGAATTGCTATGACGGAGAGATGAAGGGAAGGAGAGGTCCCACCGGGCGTGCCATTTGATGTAACCTCAAAATCTCCAGAAGAATTTATTTCTCTTTTTTTTTGGAAATTCATTTTTTCTTTTGAATTTGAATTAGGCCTTAGCATTGACTTCTTTAGGAAAATAGATGGTATTCCATAAAAGTACTAACTAAGGTCGGTGATTTTTAAAATTATAGTTTGAGGTTGTTGGGTTCTTTGAAAATTGATTTTGACCTCTCCTCGTCGGATGGTGCGAAGATCCGACGTTGATTACATCGAGTTTTCTCGAATACCCTTGATTAAGCGTCATAGCAATCCATTGGAACAGAAAATATGCATCCACAAAAATAAACATTCACACACATATGGACACAGGAAAACAGCCCCATGAGCTTGATAGAATGCAAGCACTTAATGTGTTTTTGAATTTGACTTGGGTTGAATTGAATTGATCAAATTTGTTGGTTTGATTTTGATTTAAGTTGAATTTAGTTTGAGTTGAATTTAATTGGTTGAGTTGCTTTTAGTTTGGGTTGAAATTTGATTGAATTGAATTTAGTTTTGAGTTGAACTTGATTTCAATTGCTTATTGGTTTTAAGTTTAGTCCAATTTAAATTTGTTGATTAAGTTTGACTTGAATTTGATTTGGAAAGTTAATTTAATTTAAATTTGAGTCTGTTTAAATTGGTTGAAATCTGGATTTAGTGTGTGAGTTTTAATTTGATTTGAATTGCATTTAATTTGAATTGATTAATTGACTTAAGTTTGTTTTGGTTGAAATTGATTTGATTTTGATGAGTTAACTGCAATTTTGGGATGTTCAGACTCTGAATCTTTCAATTCTCAGATTTTGTAAAGTTCAGGTTTTGAATCTTTTGATTTTCTGTATACATTCTCATTTCCAGATTCCTCTTCTCCCGGATGTTTTTCACTTGCAGATTTTTATATTTCAGAATTTTACAGATTCTGCACTTTCAAAGATTCCCAGATTGCAGATTCCTCTTAATTCAGATTTCAGATTTTTAATCTCTGGATTTTAGAGATGATTTTCAGACTTCAGAAAATTCAGTTCTGATCCTTCGGTTCTGATTTTGAGCCAGGCAGGTCCTTAGCAATTAACAGAATTTCAGATTTCTTAAATGTTTTGATTTCATATTTAACTTTAATTTTTAATGTGCTTGCATTCATTCAATCCAGCAAGGACTGTTTTCTCCTTGCATTGCTCATTGAATTCTTCATTGTTTGAAGTTCACAAGTCTTCCAGCTTTCTCCCTTTTACAACAAATGTCACATCCCCTCAATTCGGGATCAAGTATATGTCGATCTTGAGTGTAGTCTCCAGCCTTTGATAGGCATCCGGAAATTCTGCTTTGTCTTTTCAGAAGTTTGAGCATAGTCCTGCCTTTGATAGGCACATACAGTCTTCTCCCAACCGGTTCAAGGTTGAGCATACCCGGCTTTTAATAAGCTTGTGGGCACTCAACCCATGGTTGGTCTTCCTCATTAGCCTATGGTTTGGGCATATTGACATGTTGATCATGCACAGCCCCTCCATGACATAATGGGCAAAATAACTCCCTCGTGAGGGATGGTAAGGCATTGGGGTCTTTTGACTAGACCTTTGTATGCCCACCTTAAGAAGAGGGTCAGGAGGGGGGTTTAGAACCGGCCTCCTGGTTTCCCTTTGTTTTGAATTCTTTTAAGTTGAGCCGAGGCCATGAGGTGGGTTTAGAACCGGCCTTATGCTTGCCTCGGTTTGTTCAATTAATTAGATGCATTTTTATTTAGTTTCCATTGAGGATGTCTTTTAAGAAAAATTAACTATTATTAAGCCTCCTTCGGATCCTTGCATCAAGGCCTGGTGGGCTGAAAGGGGGTTGGTTTTGGGGTCCTGTTTGGGGCTTTGGTTGGACCGGAATGGGCCTGGCGAGGGCCTGGTTTTGGGGTCCTGGTTTGGGGCTTTGGTTGGGCCGGAATGGGCCTGGCGAGGGCCTGGTTTGGAGCTGGTTTGGGGTCCTGTTTGGGGCTTTGGTTGGACCGGAATGGGCCTGGCGAGGGCCTGGTTTGGGGTCCTGGTTTTGGGGTCCTGTTTGGGGCTTTGGTTGGGCCGGAATGGGCCTGGCGAGGGCCTGGTTTGGAGCTGGTTTTGGGGTCCCGGTTTGGGGCTTTGGTTGGACCGGAATGGGCCTGGCGAGGGCCTGGTTTTGGGGTCCTGGTTTTGGGGTCCTGTTTGGGGCCTTGGAGATGGGCCGATCACAGACCTATGTGGGGTCTTTTAAGGGCCTGGTTTGGGTGGCTGCAGGTGACCGCGCATGGGCCTGAAAAGGGGGTCTTTTGGGCCTTGATCGGGGCTGAAACCAGGCTGAAAGAGGGACCTGTTTGTGGGTCTGCTCGAGGCATATTTGGGGGCTGGAAACGGGCCTGGAATGGGCAGAAAAGAAGCCCCTTGAGGGGGCTACATGGGCGCACCAAGCAGCCTTGTTTTTTTTTTTTCTTTTCTTCTTCTCCTTCCTTCTCCTGGCGGCAGCAGGTTGCAGGTGGGCAGGAGGAGAGCAGCAGCAGCAGCAGGAAGGGGGGGTACAGCAGGGTGGCAGCCTGTTGGAGCGCCAAGCTCCCTCCTCCTCTCTTCTTCTTCTTCTCTTCTTCCCTTTCCTGGTCGCAGGCAGCAGGTGGCAGCAGGAGACCAGCAGCCTGTCGGCCTCCAAAGACCTCTCCAAATGCTGGTGCGCACCCCTCTTTTTATAGAGGTTGGAGGGGAGGTGAAGGGCCAGCAGAGGGGCTGAATGGGCCTGGGTTGGTGCGCAGGTGGCAGGTGGGCCAGCTTTGCAGCAGGTGGCAGGTGCCCAGCTTTTTTCTCCCCCCCATGCAGGGCTGGATTGGCTGCATGGGGCGGCTGGGGGCTGGGGTGACAAGTGGCAGGTGGTGCCCAGCTTTTTCTCCCCCCCA
Organism: Cryptocoryne crispatula var. balansae; assembly: GCA_036172225.1. Classification (NCBI taxonomy): domain Eukaryota; kingdom Viridiplantae; phylum Streptophyta; class Magnoliopsida; order Alismatales; family Araceae; genus Cryptocoryne; species Cryptocoryne crispatula. The sequence goes on along the minus strand of CM069931.1, from coordinate 32,427,831 downwards.
TGAAGGGCTGGATTGGCTGCATGGGGGGCTGGCAGCTGGGGTGAGAAGTGGCAGGTGGTGCCCAGCTTTTTCTCCCCCCCATGAAGGGCTGGATTGGCTGCATGGGGGCTGGCAGCTGGGGTGACAAGTGGCAGCAGGATGGGGGTGGTGCGCAGCTTTTCTCCCCCCCATGAAGGGCTGGATTGGCTGCATGGGGGCTGGCAGCTGGGGTGACAAGTGGCGCACAGGGGGGGTGCTGATGTGGCAGGTGGGCCAGTGTGGCCTGCTCACACTAGGGCTGCAGGTGGGCCTTGGAGATGGGCTGCGCATGGGCCTGTTTACATAGGCCAACTGGGCCAGCTGGAGGCTGCGGCCCATGCTCTCTGGTGGGCTGTGCAGGGCCTGGAGGTGGGCTGCCAATTGGGCCCAAATACTGGCTGAATTGTGGGCTGTGCACCTTACACTTAAGCCCATTTTTTTCTTTGGCCCAATCTTCTTTTTTTTTTTTTTGAGAAAAACCAGACGCCAACAGGTTCTTTATAAGATCTTTGGATCTTAGTGCTTAAGCTATGCCTCTTGCTGCCCGGGTGATGCCAAAGTGAATGTCTTATCACCTAGGCAATCAAGGGTCCTTAGGATGCCTTGAACACCTTGTTGCCTTGCCAACTATGCTGGCACCATACAACCCATCACATACTACCTACCAAGCCTGCCATGCTGCTCCAGTTGCGCGTTTTCTACCTGCACATGAGAAACCTCAACCCTCCAACAGCCTCTACAATGTGCCATGCTCCCAAGGTGTGCTTGCGCGACAACCGCCAGCACCACGCTGTTATCTTTTCTTCCTCCCTTTTGCCTGCAGCAGCAGAACATCAAAAGATGTCACCAGCTTGTTCAGTGCAGGGCACACATCCATAGCCTGCACTGTCACCTCCCTTTTGCCTGCAGCAGTGAAATATCAAAAGGTGTCACCAGCTTGTTCAGTGCAGGGAACACATCCATAGCCTGCACTCTCACCACCACAACCGGCAGCGATAGAACATCAATGCAGTTGTTGCATACACTGTTTCTCTGTAGAGCCACCGTAGTCTCGCTCTCATTGCCAGCCAGCTCCCTCTGTTTCTCCACTCCGCCTGCCTCTTGTTCCTCCACTGATTCATGGTTCTCCTGAAGCATCCTTGCCCTCCTGATTCTCCTAAAGAATCCTAACGGCCAGTCAGCTTTGCAATTCGCACTTCTCAGTGAACTTCGCACACAGCCGGGTGGCCAGGCCGTCTCCTTGCTCCACATAGCAGTTACGTCCGACGTAGGAGACAGAGCGAGTTCGACACAAACAGGTCCCTCTTTTGAGGTGAAATTGGGAGGGGCAGGTAAACAGGAATCTTGACTGGATAACTTGGGTGCGTGGAGAGTCCTTTGCTCCTTGAGAGATGCAAAGGTTGCCATCGAGGGTGAACTGGGAAAGGAGGTTGAAAAAGGTATTTTGGATTTTCTTTAAGAACCCAAGGATTGGAGACTAGAGTATGAGAAAAGGCCATTGGGGTGATTGCACTTCAGAAAGGAAATCCTCTGCACCAGACCACTACTCCACACGTCCAGACCTCCACCTTGAAGAAGAGATTCAAGCTCAAAAAGGAATCCTAGAATATCAGAGGCTTCAAGAGCTGAAGATTTTCTTTATTTTAGATTCATTGAGATTATTATCTTTGGAGGTTTTTGATGACATGTGACTTTTTTTGCGTACTATGAACCTTATAATTTTCAAATGGTGTTTATTATAATTGTGATTGTTTACGTTGCAAGAATATAATTTTGAAGTTTCATTTAATACTTTGTATACTCCATATTTTGGTATATATTATTAAAATATGACTGTATAATACTTCATATAAATGATATAGCAAAATTTTAAAATGTCCAAATGTTTGACCGAATATTTGACCATTTTCTTAAAATTTATAAACGAAATAAATACGAACATATTTTTACTGTATTATATCCAACCTGTATTTAACTAACTATGGTCTCAACCAAGATCAAAGGCTCACTTGGTCACATCCCGCATCAGTAGGCATGCAGATGTCCTATCTAAAGGCTTAGCCAAGCCAAGACAGTGATCATGTAAAATAGAATAAGAGAAGGGGCTCTAGCCAAGAAGAAAGCACAGTCAAAAGATTATTGGCTATCACCCGGTCACATGTGCTTGTGGTTGGCTGTTGGCAAGGAAGAGGTACACATGCCCAAGAGAGTAGAGACAGAAGACAGCTCCATCAAAGATCCAGGATCCTGTGAGGAGTTGGCATGAGCAATGGGGTAGAAGGCAAGACAAAGGTTTGAAACATGGCTTACATAGGTTCCCAAAACAGGAGCCAATATTTGCATAATGTTTTTCTCTTACTAGAAACATTAAGCCCCTCACCGACAAACAGGGTGCAGCTCCATGAATACCCAATAACTGCACCGCAGAGCAAGCAGCTGCCCAAAAACCAGGTGTCCAGCCACACAAACTGAAGCGCGAAGCAAACATCTGACTTACATGAATACCAAGGGAGAACAGAACAGGGCTGGGAACCAGCAGCACATCACCCTCGCCACCCACAATAACCTCTGATCTACTTGTGCCTCATCACCTAGACCACGGAATGCAATCCCCCAGAAAGAATCTCTATCTCTCCATGCCTCCGAGAAATGAAATTGCCATTGTTTCAGTGAAAAGTCTCGTCAACATTTCATATTTCTAGCTTTGATTATGACATTTTCCATTCTTTGGCTTAAGTTTTTTAGATTATAAGGCCTTAGCATATTGCTTACATTCAGTCGCTTTACTTTCTACTCCTATTTTCCATGCCGCCAACTTGCAATTCTTTACTGAACCTTTACCCTCAAAATCATCAAGAAAAACCCAAAGCTATTGAATCAGTTACATCCTACATTATGCTGACAATATAAAAATTAAAAGCCAACTTGACGCCCAGCATTCCTTACAGATATCAAGGATATTGGTTAAAACTTAAAAGGACCAGCATAAGAGACAAATTAATGTATTCAGATGAGACATAGTGAATAACATAAGAGTTCTGAAAGAGTAGCAATATAAAACAATTATATAAAAAGCATAGGTCACAAAAGAACTTAAGTCCCAAAAAGAATCTTAAAACCTTAAGGCATCAAAAAAGTACATGTAACTTCAAAGATGAAACACAACGTAAGCATCATATGGAATGGGCTGTAGAGGGAGTGAACATGATTCATGATATACCTGCCTACCAAGAGCATCTTCAACAAATTCAAGAAATTTCTCCAGCAGAATTTTACTGTCACTTCTATGAGGAAGGTGAAAAAATATCTCAGCAATGTTAACATTTATGATAAAGTACATCTTGTCTTCCTGACAAATCATAGAAAAAATATAACAGTAAGCAGTCCACTCTTCATTGTGAAAAGACATGAGAAAGTTCAAATGCATTGACTGTGACTCTTGCATTTCTAGTAAGTAACAGAACTGATACAAAGTAGGAAAAGCGAGTGCTTTTTGGCTTTGAAGAATCAGAGCAAAAGATCAAAATTCACAGCAAAAGAAAAAAACACAAACATGAATCTGAATCCAACCTTACCAAAAACAAAGAGAAAAGGCCTCTTATAAGACTAAGAAAACAAGGTCAGAATCAACAAGATATAAAACTAGAAGAAAGAATAAACAATGTAACGAAGACAAAGCCAGGAAACTACAGGGTAAAGTGAAATCAAATATACAGCAAAAAATCATAGATAAACGAATTGAAACATTGCAAGAAATATGTTTCCAGCCATAAATGGAGATTGCAGCCCAATGGTACCAATGGTAATTCATAGACATCTCTTGAAAAATTATAACATCTTTGTCCCACCGAGCAAAGAAGGTTTGGATCGACTAGTGTCGACTTTGGTCCAATCCAAATCATATCAAGAAAATTGGCCGATTCTGTGGGCGAAAAACTGATCCAGAATTGCCCAGGATTGGCTCTTCCAAAAACAAAAACAAAATTGTAAAAAAGCATTCCTTCACATAGGACGAAAGCACCTTTGATTTTGGCACTGAACTGACCATGATAGGGTCGATTCGGCATCAGTGCCACCCTAAGTCTACCCCCACCCTATTGGATGGGAAAGACCATCATATTAGGTGGGATCATGACTGGATCCAGGATATCCTTAACCTATAGGCTATAGCTAAAAATTGGGATATCAATCTGGTCACTTCGTATACAATTGTCTTTCCCACCCTAAGATGCAGGGGCAGCTCTGTCGGTACGGTGCCAATTTAGTCAGAATCAACCGATTCAAGGAGAAATCCTCTATTGGATCAGAGTCCCCTCTCTAAATCAGGTCAACATATGCCAATCCCCATCCGGATTGGCCGATTCCATGAGCCAAGATACAAATAAGAATTCCATCATATGAAAACCACAGGGAAAAAAGGTAAAATGTAAATGCCCTTATCCACATAAGAACTGCAGTTCAAAAATAAAATAAGAATATGTACAAAGCATTTAACATTCAATATTAGACAAAAATGACGTCCACCAATTTTAAGCCAATTCTTCAACACAACAAACTGACTTCCAATTGTTACAACTTACAAAGACTTTTCACTATTTGAGTCATTATTAAACAACTCGGCCAGATTAAAGTAAAAAATGATGCTATTATGCTGAGAGCTACTTTGCACAGAAAGAAAAATAATAACCAATATATGAAACAGCTGTGTCTGTATTAGCAATCATCAGATAGTGAAGACATCTAAATTATAAATTAAGATCCTTCTTGGACATCTTACTTGGTGGTACTAACCATTATTTTCATTGGCCATTAATACCACACAAAGTAACATAAACAGTTTATAACAAGAGAGAGACTATAATAGACTGTTTAATATTGAATACATAAACATGCAACACATACCTTCTTCACAGACTGATTCATTGACCTGACAGGAAATATTTTCCATAAATTACCCATATGTGAAGAAACACTAGAATCCACTGTACTAGAGTTCATACAGAAAGGTGGAACTGAGATCCAAGAGCTTCTATGTGCCAGATCTTGCTCAGAAGCAAAGAAGTTGACAGCTGAACTTATAATCTGGAGTATGCACAGCATACAATTAAAAGAAACCGCATCAATTGCAGCTTGTGTGTAGACCGCAGAAATGAATTCTTGGAAACAATTGATCAGAAGAGGAATGAGATCTTCTATTTTCTTCATAATAGTTGAAGGACCTTAGAATAAGATAAAATAATATGATATCAGAATCATGAATTTTTAACAAAAATACAAAACTAATATTCATGTTATCAAAGGTGGTCGAAGCAACTGCCTAGATGACGAGGTAAGCTTAGTCAGTCTCTCACCCACTGACTCAAAACAAATTGACAAGGCGGTCACCACTGCCACGAGATGCCAAACTTGCCTGGTTCAGTGTTACTCCCAGGACTGGCCTGCCACCCTGAATTATCCACGTCACCCAAGCGGAAGTGTTCTACTGGTCGAAGGAATCATCAGATGATCTCTCTGATTCACCTTCACTCTGGGCCATGTTAAGCCTCCACTCAACTAATCTTTTTATTACTGATAATTTAAAACATTTTCATTTTATCATTCAATGCCTCAGATGTCTAAGATTTCGCCAAAAGCTTACAGCCTAAATAGGAATAGTATTACACACCTCTATCACTATTAATTATGAAATTGATATTAACATAGATCATCACAATGTGTTTGGTCGTTAAAATCAAATTAGAAACACATAGTACATACAACCTCTTAATTGTAATAAAAGTCCACTTGTTAAATTTTGTTATTGATGTTCTATATATACTCTAGAAAAATCAATATCAAAGTGATATGGTATCACTTTCAATTACTCTAATCAAACACGGTATAGCCATATAGGTACTATGATAGCAATTGGATTTCCTCTCTGATTCACCTTCACTCTGGGCGTTGTTAAGCCTCCACTCAACTAATCTTTTTTATTACTGATATTTTAAAACATTTTCATTGTATCATTCAGTGTCTCAGATGTCTAAAATCTCACCAAGATCTTACAGCCTAAATGAGAAAAGTATTAAACACCTCTATCACTATCAATTAAGAAATTGATACTAACATACATCATCACAATGTGTTTGGCCATTAATATCAAATTAGAAATACGTAATACATACAAGAACATAATTGTAATACAAAAGTTCACTAGTTAAATTTTGTTATTGATGTTCTATCTCCACTCTAGAAACATCAATATCAAAAGTGATACAGTATCACTTTTAATTACTCTAACCAAACAAAGTATAGGTACTATGTAAGGGATTGGATTTCCCAGCTAGCATCTGACTGGTGATAACCAATCCAGAACAGCATCAGCTGACTCCACATTTCATGAATATGCTTCCCAATTCCCATGAAAGGGAGCCAACAAACTGAGCTAGCGTTCCTTGAATTATGCACTTATATTCCACTCACAATTATTCATCAGAGTTCCATTAATTTAACTGATAAATAAGCACCGTTTATTTAAAATCTCTGTCTACCAAAATCGTGGATATTAACTCCAAAAATATTTAATATGACCTACACAAAAAATATAGCAAATACTTGCAACAAGTTCAGAGATTTATCTACAGGACACAGTTGCACAGACCTAGATGACCTTGCAGAAGCTCAATATCAAAAGCATGCAATGGCACCTTCACGTTTACCTATCAAAAATTAGAGTTTGATAATGAGTGCATTTCAAATACAAATAAACAGCAGATAGACGCATTCCTGAAATAGGAAGATAAAACAATCAAAAGGTGAGGCAGACTAGAAATTATGCAAATAATTTAAATATATCTACAGGAGATAGGTTAAATATCTGTACTCCTTTTTTTCTTTTTGAAAAAAGACAGAAAGTAGGCCACAATACACATCCATAACTTAATGTAGGAGAAGAAAATAGAGAAAGGAGAAATAGAAACGAACTGAAACCAAGCGGATGTATGAAAATATCCTTTTTCAAAAATTCATATTTGAAATATCCTTTGTTCTTAAAAATTCATGTTCAAAGACTAAGATTTTTGTATGCCCATCTAGCCATGAAAAGCTAATGAGGAAATGTTCCACATATCATCTCTCTTGATGAGGATTCAGCCACTTCCAATGGTGAAGGGAAAAGGTTTTTCAAACAGAGTGATACCAAAATGTAGAAACCTGCAAGGAAGGTGGGGTCGGGACTCAGGACTCGGGACCGGGTCGGTTTGGCCCCAAACCGACCCAGGTCGGGATGGGGCCGGCTGGAGTCGTCAAAAATAATAATAAAATATTAATTATGGGGTCGGGCTCTTGGGGTCGGGACCACGTCGGTCGGCCCCAAAACCGACCAGGTCGGGGCGGGGTCGCGACCCCGCATTCCATGGAAACCTGTTCAAGGTTGGGCTCTAAAATTTGACAACGGACTTGACAAGCTACCTAAAAACACTTTATGCCCAATTATGGATAATGCTTGCATTCTGTCTTCTGACAGCTACTGATACAGAGTTAGCCGAATAGATATTGGCATTGCTTCTTCTCCAAAAACATAGTTAATGACCTTCAACAAGATAAGGCACCTGATCAAGGTGGCTTTTCATTGACCATCTTTCAAACTTAATGGGTCAGTATCAAGGAATTCCAATTTGGGATCAAGGTTGGGCTGATCCTGACCCAAATCAGAACCAACAAGGGAATGGCTAAGATTGTTTCTTCCAAAAAATCAAAAAACAAAAAAGCATAAAAATGCCAATCCTGATGCAAATAAGGACCCACCTTGGGATTGGCCCAGATTGTTTCTTCCAAAAATCAAAAAACAAAAGAAAACATAAAAATACCTAAGGTGGACCAGCGGCCAATTTCTGATTGATCAGACCCGAAATCGGCCAATCTGTGACTTAGACCCCAATCTCGGTGCCGTGGAACTTCTTTTCAGAATCAGGCTCCCACCTCAGACTCGGTCAGCAGGTGCCAATCCCGACATCGGAAATAGAACTGAATCCGAATCGACCAATTTTGTAATCAATGGTCATTAAGTGTAGATATCACAAACTATAAAAATTTTCCACAAGTGAAGGGAACTTTGAAAAGTATCTTCAAGACTGACAATTGTCACATCCATAGTTCACTAAATCGCCCAATTCCAAATCGGTATCTACATATGCCAACCCGATTGAGGGGGAGTGACTTTCACCTGAATCAGTCTGAATCACCCAATCACCCAAGAGTGAATCAGTAAATCTCGTAAGAATTGATGAATTCTAGAAGAATCATCCATAGGGGGCAAGCCAGCACCACCCCAGCAGCCAATTTCCAACGCCAAACCAAACCTTATTAGGGTCATATCAGATTGAAATCAATTGCTCTTTCGTCCTGTGAAATATATCTATATATTTTTTTCTAATATTGGAAGAGCTGATCCGGGCATCCCATAATAAATTTTATTCCCTTAGAATGGCCGATCAGATCCGGATTGAGAACATAATTGGCCCTGGCAAGTCCAGATGCTGATCCCAATCCTGCTTTCCTTGGCCTTATCCAAGATGGAAGAGCTGATAATTAGAAAGATTTTAAAGACAATAGCCTGTTGAATGGGCAAAACGAATAATTGCAAGTACCTGCATTCAGATTGTGTTTAGTGATTTACGACATTATTCCTGAAAGGCAAAGGGTATCCATCAGAGGTGGACATATTCAAAAAGGGTTCTTAATTTTGAAAAGAATATTCACGCAGTACTAGTCAAAAAAATGGGTTTTAAAATTGTGTTGGAACCAAAAAATTCAAAATTTATAAAAAAATTTTATTTATTTATTTTTATTATCCTCCTTTTCATTGTAGAAATTTTATGTGTTTTCCATTCTAGGAAGGAGGAGATTTCTTCATTTGCCAAACGTGACTCAACACTAAGTGATTAACTATCATAGCAACACATAATGTAACAGGACCTTTGAAGTCTCTCTTTGACAAATGAAGATACATTAAAATGATAGTTCTTTTCCTTCCCATTATCCCTGACTTCAGAATTTTTACAAGATTTCATGTTTCATGATTTTTTTTCTAACAATTGTTTGCTTTTCATTCTGTCATTTTTATTTTTTTATTTTCACTGTTTTATTGATATTTTTATCATCAATTTATCTTTTAGTAATGATTTTGTATTAATTCTTTCCCTTTTCTATTGATTAGATGTTTTGCCGTTTTTCCATTTTGCTATTAATTAGATATTTTATTTTGTTAATTTTTGGGAGGAGGCAGAATTCTCCTTTCTTATCATTTCAAAATTTATTGTTCCTTTCTGCTGCACATGTTGCTTGATGAATTGATTTAGTCAACTCAGATTTTTTAGTTGTGATTTTGATCTTTTCCTAAAATTGTTGCTAGCATATGCTTTATTTTTTTTATTCTTATCAAGGTTTAAACTTATTAATTAATTAAATTTATTATTTTTTACTTTAGTATTTTATCTCTTGTTGTCATTTTTACTTATGGGTGTAGTTTATTTAATATAATTTTACTTAACTTTATTTAAGAATATTTTAGAATTATTATCTTTCTTTTTTACTAAGAAGATCATGATAAATATTAATTATATGTGTAGCAGAAAGATTTATATCATGCAATGACATTAATGAGAAATTCATTCATTTTTCAAAGTCATGGGTTGCATGATATGCACAATATTTTGCATACGATTATGCATAATAAAATAGCATATGTATATGAGTGTGTCAATAACCTTGATTAATTGACCTTAGTTAATCCTTGTTTCTCTTCATAAGTTTTTCTTCTCTGGAAGAAATGCTAAGAGAACAAAGAAGATACCACAGTCCATTGTGGTGGATGATAAATCATATTCATTAGAGAACATTTTTAAGATGATGATGGTCTTCATCCACGACTGTTGCAGTAGAAGAAAAAAATATTGAAGTAATGTGGTCACTTATTTGAGGCAGAAATTGAACAAAGTAGTAACCTTCAGTTGAAGTTGTAACCAAGAGATGTTCCCTGGGAGGTGATATGGGAGCCTTCATGTTTTACATTCAGTTAGTGTGGTTTTTGTCTGTGCTTCCACGTATGAATGTGTTTTTTTATATTTAGGAGGAATTAGTCGAAGCTTAAATATATGAATATGAAACAAACAAATTTTCCATTGCAAATGCAAATATAGATTGACCATATAGATGACCTCATATTTTTCCAATTTATTTTTCCATGGCCACTCTACTACCCCAAGCACAATGCACACTTAAATATAAAACCCTAGGAAACCATCCATGAAGAAAAACTTTATTAACTGCCCTCACTGAAGGACAACATAGGAGCAGGGGCAAAAACAAGACCCAGAATGAACACTCACTAGAACATCTCATCAAAGATGTAAGACAAAAAAGTATAAAACACGCTTTTGCAACTAAACCAGGGCAACACCAGTTTTGCCTTGCTGCGTTGTACTTCTGCATATAAAGCAATTTGTAAATTTTAGTTTGCATAATGGTCGTTTGCATGACTTTTGCAACGATATATGTACAGAAATAAATATAAGAATGGTAATATGCCATTATTATCATAATAATAGTTCATTAAAAAGCAATAAAATGTAAAACACAGACTTATAAAAAATATTTACTGTGTGTCTCAATTCCACTTTCTCCTTGCTTTTTAGCACAAGAGATGAAAAACAATGAAGAAGCCCATCAAGAATGTCCCTGGCTTTGCTCTTATCCTCGAAGTAAAGTAGCATGCTCCTCAGAATATCACCATAACAATCAAGAACCTGAACAGAAGACCAAAAGTTAAAATAGAAAAACTCATGATAACGAATGTCTTCTAGCTTCAATGAAAGAAAACATGTGAGTAAAAAACCAGTATATAAGTTCTTTCTTTTGAGGTAAGAGAGACAATTGCTTTTAAAAAAAAACAATCTTTTGGTACAACGCAAACGGAGGTACTTTCCATCACCAAAATAAAGGGTAAACACACGGGTTCAGAGCAGTAAATTCACCATTACATTTATCAAGAAAAATAAATGGGGACATCCAAAGCGTGCAGTTATGATAACATCCCAATTGAAATTTGGAAGTGTTTGGGTGAAAGGAGAGTGAAGTGAGAGTGCCTAACTCTTCTCTTTAATAAAATAGCTATCTCTAGAAAGATATCAAACAAATGGAGAATGAGCGTCATCATCCTGATATTTAAGGAAAAAAGAGATGTACAGGGTTGCAGGAACCATAGAGGCATCAAGCTTATACTCAGACTATGAAGATGTGGGAGAAAGTTATGAAGTGAAAATTTTAAGACTATACTAAGATCTTAGGAAACCAATTTGGATTCATACCGGGTAGATTGACAACGAAAACCATCTTCCTAACTAGATCCTTAGTGGAGAAGTACAGAGACGAAGCGAGATCTTCATATGGTATTTCCTTAATTTAAAAAAAGCCTGTGACCGAGTTCCTAGAGAGGTTCTTAGATGGGTGCTAAGAAAGAAAATGATGCATAGTGAATTCATTAACACCATCAGAGACATTTAAGTGCGACCACCTAGGTTTCCTCTCCAAGAGGGGAGTCAGGAGCCTTCTCATTGTCAGTCGGGCTCATCAAGGGTCTATGCTCAGTTGGTATCTTTTTGTCCTAGTCATGGATAAAATAACTAAGAATACAAGAGAGTTTACCTTGTTTGACAAGACTCAAGACGGCATTAACAAAAAAAAACTTGAACGATGGAGAACCAAGCTAACAGATAAGGGGTTCAAAATTAGTAGGATGAAGACAAAGTATAAGCACGTTAAATTTAACGAAAATACAAGAGTTGAAGATGATAAAATAACCTTGGATAGAAAGGTTTGCACATCGAGTACTTGACTTAAATACCTTGCTTCAATCTTACATGTGGACGGGGAATGTGATGAAGAGCATAAGATTAAAGTGGGATGGATGAAATGAAATAGAGACAGACGATGTGGATTCTATGCTATTATAAAATCTCTCATAAATTGAAAGAAAAATTCTATTACATGACTATAAGATCCGTCATGCTCTACAGTAGTAAGTGTTAGACAACTAAGAAGAAACATATTATCAAATTAAGTGTACTTGAAATGAGGATGCTATAGTGGATGTGTGGCCACACTCAAGTAGATGGAATTCGCAATGAGTGCATTAAAGACAAAGTGAGTTGCAAGAATCGAGAATGTAGTTAATAAGGGAAGACTTCTTGGTTTGGACATATCAGACAATGTCCTCTTGAGGCACCGATCATACAAGTCGAGGCCCTAGTATTGCCATCGAAGAAGAAGTGGAGAGATAAACCCAAATTAACTTAAAGTAGACAAATCCAATATGACTTGGAAGACCTAGGTACGTGGGAGGAGTTAATGGAGGATCATGTAGAACGGAAAATATAGATCTATGTAGCTGACCCTAATAATTTAAGACTAAGACTTTGAGTTTGATTTTGAGCATTCATTAAGAAAATGATATACAAAAGTATTGGACAGTTAGAGAGAGTATCAAGTAGGGCTTGAAATAAAATATGAGAAAATGGAAGAGCAATAACGAAAGCTCACTCACAAAAAACACAAACAAAGAAAAGGGTCCACCTAGTAAAAGGATAGCAACTAAGAAAGGCTCAATTTTCAAAGCAACAAATCATTTAAAGGGTTAGGCAATAAGGTGGTCACTTAGCAGTTGCCTAATAAATAGAATTTGATCTTATTACTACATGCATGGGGAGGAGGGTAGGGAGGGAGGGAGAGGCAAAGAGAGAGATGTTAATCTAATATATATAAAGAGAGAGAGAGAGAGGTAGAAGAAACCAATACGCGTCTGCACTCATCTCATAAATCTCATAATTCGAAGTAAGGGTAATGTACTTTTCGTCTTGAGAAGCTCCCCAAGATGGCCTTTAGAAATTATGTACTTTTATGACATGTTTTTAGACAATTGAACCTTTGTATGACATGTTGCTTTGTTTTTTGTAGGATCCCATGGATTTGTAATTTTGTATGACATCACATTCTTTTCTATGTTTAGGCAATTAAAAACTTTAATTACAAATGTTACAAAACATCTTACTATCGTTTTTAAAAATTAAAAAATTTTGCAAAACATGATAATTCCACAATTTTCACTTTTAAAGATTGACATGTTTGTGCTTGTAATATAATTTTTTGTCATGACATCATATAAAAACAGAATGCACCAAACACCCCATAAGTATCTCATTAAAGACCCATGGGTATTAATGTCACCACATAATGTAACATGATAAATATCATGGGAATAAACCCTCATTTTCATTTTCATTTAAATATAGAGTACATCCAAGTACACAGGAGATGAGAAGACGTGAAAAAGCCATCTCCCTCATAAGTTACATGTTGGTAGATGGAACTAATTTCCATCTAAACCATACAATTTACCTAAAAATGGAAAGCATAAATGAGCCATAACCCCATGAGACATGAATTTATAAAAGACATATACGCCCATCAATATATTAAACTCCCCTTAATTGATATGGTACGATCTGAGTAGCATATTGAATATGCATAGCTCAAATTCATGTCATATAAATATCATCCTTGCATATTTAAATATGTATAGCTATGTATGTATTTCTCTGAAATTTTTGGTGGCATTTCTGATTGTCTAGACAAGATTGACTACATGTGTGTGTATATATATATCCAAAATAACATTTTTTGCATATAAGATATGCAAGCTATTTTGGTTTCCACCTTTTTTAGGAAAGAAGAGAAGAAACAATTGGTTGTCCACGTTTTTTAGAAAAAGGTATAAACCGTTGATATTCTTTCTCCCACCTAGTCTATGTGAGCTTTAGCTCTCTAGCCTGACCTCTCAATATGGCAACCTTCCAGCTCCACGCAAGTGACCATGGAGGTCCATTTATGAGAAGTTATAGAACATTTTTGTCCTTAAAATTGACCTCCACTTTCGTGAAGGTGGGGGATGCCTAAAATAGGGTGTATTTTTTTAAGAGTTGCTGCAGTGGTTGCAGAGACGTGCACAAAAGCACCGAACATGGGTTCGAACCCATGTCTCCCCCCCCCCAAGAGAACATGGCAAAGCCGCGAAGTGTCCACCAGAGTTATTGCCCTTTCTTGTCTTTTGTGTTTTTTGTTGTTTGACCCAGCCAAGTGAGGGCAGTAAGCGCACCATGGTTTGATCAGGTCCCTCAACAGTTTTGCCCAACCGGGTGACTAAGTTTTCCATCTTATTGATGTACAACTTGGGTTGAAGGGCTAGGGCTTTGGCACTATTTTTTGACCATTGACACCAGTTTCTGGCAATGGCAACGGCATCCATCAACAATGAAGCTGAAGGACGTGATGATGACGATGGCTTCTATGCCCTGTTTTCCTCTCACCTTGAGAGAGGCTTTGGACGGCGACGGTGGGGCTATCCGACAATGACAACGACCATGGATGTCCCTCTGCCACTTCTTCAACATCGAAGCTCCATCTTCCTCCTTCCAGTGACCGTGACAAGAGCAGGTTCAGGTGGAAGCAGCTCTCAATGGCCGGGACATCCCGACGGCTCCCAATCTTCTCCTCCTTTTCCAGAAGAAATGACGATAGCATCAGCCTTTGATGGTCGCAACGATGGCAATTTCAAGTGGTGATGTCCCTTCCTTCTCTCCAGTCAAGCTTGGCCCAATGATGATGGTGATAGTTAAGGCTCTTGCCGACAATGGCCACAAAGATAGCTCCCTATGGTGACAGTGGTGATGACTCCTAGGCTGAAACAACAGTGGTGGCAATGACAGCTCTATGTTGTAAGATATTTGATCATATGTTCCTTCATTGTGATGTTATTGCTTACAACCGGGGTGTCATATTTCGTAGCTGGGCAATAAAGTGGGTCAAACCAATGAGTGTAGTAACTTTGATCCAACAGTGGAATAGGACTAATTCCTGCCATGTTAGAACGGTTGAACCACTATTATTGAAGTCGTCGTCGTCTTTACCTGCAATGTTGTGGTCCATTTGGATTTAGGAAAGTCAACAGGAAAAAAAATTACTATTAGTTTGAGAATCCAACTTCATTCTTCATCTGCGGGCAGTGTTTGTCAACGATTGATTCTTTGCTTACTACCAAGAATGTGCACCAGATCATTCAGTTGTCGGGGACAGTTTTTACTTTGGAAGTTTCTTTGTCTATAGTTAGTTAGTTAGTTTTGTATAGAGTTCAGACAGCTTCCACCTTCATAGTTAGGAACCTAGGAGGATAGCAACATGCTTACTTTTTTGGTCTCTTTACTTGTCATATTCTCTTGTACTGAGTGTTTTCAGATTAATGAATTGTAAACGCCATCACTTTCAAAAGCTATAGCATACAAAAAAATAAGAGAAATAAAAATGGGGTGTCTAACATTGTAAATAAAACATTGAAGAATGTGGTGATGTCAGAGAAAAAATTATTATGGCAAAATTGATTCAGAAAGAGAGGTGATGAATGAAGTCAACGCATATGTTACACAAATTGGATTAAGAAGCGAAATTAAAGAAAAGTTCAGAGAGGATATGGATGACCATATGAAGAGTATATTAAACAAAGAAAATATATTTATCAGACGAGATCTTAATATACATGTTGGAAAGAAATACCACGGATGCGAAGAAGTCCATAAAAATTTTGGATATAGAAATTGAAATAGAAAAAGATAAATATTCATAACTTTACTATGGCTTATGATCATCATATGCTAATACACATTTTAACAGAAGAGAATCTCATCAAATGACAATAAAAAGTGGACAAATAAAAGTCAAATCAACTTCATTTTTATGAGAAAGACCAAACTAGCTTTTTGCAAAGATTCTAAAATATTTCAGATTGAAGCTTTCACAAGTCAACATAGCTTAGTGCATTTAAATGTTAAAATCAAAAGCAAACACATTAAAATAAAGATTTCTCCTAGAATAAATTTGTAAGAATTAAAAAAGGCAAAATAAAAATATTTACTTAAAAGATGAGAAGTTAGCTACACAAACTAATGCTACATGAATGAGCATAGCTAAAGCATATGATCCACCAAGAAAAGACATGGTGCTTAAATGAGTAAGTGCAAAAGGTAATAAGTGCAAAACATAAAAAAATGCAAGATATTGTTATAAAAGATTGTTTACCTGTGATAATATCGAATCTTACGAATAATATAAGATAATGAAAAGTGTAGCGTAAAATTGTTGGACGAGTAAGAGAAGATTTTTAAATAGATGTACGAGAAACTTGGAACTAAAAAAGATAAAAAAGATATTTATACATTAGCTAAGATGAGAAAGAGAGATTTGTAAATCAAACATAAAGAATAAAAAAATTTGATCAAACATGATAACATTAAAGAAAAGTGAAAAAGTTATTTTATACTCTTTTATGACAATTTTACTAGAAATCTAGAACACAGAATATAACAATATTTAATATGAAGTTAAGAGAATTAAACTTTTAAAAGGTAGTAAGACAGAAGATGATCACAAGCAAAGACAGAAGATGATAAGATCTCTATTAAAATATGAAAATGTTTAAAAGATTTAGGTGTGAAATAAAAAGTTTGAATTTTTAACAAAATATTAATCTCCGAGAAAATACCAAATGAAGAAAGAGAGTACAATATCATACCTATTTTAAAAACTAATAATAAGATATATGAGATTGCTCAAATTATATAGTCATACTACAAATTGTTGGAGTGCATTATGAAATAGCAATCACAGGAAAGTACAAATATTTCAACCAACCAATTTAGATTTATACCTAGTCAATACAACAAAAATTATTTTTTTATTAGAATTTTGAAAGACATGTTAAAATATGTAGAAAGATTTATACATGGGGTTTATCAACTAAAGAAATGTTTGTGATAAAGTTCTAATAAATATTGTGCATGAGGTAAATATGATGCCCATCATGTACATACAAGTAATAAAAGATATATGATAAAGCAACAATTAATGTTTGCACAATTAAAAAAAACAAGAAATTTTTTATTTAGTTGGCTTACATCAAAAGTATAATGCAATAAATTATTATCTTTTTAAATTAATTATGAATAAATTAATAAAGAATATACCAAATTATATATCAAAATGTATGATGTTTACATATGACATTGTACTCGTAGATCAAACACAGGAATGACTTAATAGAAAGTTAGACCTGTAAAAAATCAAAAAGGGTTTCAAGATAAAAAGAATTAAGACAGAATATATATTATAAATTTAATGAAAATCAAAAAAAGATGGAGACATTAGTTTGGATGGAGTAATATTATCGCTAAGTATTCAATTAAATACTTAAATCAATCATCTAAATAAATGGAGGATGTGATGAGAATATTAATCATAAAATCAAATCAAGACGAAAGAAGTGGAGATTAGCTAGAGACCTCTATGGATCATAAGATTTCATTGAAGTTGACAAAAAATTTATCATATAATTAGACCCCACACCATTATTTGGAGCTGAATGTTGAACAATAAAATAAAAACATACTTAAAAAATGTTACTAAAAGAAGAATGCTAAGATGAGTGTGTGATTATATTAGATTAGATAAAATACGTGATAAATAAATAAAAATGTAAAAATAACGGCAAGTGTAGACAAATTGAAAGAAAAAAATTAAGATAATTTAAAAGTATCAAAAACATGATTCGTCGACTCGCAAGACCCGTTATTGGCCCGAGGCTGGGGTCACGCAATCTTGCGACTCAATTGAAACCCCACCCAACCGGGTTGCCATGGCTAGCCCCTCAAGGCCCATCATAGATTACGGAATCGGTGGAATCGGACCGATTCCGACCGATTCCGGAATCGGATCGGTGGTTTCCGATCCGATTCCTGGCGGAAGGACCGATTCCGGGAATAATTCCGCGGAATCGGTATGAATCGACTGGAATCGGTCGGAATCGATCCGATTCCGACCGATTCCTTGTGGAATCGGTCGATCCGACCGATTCCGATGGAAGACCGGTCGAACCGGCCCCGGTTCGATTCCCGGTTCGATTCTGGACCGGGAATCGAACCGATTCCGGCCCTTTTAGGGCCGGAATCGACCGCCGCGGTCGATTCCTTCGATCCCGCGGCGGTAGGGCTCGTCTCCGGCGATTCCGCGGCGATTCCTCAGCGATTCCGGCATCGATCCGGCGATCCAGGCTCGATCCGAGCGATTCAGGCAGCGATCCGTCGATCCGGGGGCGATTCAGGACCGATTCCGGCGATTCCGGCGATTCCCTGGGCGATTCCGGCGATTCCAGCGATTCGGACCGATTCCTTCAGCCGATTCCGCCGATCCAAGCTCCGATCCGCCTTGAATCAACGTCTTCTTCGATCTTTGACCAGCTTTTGGTAAGATTTCTTCGCCGAACACTTCGTACGTCCATTCTTACGCGTTTCCGACGAGTCCGAGCGTCGTTAAACCTTGTGATTTCCGACCGAATTAGTCCGTCCAAGTTTTAAACTATCCGTTTAAGTTCATTTTGCACGGGAAAAATTCCGGATATCCCGTACGTTATTTTGCGACGATTTCGGCAACTACGTAACCCTTTAAACATACCGAATGGTGTGTTACTTGGGTTGTACGCTTCCCGAACAGCGTCTAAATCATTTTTTATGTTATCTAATCAATTTTAGTGCATTGTTTACAATTTTTGCAGATATAAGCAATGGCCGATCAAGCGACGCGTGCTTCCGACGTGGGTTGGGAACACGGGCGTATGGTAGACCTAGTCGTGAAGAGGGTGCGGTGCAAGTGGTGCGGGAAGGAGATGAACGGGGGGTGTTCCGCCGAAACAACATATTGCGGAACGGTGGGAATGTAAAGAAATGTGACAAGGTGCCCAGGGAGAAGAGTGAGGAGATGAGAGGATACATGACAGGTAGAGCCTCTCAACGGGCTGTTCGGATCGAGCAGAGGGAGGAGTTGCAGGACGAGCTACTCGAGAGGAGGAGGGATCGCGATTTGCCTACCTCCGAAAAGGGAAAGGCAAGGGGAAGGCGGCGGCTCGGCCGGAGCCGAGAGAGCGAGGACGAGTCCACGGACTCCGAGCCGAGACGTGCTAGGCACGCCAGCAAGCGTGCATCGGGCGAGGAGGAGGACGGGAGGAGGGGAGCGAGGAGGGTCCGGGTCCGTAGTTGACCCGGCTTTGGGCCGATCCGCATCGGCTCGCCCTACTCGGGACCGAGAGCCCGACCCCAGGGAGACAGGGAGCCCTACCGCCGTTCCACTTCCACCGGCACTCGATTTACACCGAGTGACGAGTATTTATTTAGGAAACGAGTGCCGGGCGGACGGGGATAAAGCGAGCAATGAAAGGGGTGAAGGCTACGGGAACGGCCGCAAAGAGAGCCGTTCGCCACATTGTCAAGTGGTTTTTACGTACGCAGTATCACTTTTTAAATTAAATTTGACATTATGCTCGTTTCATTTACTAAAACTTAATTTTACCCCGATCCCATTTTTTTTAACTTGATGTAGGCATCCCGGCACATGCGGCCACCGGCCCCTACTTCCGAGACGATGGTGGATGCCGCGGTGAGGGCCGGACCGGGCTCGCAAGCCCCGGGCAGCAGACACACATATACGGCGCCGGGCTCCTGACGAGGAGGTCCGTGGAGTCGAGGGAGTGGACGGACGGGTTCAAGTTGGTGTGGAAGGAGAGGGGTTGCACAATCACGTGCGATGGGTGGACAGTATCACCAAGAGGAGTATGATAAACTTCTTGGTGTACCGTTCGAGGGGACTACATTCTTGAAGTCGGTAGATGCTTCGGGAAGATTAAAAATGCCGACTTCATTTTTTCTACGATGGATGGAGTGGTGGAGGAGATGGGGGAGGAGAATGTGGTTCGAGGTTGTCACCGACAACGAACCATCATATAAGGCGGTGGGAGGAAGTTGATGGAGAAGAGGAAGCACATCTTACGGGTGCCCCGTGCAAAGACATTCCATAGATCTCATTTTAGAGGATATAGGCAAGGAGGAGGGTGTATCTACACTTGTCGGGCGGGCGCGGACCATCGGTTCCTTTATTTATTCGCATCCCCGCCTCCTACATATCACGAGAGATCTCACGCGGGAGGGCACGATCTTGTCGGGCCCGGTCCGACACGATTTGCCACGAACTTCATTGCGGAGAGTTTACACCGGCACGGACATGCATTGGTTAGGTTCGCGCGGTCGAGGAGTATTACAACTATATGGTGGACAACCCGTACGACAAAAAAGAGCGATTGGAGATTCTTGTCGTGTCCGAGAAGCAGATCACCGACAAGAGGTTTTGGGAGAGGATTGCCTACTATTTGGCAATCATTGAGCCACTGGTAGTTGTCTTGAGGTTGGTAGACTCAGATGACAGGGACCAGATGGGCACACTGTATGATGCTATGGACCGGGCAAAGCTGAAAATTAAAGAAAAAAATCCCAGAGGTTACAAAAAGTGGTGGAAAATCATTGATGACCGATGGGACAAGACCTTGCACCACGATGTCCATGCTGCAGCTAACTTGGTTCTTAAATTATTTTTGATGTATAATTATCTTATATGCACGGTGTTAACTAATAAAATCTTGCGGGATACTTTTTGAACCCCCGCATCCAATATGGAGAACGGGTGGTGAACGACAACGAGGTGATGCGGGGTACACTTGCAGTTATCCAGCGGCTGTGCCGATCTCAGCAGGACAGGATAGAGGCTGAGATAGAAGTAAGTTAGAGTTCATTAAATACCTTGGACTAGCATTAGCAGGCAACTAAATTTTTTATTTAAATGTTTCAGATGCAGAAGTACAGGATGAGGGTCGGTGTATACTCAGATGCTGACCTGAAATATTCAGTTGACAAAGTGTCACCTGGTATAGTAATAGTTTGATGAGCAATTTCTTTTCTTTTCATACAAGTTATTCTTGATGATGGGCTAATTGTTTTCCTTTTCTCTTGTGTTTTTCTTGCAGCTGAGTGGTGGACTCAGGTGAACACCAGGAGTGGATGGAATCCACTTGCGGCCATTGGTATCAGGATTCGAGCCGAGCACCGGTTCCTCCCACCGTGAGAGGAATCGGAGTACATTCAACCCGATACATACCAAAAGGAGGAACGAGTTGACCTCAGACCGGCTGGAGAAGCTCGTCTTCTGTCATTACAACATGTGGCTGCGCAAAAAGAACATCAAGGATCGGCAGAAAATCAGCGAGGCGCGATTTGCACGGTTCGCAGGTGGCCCGGACGGGCAGAGGCATTCCTTCGCCACACCACCACCCGAGGAGGTGGACGTGGACCGCATTTTCCGGGAGGAGCATGCACTTGCCTCTGGATAGAGAGGGAAGCCGGGGATCACGCACCGAGTTTGATCCCGATGACCGTTCATGCGCCGAAGGAGAGTTGGATGGTGTTGAAGCGGAGGAGGATGCTCCAGCTCCACCTCCATCTACTACCACGACTCAGGCAGGGCCTTCTTCGCCCCGGCCAGCCTATGGGGGCGACCACCGTCGCGCCTCAGCCCCGGCCTCCGGCCTCCGGGCCCCAAATAGCCGCTACCGGCCCATTCGGTCCCGGGGAGGACGAAAACAAAGGCGATCGCACGGAGAATGGGAGGATTTGCAAAGTTGAAAAAAACTTTGGGTTCCGGACTTTCTGGTAGTTCAGAGATGGCTGAAGAGGTAAAGAGAAGGAAGTTAGAGGTCAGGCGTCCTGTCAGCCCAGATGACAGTACGCAGGCTCCTTCTCGCTCCTCAGGTGATGATGACGAGGAGTGTATACCAGCGACGCAGCCATCAGCAGCAGCTGAGTCACCTGATTCACGGTTTCCAAAGCCGTATTACACGCTGGATGAGCAGACACCGCAGTCTTATATTATGGAGCCACAGCATCCAGCATTTGGCCAGGTTGACCAGCAGAGGATTACACCACCAGCTCCACCATCCTCTGCTTACGTCCCGGTCGTCTCACAGTCCGATCCATACGACCTTGATGGCATGGCATCGGCATTATTTTCATATGGATATGGTCCCGGACAGTATTCAAGACTAAGCACGAGGGAGGAGCGTAACGAGCAGGAGGGAGAGGGGGAGGACCCACATCTTTATCCTAGATATTGGAAGAAGAGTGATAGGATGTAATTTTTTTTTTGGTGATGTATCAACCCTTTGATATTTGAATAAATGGAATTGAATACGTACTTAACTTTCAAGTCTTCAAGTCTTCAATTGGTGTTCATTAGTATTTGTATGATGTGGTTTTGTGGATATCATGCATTGGTGATTTTTTAAAATTTTTCTAACTCATTTCCTATTTTTTTAGAATTTTTTCTGAATTTTTTGAATTTTTTTGACGAAAAAAATAATCCAAAAAAAAAAACCGATTCCGACCGATTCCGGAATCGATTCCCTTCCCAGGAATCGGCCGATTCCGGCCGATTCTGGGAATCGGAATCGGAATCGGTCCCAACCGATTCCGATTCCGATTCCGATTCCGGAATCCTTGAGGCCCATTGGGGGACCATACAAGGACCCCAGTAGACCTCCCCTTCCTCTCATACCTCTCTCACTATCTCTTAAGCTTCTTCTCACTCTAACACTCTCTTTCAAGCATTATTGTCAAGACATATACCTAGGCAAACGTAAAGGTGCTCTCCAAAGAGCACCTGGACTAGACATCTTGCCAAGGCCAAAGGAGGCATCTACCTGGGCCATCTAGGTAACCAAGGCGGATGCCTTAATGCCATCCACCACCGCTTGCCACCGTGCTCTGCTACTCACCACCATCCTCCGCCACTCAATAGAGGCTCCTTCTTCGATCATCCTCATCATCCACTTCCGATAATGTCTTGTCTATATATTTATCTGTCAATGAACGATATTAAAATTTTCTTTCTACTATCGAGTTTTCTTCTTTTCTTCCTACAAGTTTCTCCTCCTAACATCTAGTAGAGATGTTTTAATCTTCTTATATACTTTTATAGCAACTCAATGTTTTCACATTTATGGGATGTGCTGATGAAGACATTTATTGGCATGCCAGCCGACTAATAGGCTAAGATTTGGGAATGGTAACGGACATGAAAGTGTGAGAGGATCGAACAACCAAGTAGAAAAGTGTTGGCGTACATTTTTTTCAAAAAAAAAAAGGAGAACAGATGGGCTGGCTTAGGAGCTGGGCCAACAGCCCATAGATCGGCCACAATTGGACCCAATTGGGCACCCCAGTAGGAGCCTCATTTACCTGGCCCATAATTGACATATTTCAACCAAATTCAGGCCTTGTGCGCAGCCCATAGGAGAGATTGGGCCGCAGCCTCCTGCTGGCCCAGAAAGCAGGCCCAAGTTGGGCCAGGCCCACTTCAGCTCCAGTGTGAACAGGCCCAGCCGCACCACCTGCCACCTCAGCATCATCATGCGCACCATGCTGCCACCTCAGCCTCCCATCAGTCAGTTAAAGGAGGGGGAAGATGAAAGGACAGCCAGTCAATCAATTGGATTAAATGGAGTAACCTCCATGGGGGAGGCCAAAAGTCACCTACGTACCACAACTGCTGGCCCTTCATCTGCCCCCCACTCTCTATAAGAGAAGAGGGGCGCGCCAGCCACAAGAGGGGCTGCTTCAGATGCCGGGAGGCTGCCAAACTGCCGACTGCACCCTGCTGCCAAGCAACCATCGCCTGCACCTGCTGCTAGGAGAAAGAGAAGGGCTGCTGGAGACGCCGCCAGGCTGCTGGACTGCAACCTGCCCCCCTGCTGCCTTGTGCCCTGCCCCCTACTGCTGCTGCTGCTGCCACCTGCTGCCTTGCATCCTGCTGCTGCTGCTGCCTGCGGTCAAGGAGAAGGAGAAGAGAAGAAGATCAGGTAGGGGAGAGCGGTATACCTTAGCCATGTAGCCCTTTAAGGGCTGGTTCTTTTCTGTTTCTGGCTGTCACTCTGGCCCCCTTTCTATCCCACCAGAAAGAACCTATTTCGGCCCACTTATAGCCATCAAGAAACAGGCCTATCCAGACCCTCTGCTCGGCCCATACTTAGTCCCATGTTGGCCCATCCTCAGGTCTTTAAACAGACCCTTTCAGCCCCCTCTGCGGCTTACCGAGGCAGCCAGTGTGCAGGTCTCCAAACCAGACCCCGTCCAGCCCAAACCAGGACCCCAAAACACCGGCTCCAAGCCAGGCCCTCGCCAGGCCCATTCCGGCCCACCTGAGCCCGCTCAAATAGGCCCCAATTCGGTCTCAAACCAGGCCCAAAAAAATGCCCCTTGTGCAGGCCTACCCTCGGCCTAACTAAGGCCACCTGATCACCCCCTTTGTGGCCCATCAAACCGACCCCAAAACAGGTCCTAGAACAGCCCCTTTGTGGAACCTATTAGAGCCCTAGGTGAGGGTGGATGACCCGGGGATTCTTGGAGACCGCACGACGGCCCAAGTCTACTCCGGGCGGATCCTCAAGCCCCTTTGTGGCCATCCTTCATTCCCCTTACAGCCCCTTTGTGGAACCCACTAGAGACCTAGGTGAGGGTGGATGACCTGGGGATTCTTGGAGACCGCACGACGGCCCAAGTCTACTCCGGGCGGATCCTCAAGCCCCTTGTTCTTATCCCCTTTGAACAAACCCCTAAATAGGCCCAAAACCAGGCCATCCAATAGCCCTTTGCGCAGCTCAAAGTCAGGCCACCAAGCTGTCCTTTGTACAGCCCCAAACAGGCCCCTTAAAGCAGGTCATTTCCGGCCCCTCTTTGGCTCATAGTTCTGCCGCCACAACAAAGGAGGAGGTGCTCCAAAACAGGTTCTGCAGAAGCCATACAAACAGGAGGTCAGCAGGTTGAAGGCAGACCGGCTTGAAGGTGACGGCCCGGCACCCCTTGGAAACTGCACGACGGGCCAAGGGCATAGCCGGGTGGCCTTCCAAGCCGGTTCCATCAAGAAACTCCAGCAAGGCAGCAGAATTTCCAGCAGGCCCTTCCGGCCCGAAGCTGTTCAAAGCAGGCCCGTTGAGCCTATGAAAATTGAAGCCCGGCTTGGAACGCCGAAGGAATGGACCGGCCCGAAGTGGCCTTCAAAAAGAAATAAATAAAAATCAGAAATGCGAAAGCAACATTAAATTAAGGAGATTCACCCCTAGCGGGGAACTCCACCTTGGACGGAGGCGCGGGCATGAATCCCGTAGCCGGCGATCCTTCCCCCAATATGGCTAAGCTAAGGCTGGCTATTTTGGATGGGTAAATTTCACTAAGTTGGAAAATAGCCGGCATGCCGTCGTAATGCCAAAATTTTTCCAAAGTAGTGAAAAGAAACCTATATTGGGGGAAGGATCAATCACATTGTACACCGATGTACTTCACCCCATCTTTCAATGAAATGAAGTTCGATGTCAATTTGGAATGCATG
The DNA here is from genome assembly GCA_036172225.1 of Cryptocoryne crispatula var. balansae. Classification (NCBI taxonomy): domain Eukaryota; kingdom Viridiplantae; phylum Streptophyta; class Magnoliopsida; order Alismatales; family Araceae; genus Cryptocoryne; species Cryptocoryne crispatula. The sequence goes on along the minus strand of CM069931.1, from coordinate 32,402,415 downwards.
AAACCGGGCACCCAATGGCAGCCCGATGGGTCGGAGGCGATGCAAACCGCCAAACCAAATTAAAACCATTTCAAAATCAATCTGAAAATTCAAACATAAGATTAAAACAGAAAATCAAATCTGAAAGTCAAAAAAAAAATCAGAACTAAACAAAATCTGAAATTCAATTTATTCCGGTTCAACAAACAACCGATCTTCAACAAGATTGAACCGATTTTTAAACAAATCAAACCGAAATCATATTTCAAACAAAAATCCGCCAAAACAGAAAATCAGGTTTCAATAAAAATCTGCCAACCACAAAAAATCGGATTTCAATAAAAAATCTGCCAAAACAAAATTCAGATTTGAACAATCTACAAAAACAGATTCTAACCGACTTCAAAATTCTGATTTTTGACAATCTGAAAATTCACTTAAAACCCACTAAACTTCTCCCAAAAGAAATCAAATAAACAACTCCAAACACCCAAAATGGATCAAAAAACCAACTCAAAACCGAAAAATCCAGAAATCTGAAAAAAATCAGAATCTGAAAATTCAACAAACCAATCAAACAATAAATACCAAAATTGCTTAAAACACTTTAAGCACATCAAAAATCAAAATCAAAACAGGTTCAAAGCAACCCAAACTAGTCAAACCGAAACCAAAATGAACAATAAACAAATCAATCAAACAAATTGATTCAAACTCCAAAACTCAAAACCGACTTTCAAGTCAATCCAAAAGTCAACCAACAAACAAATAAAACAAACCCAAACAAATCGGTTTGCATCTCATCGGACCCAAAAAGCTGCTGCCCTTTTTGAGTTCACTTTATCTTGTGGATGTGCACGTCTCCAAACACAGGTTGCCACGACGGTTAATCAAAGGCGTTCGAGCTTTTGCTCGATGTAAGTTAACGCCGGATACTCGCACCATCCGGCGGAGAAGGGTCAAAACTGAAATTTTCAAAGAACACGAACCTCGGTTCTAATATTTTTAAAACTATCACCGGACTACCTAGTATTTTTAGGATATCACCTATTTTCCTAGAAAAGTCCGGGGATGTCTTTCTTTCTAAAGAACAAACGCGTAAAAAAGAGGTTCATACAAAAAGAAAATCCACAATCTCACACGAGATGATGACATAACAATAAGTCACATGAATAGAATTTGCAGATATACAAGGAGAAGGTCAAGGAGAATCAAGATAGTCCTTCTATATTAGCATATTACTAAACGTCACAAAAGAGTTGTATTATGAGTTCATAATCAACACTATAACCGACATCAGTAAAGGATTTCCAAGATTGAATCCAAAAGAGATATACAACACTTATTTTCCAATGAAAGTAAAACATTAAGTCATTTGAATATATTTGACAAAAAAGAAGATGCACATTGATGATGGATGATTGAATAGATTAGTAACCTTTAATTTTTAAACTTATTACTTAATTATCTTTTTAAACTTAAAAATTTAGAACTTATGTATGTTCTTCTTCTTAATAAGCATAAGTAGGAAGATAGTGATCAACTTCTTAGTATATTGTCCAGTTGAAATCGTCTTTTGAAAAGTCCATGGTCACATATGGATAGGTAAAGAATGTGAACTACTTTTATGAATTAATCACCAGTGTTGTCCAAGAAATAGAAGAGAAACGAATTGTCCAAGTAACAATAGATAATGCAACTACATATAAAGCAATTGGACAAATATTGATGGTTAATGGACCACATTTATATTGGACACCATGTTCCACTTATTTATTTGATTAACATTAAAAGATATATGCAACGATCTTCAAATTGACCAAGTAGTTGAGAACTTGAGATGACTCAGTTCATATCATCTTTCATTTATAGCCATAACTTCATCCTTAAGCTAATGTGGGAGCATACGAAAGGCCAAAAGTTCCTACAGTCCAAGGCAACCTGGTCCGTTTCCCATTATATTTCCTTAGAAAGTTTAATGTAGCAGACACATCCCCTTCATAAATGATACTTTTACCACGATGGGCTACTTAGATTGTTAGGACTAGTCCTTCAGATAAGAGGAAATGAAAGAAGGTTGAGAAAACCTTAGAAAATAAAGACTTCTAATGAGAGATAAAGAAGACCCTTCATATATTGCAACCCTTCGTCAAAATTCACATAATAGTAGATGGGGATAAAAAGACAAATAGGAGTTATCTTTATAATGCACTTAAGCAGGTAAAAGATGAAATCACAAAGACGATGTTAGACTTCAACAAGTGATGGGATAACATCGACAATCGGTGGGATCAAATGATGATCCAATACATGCAACTATGGAATACAATCTCTTGAGTATTTCTCTCTCTACGCATCTGAGAAATGAGATTACCGTAACAAAAATAACAATATAATATCTCTGGTCTCTTAATTTCTTCCACCTATTACTACCCTTAACTTTTTAGCTCCATATTGGACAAACTACTTATATCATATATTCTCTCTCACTTAATTTTCTATTATTATTTTAGTTAGATAGTCTTGTTAAATTTGCTTCATATAATGTCAACATTATTATAGAATCCATATAAAGATTCATCTTGACATTATTGTCTAGTAAAATTCAAAACTTAATATTTTTAAGAATATATATATACAATTAAATCAAGATGCCACATCAATCTCAACTTCGTACTGTTCCAGATGAAATTTAAGTCTAACATAAAATTCCTTGTATGTCTCGTGTTTACAATAGTTCACCTTCTCTGCTTTTAAATATATGTTAGCTTATTTTGATGTTTAATTAGAGTTCACTTGTCCTTATTGAAAAGATTTCGCGGCATTTTACACTTAAACATACACTTTGATTGGCATTTTTGAGATTCAATCTCTCGAGATTTTTCTGAGATCTCTCCAAGATCTCCTCTTTTCAGTCTATACAAGATAAAATAAAGATGTGAAATAGCAATCCTTGCATACAACGGGTACTTTCTTTGTCATTAAATCAAATCATATATCACATTTTTTATTGTTATGCTCTCTATTAACATGGATTGTGTTGTCACTTTTTTTTTTGAACAGAACAGACGGCGCAACGGCGCCGGACCGCGCTGCACAACGCGTGGCGAGGGATCGAGCATCCGCTCGACCCCCACTAGATCCACCCCGCCCCCGTGAGGTGGCCCGGACAGACGGAGCCGGGACTCGAACCCAGCCCCTGCTCCCCCAGGAGCAGGGGCACACGCCAACCGAGCTAAGCTCGGCCGGCGGATTGTGTTGTCACTTGCCAGGTCACTTTTGTAATCCTAGATATTGTTGAACTTTGATATTCAAGCTGATTAACAAGCTTCTAAATAGTAAGAAATAGGTCATCTATAAAATATTCAAGGATGACAACCGATCAATTATAGCATGCAACCAAATACATAACTATCAAATAAAGGAATTCTAGTTGGGACATCAAGGGTACAATGAGTTGTTATACTTTTAAGTCCTAGTACGTACCATCCGATCATTTTTTTTTTGCAATTTAGGTGATTAATTATTTCAATCATCTTCTAACATGCAATGATATTACGCAGTTAACTAGTGGAAGAACCGAGGTAAGGCATCAAGATCCGAGGACTTCGCAGGTGTTGCATTAAGAGTACTGAACCAAATTACATTAACGTCAGAATGTGAAAGGAAACGGTCAGCATTCAACCTAATTCATACAAAACAGTAGAATAGACTAACGTCAAGAAGACTAGAGCAATTGGTGTAATGTCAATACAACATGAGATTGAAGCTTAAGAATTTGGAGATGATGAGAAAAAACTAAAAGAATGCACATAGGTGGATATAGGAAGTGGCTGGAAGATAAAATGAGTTGGTTACCATACACGAAGCCAACATTGATTTGGAGGATATCTTTGATAAGCAAAATTCGTTGCAAGCTTGGGTAAATGATTAAGAAGGATTAAATGAATCGGAGTTCAACTCGGAAGATCGAGAATAAGCACAAGAAGAACTCAACGACGTATCTCAAAGAATGTCATATTCCTCATTTGATGACAAAGAGATAGAAAACCGGAAAATTTTCTCACCAAAATAAGAAATATAAGAGTAAAGGTGAATATGTTGCAACTAACCCACTGGACATTGTAGATGCAGAAACAATTGATAAGGGACAAGAAAACATGCCAAAGCCAAACATTTGAATTCAATACCAGATGTCGACTGCTTTAACAACAAAGAGCAGTAGCAATAAAACATTGGAAGTGGAAGGAAATAATGTTAATCCAAAGAGAAGCAGTTCACTGAAATAGAATGGTACACACATGGTGCAAGACACATCATGATGCATAGTTGCAAGGTGGTCAAGATCAACATAGACAACAAGGCAACAATTAATACTACAAACAATCTTATAGAGTTGATTCATCTCAAAACCCTTGATTTCCTATACATCACGAGAAGTACGAGACAACTCAAACAATATGGATCATCAACGAACACTTCCACGCATTTCACGTATGATAGTCATGGTGAATCATTGAGAACTTATCCTAAAATGGTTATACAATACAGTGATGAGTACAATCATCATGCATATATGTTTTGTATTCTTCCAAAATGACATAGGTAAAATATATAAATTATGTACAAGAATAACAAAATGTAAGATTTGAATACGAATAAAAAATTAGTCATAGTCCCTATTTTTTTAAAAAAAATGACATTTTCCGTATTTCTAAAGCATTTTCCTTTATGTTTTGCATTTTTAATAATAAAAACATAATTTTCTAACCGACCAGACCAGGTCGAGACCCAATATGTTTTGGGTCCAACAGACCCCAGCCCAACCCCGACCCAGCCTTTTTTTGATTAAAAAGAAATCTAAGAAAATTCTAATTAGAAAGGTAGAAAATATCAAAATAAAAAGAATAAAATGTGGTAGACCAAAATTAACATAGAAAAGATAATATGATTTGAGTGATTCAAATATCTCTAAAAAATAACTCAAAATCCATGAGTGTAGAAAGAGAATCCATATGACCAACACCAAATAACTTGGATTAAAGGTTTGAGTTGAGTTGTACTTTCTCCAAGTCTCCCCTCCCACTTTCAATCTCTCAATCATTCATATGTATCTTCATCTCCATTTCTTGTTGTTTAATTATTTTAGTTAACCGCTTATTTCAATTATCAATGTGGAAAATTTTTATCATTCATCCAGACATTTGTAGGTTGAATAGAAAAGATAATTTTTCTTCTTTACGCATATGTTTGGATTCAATTTAATGAACTTGTGGAGTGTTAACATTTGTATTGATATTCTATATAGCATTGATTATCTTGGGTCAAATGACCCTACAAAGTGACGCTTATGCAGGAGATATACGGCTGAAGCATGCAGCACACACTTGGTCGCATTGGCCACCTCATTACCTTGACAATTTATAGGCATATTTGCCCGCAGAAGGAGAACCAGATCAGAAATGTTTGTGAGGCATGTCAGACAAAATGAAAAGTATTTGCAACAAAAAGAGTGCCAAAGGATTCATGAGCATGAAGAGAAGCATCATCAAGGGATTGCTAGAGATGCAACATGTACAGCGAGAGAGATGGGTACAGTTTGGTGTTCACATGTTAGAAGGAACTCAGACTACTTCACAAAGTGGCAATAGTTTTAAGTCGTGATTAAGTAGATTAATTTAGGCCCATCAATGAAGAAGATAAAAGATCCGATCCATTTAAAGCCTTTAGTAAATAAGCACTTACTTTAAAGATTTATTGTTTTTATTATTTACATGTTATATCATAAATTTTAAATAGACATATAAATGGTTATTTGTATATAAACCGAATATATAAATACTTATTAATTTAATAATCATTAAATCAGCAGTTATTTAAGTATTTAAACCATTCGTTTGCAAGCTTTATTGAAACAAGTAAGCTCCATTCTAGCTCGGCTCATTAAAAAATTTGCATCATCTAACTTGTCCAAACATGTTCATTTGGCATAGGAAACGAGCTTTGTCTAATCTTTATTGAGCCAAGTCCCAAATTATATGCCGATGATATCAATTCTTCTGTGCCATCTGAAGTGTTTTTTTTTCCATCGAGTATGGCACACAAGATTTCAGAATCAGAATCGGTAAAAATAAATTTGAATCGAATCGGTCCAATTCGACCGATTCTTAAAAAGAAAAAGCAATTCGGAATCGATCCGAATCAAATTTTTTTATTTCTTTTTCTTTAAAAAATCAATAAATTCAAGAAAGTTTCCAAAAAATATGAAACACGGTAAAAAATTGTTAAAAATATAAATATAGTGTCTACATGCCATAACAATGAAAAAACATTATCATTACAAAATTATAATATACATGATAATGATAATGATACATATGATATACCCTTCACCAAAATTGGTGATATTGAGTGTCATCCTCATTTTCGCTATGTATAAATACTCAATTCATTATTATCCCTCATGATTGGTACGTACTCATATGAAAATAGTGATTCAACCATCTGGCTAAAATCATAAGTTATCCTAGAGTAAGTATGTAAATGAATAGGCTTAAAATTTGAATAAGTGGGGTATGGATAATTAGTTGTTGCATACTCATCAAAGTACTTTTGATATCAGTGTTACTTCTCCCACTAAAATGTTATATAGAGCCCAAATATGATGCACCTACACCACTAGTATGAGCACTAAAACTAAAAACACCTCCTCCTCCGGATGCTCCTCCTCTGTATTCTCCTTCTCCACTATCACCACCTCTTCTATATAAAGACGACGAAGGCTAGGTGGGTGGTATGCACTCTTCCTCGTTCTCATCTGAGGTGGTATTGTTGCTTCCAATCACATGACGTCACCTAATGTCCTACTCCTATTTTTTATATTTTTCTTCTTTTAATTGGGATGAAGTGCCAAGGCCCAAGCCATGTTGAACCTTCTTCAACGTTGGAAAATGCCCATGCAGCTTATGTGTCATTTGCTTTGTTTTCGTAAAAATTGTATAGTTAGGCTTGGACTTAAGGCTAGAGGTGGAGAAGGGACTTGAGATATCACTGGAACTAAAGTTGGGGGTTGTATATGTTAAGCATCATGAGTAACCTCCTCTGTAGGTTCACCCTCAACACCATCAAACTCCCCTTCAACCCATGCACGCTCATCTAGGTCAAAATATAGTGATGATCTCCCTTCCTAATCCGCTAACCAAGCAAAAAGTGGGTGTTCCTTTAAAACAATATTGTTCATATTCACCTCTTCAGGCACTTAAGACTTTGAAATAGCTCTCTTCATAAAGCCCTCCTGCAAATCTTGCAAATCTCTCCTCTGTCAACTTTTGGTACGCCTTGATGTTCTTGATTCACAAGTGCATGTTGTAGTGACAGAACACCAGATTGTCTAACCTCTCATATCTCAACATATTCCTTATCGTCGTGTGAATAAGGCTAAAGGTGCTCCAAGTCCCTTTCACAATAAGAAAGAACTGGTGTTTTGCCTCAATATGAGCATAACAACAATGGAAACTGGTGAATCCTATCCACTTCTTATGCTCACTTGCACCCACCATTCAAATACAACAAAAAATAATCCCCAACAGACTGTTAGTATTATTAAATAAGATTATTCTAATCAATGAACTATTACAACTTAGATTTATATACACGGAGAAACATTATCATAGGAGTATCTCAAATATGGATCTGTGTACAATCCAACCATCAGCCTATATGATTGCATCTGAAAAAGGATACGCAACAAGTTAGTATCTTCTTTTTAAAAACAAGTTCAATATTCATTTGTCACTTACTTCTAACTCAACTTTTGTCCTATCCTACTGGGTCCATGAAGTCTTCTAATCATGGCCAATGTGTCCCTCACCACCTCATTGTCATTGCACACATTTCCTCTATATTGAATATTAGGGTTTAGAAATTATCCTGCATTCAACACATAATGTAAGATAAAAACACACATTTAACAATGAAGGGAGAACCTTGAAAATGAAGTTTGTGAAAACGACCTACTATATACACATCATGGTGCAATGTCCTGTCTCATCTGACATTCACAATTTTTCACCACTTCTTGTAGTCTCGGAGATTCTTCTCCTTTATACTCAACTTTGCCCTATCCATTGCATCATATAGATTTCTCAAGTCATTTCTATCATCTGAGTCCACTAACCACAACACATTTACCAGTTACTCAATGATGAACAAATAATATTCGATCCTCTTCCAGAAACATTTGTTCATGATGAACCACTCCATCTGTGCCAAAATCTTTAGCTGGTCTATCATATTATGCAAATCAGCCAAGTATATTATATATTCCTAGGATGCAATAAATTGCACCAGTGCATGTCTATACGTATGTAAACTCTTCATAGCAATGAAATTTGTGACAAACCATATAGGCCTAAGCCTAATGAGATCACGTCCCTCTGTATGTTGTCTCATTATATGTAATAATCGAGGATGTGAATAAATAAATAACATGATAACTTGAGCCTGGCTAACAAGAGTGCACACTAAAGGCTCCTTATCAATATCCTCCAACATAAGATCTATAGAATACATTGTACAAGTAACCCATAATAGATGGTGTCTCTTCTCCATTAGATCTTACCCGCTGTCTTGAAGGAGAGCTCATTATCTGTCACAATTTGCACAACATTCTTCTCCACAATCTCCACCACAACAGCACTTATCAAAAAAAATATGTAGTCAACATTTTTAATCTTACCACAAACATCTATTGACTTCAAAAATGTGGTGCCCTTTGAACAATAAATCAAAAAATTAATTATGGACCGCTTTGTAATACCAATCCATCCATCGCACATCACTACGCACCCCCTCTTCTTCCAGACTAGTATGAAGCTATCTATCCATGACTTCAGCTCCTCTATCCCCACCTCGAGGTCGGCTCCATATATGTATCAGCTATTAGAGACTTGTAATCATGGTCCGGCCTCAACTATAGCATCCATTATAATCTAAAAGTAGGGGCTAATGAACACGTACGCGGGGATACTGCATAAAGCCATAAACATACATGTATAAAAGTTAAAGAAGTTTGAAAAATAAAGTTGAAGAAAATAAATTAACAATAGTGCCGATTACTTTAATGCCTTTACATGCTTGCTCTAATGTCCTCTAAAAAGCAATCTGCCTCCTAAAGCAATACGGGTCATCCACTAGTGATGTGGTGGCCGGATGTGTGAAATGTGAAAAATGATACACCACAAATGTCCTCTCTCTTACTCCCACACCCTCACTAGGTGGGGGTCAGCTAGATTGTGAACGACGAAATAGAAATTCCTAGCTCCAAAACCTCCTACTCCCCTCCTCTCCTCCTCTTTCTGTGCATGCATGCTTGCATGCCTCACCGTCCTCAACTCAGAATCTATGGAAGACTTATCCTAATCATCCTCAGATATAGCCCGGGATTTTTCTTTCTCATGCCCTTTTTAGGTCAGATAATCATCTCTTCTCCCTATGAGCTCATCATGTAACTCATCTCTCTGTTTAATCTGGATCTCCCTCTGTGAACCTTTTCCTGCGAGGTAAGCCCTCATAGCCTCACTGCTCTCCCTAGACACATTGTCACATTTTTTTCACATTGCCACCCAATCCAACTGTGTTCTTTCTATCCAAACATTCTCCCATTCATTTGTTTCTCACACCGCTTGCACTGCACTTGCTTCTTCTCCATATCCACCATGTGACCGTACTCAACATTAAATCTCCTTGTTCTATAATGTTACCAACCTAAAACTTTAAAATAAAATAATATATTAAATTATTAACTGGAAAAAAGTAAACAGCTAGAGGGAAGACCGAACCAGGGGAATGTTCAATGTGGACAGCCCTAAAAGGGACTATACGGCCATCATAGTCACCCGGGGTGAATGTCGAGGGAAAGGGGACCTCAACACCCATTTACAAGGCAGTTCAATCATCTCAAACTCAGAAATCATTGGAAATAGGTTTACAAGGAGGAAGTCTCACCAATGGGGAAAAAACAAAATGTTGAATAGAGAAATCACCAGAGCCCTCAGAGGAATAGTCTCTGAATCACCCAAGAATCGCCTAAATCGCCGATGGAATCACCGTGGAATTGCTGCCGCAGTAGCTAGATCGTGCTGAAATCGACTAGAGATCACTGGAGATGCAAGGGGGAACACCAAAATCACCAAGTCACCTCTGAAATTGCAAACCTTAAAACTCTTATTGCAAGAATCAACCCTTCGAGATCGATATCAACCTTAAACAGCCAATATCTTTTGGACCGGGACTTAAGTTGTCTTGGTTGAATCGGTCAGATCGAACGTCAAAATCGGCCAAATCGGATCGATTCAAACCAATTCAACCGATTTGGACCAATTCAGTTGGAATTCCAAGTGGAATCGGTCCTTCCAACCTAAATTGGATCGAGATCTGATCTAATTCCAAAATTGGCTGATTTCGATCCAATTTGACCGATTCTGCGAACCATGATGAAGTAGGACAAGTCATAATACATTAATTAATTAAAAGGAAACAAAGACTAGATAAAAGACATCACTAAATATAACATACTAAGAAAAACTCACATGAATATGACTTTCCAAGCTGAAAAAGAAACTATGCAACTTTCCTATAATTAGTAAAATTAAGAGAAGCATGATTAAAATTTTGATTCAAACATCAGAATAAAATAGCTTATGCTCCATATTTCACTTAAGAGTCCTCATTTTCGGCTTAATATGGTTTTGAAAAGTAAAAACTTTATCCTCCTCTCTAGGTTGTACTTTGTAAACTTGTTTTAATAAACTTGAAAACACTCCGCAATGTCGTTCAAAAGATGAGAAAATAGCCAAATCAAAGGATGCAGATCTAGAAACAAAAAACGTCAAATAACTTCTAAGGGAAAGCACACGACAATATATCAAATACTACAGTAAATTAAGGTTCTCTTGTTCTAAACAGCTTGCCTAGTCCTTAGTGGAACTTAAAGAACGACCAAGATCTGAGTGGCAGGTCCACGTAAGCTCTCTTTAAACCATTTAGGGTTAAAAGAGTTGCAGGATTTTCTTATACTAATCTCCTTCAAGTAACCAGCAACTTCTTCGTTCAGTCTAGACTTCACGATTGTTATGCTGATTCTCAAATATTAATGTACATCCCCTATATTTTTTTCACAGTTAAGGTAAAATTCCTGGGGCACCCTCTGAATGACCTTTTTGATCTAACTCTCATTGCTATGTCCGCTTTCACAATCATATAAAACTTGATAAATTATGTGATGCTGACCATTCTCAGAAAAAATAGTGACAATTTGTACATGTGCCTCCAAAGGTAGTATGGCAATTTTGATTATCTTCATCTCAATCTCTGCCCAGAACAGAAAACAATAAATTTAGTGAACTTAAGAAGATAGCATAAACACAAATATGTACATACCGAAGAATAACTGTTTCAACATTTTTAGTTAAATAAATTATTTAAGCTTATTCCACGGTAACTCTAATCCAAGAGTCTCATAGAACAACTCAGATTGTTCATCCAACCTTGAACTCATTTAGTATGGATCTAACTACAGGGAACGAGGAATTCTGAGTCTGGATAAGGATTGGGACAGCTAGGATTGATCCGATCTGGAATCCGGATCAAGATCAGATCAGTCAATCTGAGGGAAGAAAAGCCATTCCAGCATCGGATCTTCCAAAACATCAAAAATATATGCAAAAGAATTACACAGGATGGACCAACAGCCAATTCCAGTCAGCTCCGACCTGGATCAAGGTCAGATATCAGACCATAATTGCTCAATCTGGTACCTTACAGCCCAATCGCAGCAGAAGTTCCTCCCAAGACTGAGCTTCCTTCCCTCAGGATTGGATCAGCCTATGTCGATCCCGGTATGGATCTACTGATCTTGCAAACCATGACGGAGCAAACATTTAATACCGGAAATAGATTCCTAGACAATGCAAGGCGGTAGTCTAAGGTATTTACAAGGTTATGTTATGTGCTTAAACATATAAGTAATATAACAAAAGGCATATTATTGATGCAGGACAGTGCAAGTGGACCGATGGCTAAACGCTGTGAAATGGCATTAGGAATCTCAAAATAACTAAAACATGCTGAAATTAAACGAGCCGGCCTTAAACCGGTCAAACAGGCCTGAACCGGCTTGAAACAGGCTGAACCGGCCCAAAAGGGGCTGAACCGACCGGTTTAGGCGTTGAACAAGCCTCTGGCCGGCCGAACCGGCTCTGAACCGGTGCAAGCCGAGCTCAAACCCAATTGAACCGACTCAGCCAGGGGGGATCAGGACCGGCTGAACCAGTGCCGGCTTGTTCCGGCACAACTTAACCACAAGGGAGTCGTGGCCAGGCGGCCACGTGCCGCATAGCCCGTTGGGGGACATCTTCAGCCGTTCCCGCTCGTGCGAGGCTTTCAATCGGCTTCACGCCATCTTCCTTCGCGGCGTCTCCACATCGTCGTCCAGTTGCCATCATTAACGTGGGAGGGAAAGTCAAAAAGGAAGATCCAACACCACCTTCTTTGACCCCTTCCTCTACTTCTTCTTCTTCATCCTCTATTGCTAGTTGTCGGGCGGGAGGCTCGACAGAACCAAAAAGGGTGGCCGGCATGGGGTCTTCACGGCTAGGGGAGGCAAGGAGGGGAGGGGAGGTGCCGATGAGAGAGGTGGAACTACTCTGGGGATTGCCAGAGGTGGAGGTGAAAGCAGTGGACAACTATTCACACAAACAGAGCGTCATCGACGTAGTCGGAGGTTGCCAGTGATGAAGGTGAATGAGAACGTCGACGTCGATGGAGTCAAACCAAAGAAAGGGAAGGTGAACAGGAATGGCACAGAGGCCGATCGGAGATAGGGGAGGGAGACGTCAAGGCAAACCTCCTGTCGATGGTGGAACGAAAGCGGCCGGTGCCAGAGACAAAGAAGACAGCTTCCATCACGAAGGGGGTGAGGTGGATAACCAAGGGCCAAGGCCCTGCGCACAGAAGGGCTCCAAAAATTTCAAACAAAAACTCTATCATTTCCAACGTTGAAGCCCTCTTAAATAGAGGAGCCATTTACAAAAGAGACCTCCTAAATGACTATTTACAAACATGAACAATACATAAGAAAAGGGACTTAAAATACTTCAAATATTTACATACATGTCTAAAAGGACATAAACGAAAATAAACAAAAAACGGACCAAGCTAGGTCATCACATACCTTATCAGCATATGGCAAAAAGGATGAAGAATGGTTCATCACAATAAGAAGAAAGAACTTGAAAGCCATGAGTCGAATGTCAAGGACCAAATGGGTCATAGCATTAAATAAATAAGCCATCAATAAGGAAGTAAGAGGACTAGTAATTTCCTGCAAAAGAGTAGCCTGCCATTAATATCCATTACAAAGAATAACTTGCAAAGAAGCAACATTCTGAGCATAACAGAAAATATAAGTGTACCAAAAAAGCCAGCAACATATGTACCAGCAAAAAGAGGAAGAAAAACAATGCCAAATAACAACATATTCAAATAGAATTGCGTTCAATTCAACTTCTCCTTACACACAAGTTTCGACCCCAATAATGGAATTGTAACATGTGAAACCTTAAAAATTTTAAATTTACAAAATCAAATTTTCATCTGATTTCCATTTTGGAAAAAGAATTTTGATTATGCTGAGCTTGCATTGACAACTATAAAAATAAGTGATATTTCATGAGTATTAGCCAATACATGATATGCAGAAAATTATGTATGTTGAGGTTTTGGGTTCATTAAAAATGTCTTTGGGCTTCTATCTATCGGATTTACGAAATATTGATGTCAATTGCATCAAGAATACTCAAACACCCTTTATTAACCATCACAAGTAACTCATAACCTGGAAACCTGTATCCACAAAATAAACACATGGGAGATATAACCTCATAAACTCAATGGAATGCAAACTTAGTATCTTAAGTTTGTGTTCAGTTTAATTTGTGTTTTGTGGAGGTGCATTTTAAAAGATTTCCATTTCTCAAATTTGAGATTTCAGATTAGTAAGATTATAATTTAAGGATTTGTTACGTAATGAATTATTAACATTTTAGACTTTTTGGATCCTTAAAATCAAAATCTGATCATTTGGTTCCACTAAAAGTCAAATTTAGACATTCTTAGTATATTGGATCCAAGGCCTAATATGGGCATATTCAAATCTGATTTTTTATACTATCTTAAGGTGGATTCAGTCTTAAACATTTTTTTAGTTGGGACACATCAAATTTCAGATCATTGGAGCTCATTTTTATTCTAAGTCTTGGCATCAGACATATTGGATTTAGAGTTCAATAAACTCATCGTATCACCATGCAAGGTCTTTGCATTTTTTTGACCCAAGGTTTCATTAGATCCGAAATCACTGATCATATCATGCTCATTTCCTTAGGATAGCCCATTCATCGAGAAGTGAGAACCTAGCCTTTAAGACGTAAGTTATGGACATTCTGATTTAGGCATTATCAGCCATTTAGAAAACATTTTATTTGATCTGAAAGTTGGATCTCTTTCATTTTAAATCATTCATAGTTAAGCATTCCGGATTACTTGACATTTGATTCTATCAAACTCAGGAATCCTTATCAACCCATTAAATCTGAAATCAATATCTCAAGGCATTTTATTTAAACATTCAGATTTTAGTCTCCACCCTTGATCATCAGGTTTCCATTTTGGCATTAAGCATTTGAAAGTTTACTATGTCTGGAATAATCATTTGGAGCATTAAACTCAATCATTTTATTTTCGGATGGTGGCATTCATGATTGGGTATTCAAATTTCTCAACTTGTCTTGGCTTTCGAGACTCAGGTAATCATGTTAGCCATTTAGGATCCTATTCCTTGAGATCTCACCATTTTTTAATCTTTAAGTCAGAGGTTCTGGTCATCCAAATCTGAAACATTAATTATGGGATCCCCGGATGCATCTTCATAATATAAAACTCCAGATTTCCAAATAGGATTACTCATCCATGTTTTTAGCACTTGTACATTCTGGATCATACCCCTTGACAGCACATTTTAAAGAGATTTAGATCTGAACATTTAAATCTGAATTCGACAGCTTAGGTTCAGAATTTCAGCCCAACAGTTCTCATCGGATTTAGACTCAAGCATATTGCATTCAAATTTGGAAGGGCTATAAATTATGAGCATTTTAGAGACTCATGGCATCTATTTAGAGTATGCATGTACAGATTTCATGTTTCTTAAGACTTAGATTCAAATCTTAACCATGCTAAGAAGTTTGAATTCAAAACTTAAATGTTCAGATCTGATATTGATTCTACACCCGGATCGTCATTAAGTCCATAATTGACATGTCTTGGTTTCAGATTATACCATCATGATGATCATCTGATTTTTGGACCCTCTTTTGAAAGTTTATGGTTCATGGATTTAAGATTTTAAATCTCTTCTCATGTTTACATTCCATATAGTCTATGTAGGTTATCATACCCCAGCCAGAGACATTTGACACATGAATGTCATTCATATGATATGAGATACATTGGAGTACATCAACATGTGGAAATGTATGCATAGCCATATTTCCCTCAAATCATCATGTATGGGGGCATCTCCTTAAGGCCTATGTGGGCAAAGGATATTCCCCAATCTCTCTATTTAAATCTTAAGGTCAATTTAGCATGGTGACATGCATAACCTCCCCTAGATTAAATGGGAACTTTTCCCATAGTTGATGGAATGCATGCTCACTACATTTTTGGAAAGGATCAATGTATGGTGGGGGCATGCTCACATACCAGTCTAAGATTGGTACACCCGGGGACAAGCTCGTGTGTCCTCCAAAATTATGAAGGCTCTAACTGAATAGGCTAAGCCTCTTAAATATTTCGTTTCATTTCAACATTTAACATGATTCATTTTGCCATATGGGCCTCATCGGCCTGTCAAATATCGTCATATCGGCCATTGTGGGCCTGTCATAGCTTCATTGCATCATGGTCTTCATCTTCTATACATCTTGATGGGCTTTGACATGTCACCATCCTCAATGCACACTGATCTCAGCCCTTGCTGACTTTCTGCCATCTGCTGCTATATTCAAAGACCACAGCATGGGTTGTCACACCCAACCCCATGTGCATATTCAGATCAGGCCCGAAAGGGACCTATGACTCCTCGTATGGGGTCTAGATAGGACTGCTAAAAGCTATCTCAGAAGTAGGATGAGGGCCGGATATAGAGACTACATATTATTCCAACTTCCTTGGTCATGTAGCATCCGAAAAACACTTAGTTCAGTAAAAACAACATAAGCTATATTTGATGGGCCGAGATAGACTTAGTTTAGAAGAAACATAAGCCATAGATGGAGGCCATGCCTAGGCTCAATTTGAAAGGAAACATAGGCCATGTAAGATGGGTCTAAGATTGGCTCATCATGAAAAGAACATAGGCCATAAATTAGGTTCTATGTAGGCACAATACCATGTTATGTCCCGTCACTTTTTTGGCACAAGATATTGAGCATTCAAGTGCCAGTAATTGCCTATACACTGGTAACTTAGCATAGGTTGTGCATTAAATGGATATTGGCATGCATGGCAGGCGAGGCTATTTATGTGGAGTAGCCGTCAGCCAATGGGTATTCAAGAGAAAAGTTGAGGTATCTATGCATAGGCCACATAAGCATGACATGTGGAGATAGTCAACAGGTCTACCTTCATCACAATAGGCCATGGACATAGGGGGAAGAAGAGTGTGACCAGGGTACTAGCATAACCTGTCTATACTTTGCCTTCTCCAGCTTTTTCTCCTTGCACAGGTGGTGGCAGCTGCAGGATGAGGTGCTCTGGTGCTTGCTTCTTCTCTTCAACTATCGGGATCTGCAACACTCTCTCTCTCTATCTCTCGGAACCCCAGCAGCCTCTCTCTATCTTTCTGAACCTTTAACAAGGGGCGCTGCCCCCTTGACCCCCGCGACCTGACCGCGCAGGTCGATCCGCGACTACTCTGCGCCCCCCCATTTAATAATATTATAACAACATTTTACCATCACTTATACTATTGCACATATATAAAATTTTATAATCATAAATGAGTTATATACTTAAATTTTATAAATATTTATTTAACTTTCTTCTCTTTCACACACATCATATTTACTTATGTGCATTGATAAAACACTCATATTCAATTATAACATAACAAATATAATTATATTTATGTTTTTTTATATATAACAACCTCCCGACTCAGCCTTCCTTGAATACCGCCTAGGCAACGCCTAAGCGGCCGCCTTGTCGCCTAAGCGGAATCGGTACCCTTCAACGCCTTGGGCGCCTTGTCGCCTTGACAACTATGGTTTATATAGAAAGGTGGCTAGAAACCCAATGGGGACTGCTCCAACTCCCTCTCACATCCAGCGCATGATGGAGATGAATGGAAGAATACCTGGTCTGCCTCCCTATTTCTCAGCACATCCAGCGGGCCATTTGAACATTGGTTGAAGTATTTACCTTGGTGGACATCTCCCATTGGCAAATGACTCATCAATGGATAGAGAGGAACCAGTCAAGAGAGGTAACCATGGGAGATGTCCCACCAGGACTGCCTCTGCTTCTCCTACTGCTTAGGAGTATCCAGTGCTCCTTCGTTGACTAGCTGGCTGTGCAGTTATGGCCTATTATTTAGGCACATCCGATGGCTGCTAAATGAAGATAATGTCCTATCATTTAGCAGCTCCGGCAGCTACTCATCTTTGACCTAATTATCTCATCTATATGACATACGATCCAAGGGTGTATAACTGACCATCGATCCTACCTTTTAGAATCATTAAATTGATGCACAAAGGAGCATTAGATGGGCCACATTTAAATACCAATTGGGCCTGATCTCATGTAACATCTCAGCCCCCTGACCTTGCGCAAATAACCTTCCCATATTGGGGCTTGATCTTCCATTGATACTTAGCCCACTCGGTTGCCAACTTGACCTAGAGTAATTGGGCCTTACTGTGCTATTTAATATCTCAATTGAATTGGGCCCAGTGTTATCATATGTCAATAAATTTGGTGATCCTGATTCCAATAGGTCTTGACTGCATAGATATTTGATTTGAATAGGCACCGGAACTGATCTGATTTCCACTTTCATTCAAATGGATCCATTTGTCAACCAAGACCATGATCATACAAAATCTGATATAGATGGCCCAATTAACTCAAGATCTGAAAATTTGCATAAATAATCTTCAGAATTAGGCCTCATCTCATGTGGTTGCTCAGCCCACCAATTAAGAACTTAGGCTTGAGTAAATGGACCTTAAGAACCCATCGATATTCTTATTAAAATAAGCCCATCATCATCATATCTGTCCATAATCCTAATTCTCATAGGATTAAGCATTCAATCAATTGCTCAATTCATCAAAAATGGGCCCATCTTCTTGTAGGCTTGGTATAGGAACAACCTAGCTAGTTCCATTCTCCCCATCTTTGAGGTATCGGCCACCATCTTTGCATATTAAGACCATTCATTAGATCAGCCCTCGTGTTTGATCATAGCCATTGAAATCTTCATTTAATCATGCCCATTAAGAACTTTGGAATTATGTCAATATCTGATGTTTTACATTAACCAGACCATAAATCATTTTCAATTTCCAATTGGGTCTAGTTCTCATTAACACCAGCTCATTAACCAGACCATGAAATGTTATATTGGATCTGATCTCATACCATCCACAGCCCAATAACCATATTTCATGATAGACCTTAATATTGGACACAATTCCATATTGGCATTCAGCCCAATTTGCATAACATTTAAATCTAGTGCCAATGGGCTTCACACTTATTCAAATTAGGCCCGATAGTGATCAGCTAGGGTTAAATCTAAATAATTACCATTAATGCCCTTATTTATTTAAATAAAACATAAGCCTTGATCCTTGGTGTGGTGGCGCAACCCTCATTGTGCCAATGGGCTTCACACTTATTCAAATTAGGCCCGATAAAGGTCAGCTAGAGATAATTATCTAAATAATTACCATTAATGCCTTATTTATTTTAATAAAGCATAAACCTTGATCCTTGGTGTGGCTGCACAACCCTCATTGGGTTTGAGTAGGATCCAGATCCACTTAGGGATCCAGTTCATATCCAGATCCATCATTAACTCACTTAAACCTGTCATTCATTTAATTAAATTCAATTAAGTGGAATTTAATCCTTAAATTAAATTCAATCCTAGTCCCACCAGGACTAGTGGTGGCGCAATCCCATATGGGTTTGACATGGATTCAGATGCTCCTTTGACTCCATATCATATCCAAATGAACTGTTGGCGTATTGAATCATATCCTTTGGCAAATCCAGCACAAGGAGTCTATATCCTACTCTTTCTCTCCTCCTCCTCCTCTGCCGCAGCCACCTTCTGCTGGTACCAGACTTCTCGGATTACCATATTGCTGCTCCTGATTAAGCATCGGGCAGTCCTGGATTGAAGGGGAGGCATCCCTCTAGTGGTCTGATCCTTCTCCAGAGCATGGAATGCAATCTCCCGAGAATCTCTCGAGATCTCCCGAGAATCTCTTTTCTTCGGTGCATCCGAGAAACGAGATCGCCGAAACGAGAATATCTATGTAGTAACTGTGATTTCTTGATCTTCTCCGCCTATTATTATCTCCAATTGTTAGATGATCTTATTAAGTTTCCTTCTTATATTGTCAATTTTATTATGGAATCCATCCAAATATTCATCTAAACATTATTGTTTGATAAAATATTATAGCTTAATATTTTAATGACTATATATGTACAATTGACCCAAAATGTTATCAATCTCCTATCCATATTGTTCAAGATGAAACTTTGGTCTGACATAAGATCCTTTATATGCCTCATGCTAACAATAGTTCAACATCTCTGTATTCCGTTTTTAATTCTCTCACAGCTTATTTTAATATTTAATATGAGTTTTCTTGTCCTTTTTAAAGAGATTATATGACATTCTACATTTAAACATGCACATTGATTGGTATTTCCAAGATCTAATCTTTTAAGATTTTTTCGAAATCTTTTATCTTCAATCTCCGTGAGATAAAATATAGATGTGAGATGACAATCATTGGGTAAAGTATACCCTGCATAAATGAAATCCGAGATCCGATCTCCCGAGATTTTTCCGAGAATCTCACGAGGTCTCTTCTCTTTCACGCTTCCGAGACGAAGCCGAGATCCGAGACGACAATCCTTGCTCCAGAGTCTATTGGATTCTTGTATTTTCTCCTTGGTCTTCGAATGCCTATCTGCTGGACAATTTCAAAGAAGGATTCTGGGCATCAACAGCATCTAGTAAGCTTCCTTTGCTTCTATGTTTTGTTTCCCTGGTGTTAGAGGATATCCCAAACCCTGAATTATTTAATTTTCAGACCCTATAGGCAATCAGCTGAGCATAATTGGTGTAGGAACCTTCTATCCATCTTCCTTGACATCAAAAGTAGTATCGCTTATTTTGTGTTTTTCATCCTCTACTCCCTGTCCACGCTGAGCTTGTGCTCGGACCTATATGTGTCTATTAGTTGGTTCTGAGTTAGATAGGAGCTATCAGATTCAGGATCCGAGTATACCTTGGTCCAATCTGATTTCAGCAATCCCCCTTGGCATCAAATTGTCTATTGGATGCATAAGATTTTGAAAAGGAACCCTTTATTCTTCCCCCTTACTATCGGTAGTAATAGGTACGCTCTCTATTTTCTTTTCCTTGTCGCCCTGGTGCCTTAGAAACACAGCCAAGTTAAAGAGGATAAATGATCTCCTCATTTTGAACATATTCCAGCTTGAACAGGTCCCAACTCTTCCTTTTTTGTGATTGCCCTTTCTCAGTCATGCCCCAGACCTGTTAGCATCTATCAGGGCTCTGGGGGAGTCAATCCCCCATTGCTTTGACAATTTCCAGACCTATCAAGGTCTGGATTATCTCATTCTTCCATCTGTTTGGCCAATCATCCATCCAGCATTTTATAGATCATAGATTTCTTCTTCATCTTCCATAGGAAGCTTCAAGTGAGTGTTTATTTGCCTCCACCGGAATGTTTACAGTCAGATTCACAAAAGTTTATGACTGCATAAACCATCTTTTGACTGATATGGTGGTGTTCGAAAATGGAATATCCTGTCTTGTTTATGCCATTATGTTGAGTGTTAGGACCTAATATCCTTCATATATTGATGACTTAATGATTTAGCCATCAGATTATACATACCAAATCACCTTAGGCTCTAGTTGAGAACATATATCCTTCTAGTCAATCATGCCTATCAGTTTGGCCATTGGACATATTAGAATCCAGGAAGCATAGCTCTTCCTTCCTCATCTTCTATATGCAAGATAATGAAGAGATTCTCCCGACCTTGATAAGCTTCATATATATGCCTCCAAACTATGACTCTAGCATCCAAGACTTAACAAATTCTAAGTTCTTCTTTCATTGGCTCCTGGGGGGTACTAAACTGGATAAGAAATTTTGAGATTACCATGCTTCTCGGCAGCAGTAGAGTTGAGGGAATTGGTTCCCAATTCATCTTTTCCTATCTCCCGTTGCATGTAAGCTTGAAGGAGATGGCCGGCACCGGCAGCAACATGAATGCCGCCATTGCTCCCTTATTTTGCTACCATGGGACTTAATATATATGTTAAAGTCCATGACCGGCAGCACGGGGACCTCTTCCTCTCTATCTGATTTTGAGAGGTTTCCTTGGGTCCATATCTCTATGCCAAGTGGCATATATTGCATCTTACCATGGATTGCGGAATCGGCGGAATCGATCCGATTCCGACCGATTCCGGAATCGGATCGGTGGATTCCGATCCGATTCCGGGCGGAAGGACCGATTCCGGGAAGAATTCCGCGGAATCGGACTGAATCGTCTAGAATCGGTCGGAATCGATCCGATTCCGACCGATTCCTTGTGGAATCGGTCGATCCGACCGATTCTTCGGAAGGCCGGGTCAACCCCGGCCCGGTTCGATTCCCGGTTCGACTCTGGACCGGGAATCGACCCGCAGAGCAGCTCTCGGTCAATCCCGCGGCGGAAGGAGACTGCGCAGGCGATTCCGGCGCGATTCCGGGATTCCGGCCTCGATTCCGTCGATCCAGGGTCGATTCCGGCCGATTCCGTCGATCCAGGGTCGATTCCGCGGCAATTCCACCGATTCCGGCGATTCCGGCGATTCCAAGCTTGGCCTTCAAGGGATTCCGCCGATTGACTCGGATCGGCATCGAATCAACCTCTTCTTCGATCTTTGTAAGGTTTCGGTAAGATTTCTTCGCCGACAACTTCGTATGTCCATTCTTACGTGTTTCCGACGAGTTCGAGTGTCGTTAAACTTTACGATTTCCGTCCGAACAAGTCCGTTTAAGTTTTCGAACTATCCGTTTATGTCCATTTTGCACGGGAAAAATTCCGGATATCCCGTACGCCTATTTTTACACGTTTCCGACGACTCCGAGTAGAGTTAAACTCGGTGATTTTTGATCGAATAACTCCGCTCAAGTTGTTTGAACATCGATTTGCACGATTCGCACGATTTGCACGATTCGCAGGTGGCCCGTACGAGCAGAGGCATTCCTCCGCCACACCATCACCCGAGGAGGTGGACATGGACCAGATATTCCAGGAGGAGCATGCACTTGCCTCCTGGATAGAGGAGAGGGAAGCCAGGGATCATGCAGCTGAGTTTGATCCCGATGACCGTGCATGGGCTGAAAGAGAGTTGGATGGTGTTGAAGCCGAGGAGGATGCTCCAACTCCACCTCCATCTACTTCTCAGGCTCAGGCAGGGCCTTCTTCGCTTCAGAACATGAGCGGCCACCGTGCCTTAGCCCTACCGACTCTGGGCCCTGCCAGCTCGCTACCCCCGATTTCGCGGTCCGGGAAAACGAAAACAAAGGTGACGCACGAAAAATGGGAGGATTTGCAAAGTTGAAAAAAACTTTGGGTTCCCGGTCCTTTCCGGTACTTCGTAGATGGTCGAAGAGGTGAAGAGAAGGAAGCTAGAGGTCGAGCGTCTGTCGGCCCGGATGACAAAGACGCAGTGCTCCTTCTCACTCCTCGTGTGATGATGACGAGGAGTGCATACCGGCGACGCAGCCTATCAAGGCAGTGAGTCTCCGATTCACGGCTTCCAAAGCCGTATTACACGTCGGACGAGCGTACACCGCAGCCTTATATTATGGAGCCACAAGATCCGCACATTCGTCGGTTGAGCCAGCGGTGGATTACACCACCGGCCTCCACCATCCTCTCGCTTACGTCCCGGTTGCCCCGCGTCCGATCCATACGACCTCGATGGCATGGCACGCATTATTTTCATACGGATATGGTTCCGGACAAGATACAAGACTCGAGCACGAGGAGGAGCATCACGAGCAGCAGGGAGAGGAGGAAGACCCATATCTATATCTTGGATATTGGTAGTAGATTGATATGATGTAAATTTTTTTTATGATGTATCAACTCATTTATTTTTGAATCAATGGAATTGGAATATGTACTTAACTTCAAGCCTTCAATTAGAGTTCATTAGTATTTATTCGATGTGGTTCTGTGGATGAATGCATTGGTTATTTTTAAAAAAATTTCTAACTCATTTCCTATTTTTTTTAGAATTTTTATGGATTTTTTGGATTTTTTGACGAAAAAAAAATTCAAAAAAAAACCGATTCCGGACCGATCCGGAATCGATTCCCTTCCCAGGAATCGGCCGATTCCGGCCGATTCCTGGAATCGGAATCGGAATCGGTCCCAACCGATTCCGATTCCGGAATCCTTGCATCTTACCCATGGGTGGCCTGGCCATTAAGTTAAGCATCTTGGACGTTCCAGGAGTTGAATACATAGAGATTCTAAGATGATCCAACAAGCTAAACATCTTGGACATTCCATGAGTTGAAGACACGGAGATCCTAAGACGTTCCATCAAGCTAAGCATCTTGGACATTCCATAAGTTGAATACATGTACATTCTAAGATGTTTAGGACCTCAATCCCATATAGAACAGGATTCAAAAAGAAGTACGTGTATATATTTTTTGCACTTTACTTTCTCCAAAAGTTATGCAAATTTTAGATGCCAACGTAGCATCAACAACTTAAAAAAATAGATCTACAAATGCTTAATCCCGAATTATGTGGGTAGCTACATGATACTTTGGTTGCATTTTGGAAGAGAATTTGGTTGCATTTTGAAAGTGTTTCCCATTCACTTCTCCATCAAAGAAAAGATCTTCCAGAAAAATAGGATTTGGCATAAATATAGGACCTAGTTCTACTCCTAAAAGTAAAAGAAGAAAAAATTTTCTGCTTTGAGAGTAAGGATATCGTATTGATAGATGAGAGGATATCATATTGAAAATAAAGATCAGTCAGGCACGATAGCCAAGGGACAAATCAAGTACAAAGCTGGAGGATTAGTCTCCAAGATCAGCCAGAAACAAGACGGAAGCACCAGCAAAGTACAAAACTTGAAGATCAATCTCGAAGGTCGATCAGGCACAAGGCCAAAGCACTTGCAGGGTATAAAACCTGGAGAAAAGTCTTGAAGGTCATGTAAGCCCAAGGATCAGTCAAGCCCAAAAGTGGAGGATATTCTTTAAGCATGAAACCCAAGGCCAACTACAATCTGGTGATGAAGCCTAGGCGCCAACCCAATATGGAAACAGAAGATCTAAGAAGTCAAGCCACCAGAGTCAAGCACGTAAACGTCCTTAAATTCCCCTCCGCGTAACTTGACTCCCTCAAGCCGCACTAAACAAGAAGACCAATCAGCATAGACCAACAGAAGAGACAAAAGGAGCACAAAGCCCCAAGGCTCCCAAGCCAAGAAGACCAATCAGCATAGACCAACAGAAGAGACAAAGGGAGCACAAAGCCCCAAGGCTCCCAAGTCAGCCTTAGCCGGCTCGGATCAATGGCACCAGTCGGGTCCAAAGACACAAGAAAACAGCAGACCATACCCCTCACTAGGAAAAAAACAAGGGGAAAGAGAAAAAGAATGCAAGAAAAATTTGTACATACTCATTTTGTTAGAAAGAAATGAAAATAAAAATTGTACTATTTCCTCTATTCATTTGCATATATCACTTTGTATCATGTGCTATAGTGACAGTTAATCAAGAGTTGTAGAGCTGCAGCTTGTAATTAACATTGAATCCAACCTTGATGGAAAGAGGTTAGAACTTAACTCTAAGAATGCACTTACAACATCACACATCTACACAACCGAAGATACCTAACCATACCCCATAAACACATACATATCATTACAGCTTGACCCATGCTATACAGTACCCATATGACATCCATCTTATCCATAGCATTTTATTTTTCACAAGATGCAAAGATGTGAGGATCAAGGATTGCCAGATTGGATCTCAGCTTCATCTCAATAGGGTGAAACTATAAAAGAGAAATGATCTTGCAAGAATCTTGAGAAAACCTCTGGATATCGGATCTCGGATTAAATCTATGTAGGATATATTTTACATAAAAATATAAATTAGAAACAATAAAAAAAATAACAATAGGCCCACATAAGGGTTTTATGATGGATTCTGGTCCAATCCAACCCATTTGAAGTCAGATAAGCGCCAGATTCAGCGATAAGAGGAAGTAAATTGGGTTTATGGGAAGACACAGCGCATAACACTTTGACAGTTCCATCCAGGTGCGACCAGACTGCCCAGAAATTTTGGTTGTTCCAGTTCTCACGAGGTTAGTGAGACCAAGATTCTTGTCAAATCTCTAGAAATGGCAAACCATGGTGAGCTCTCAATTCGATGTCACTTCTCTATGATTATATACACCAGGACTCCCATGCAAAAATATCTTAAAGTAGGTAACTGGATAATGGAACCAACTAAAATTACACCACCATTTTCACAAGCCCAAAGATCCACCTAGTTATTGCTTAAAACAATGATAATAAATTAAGTGCAGTAATAGCAAGCATAATAGACCACCTTGACTTACCTCTTTGATTCCAGGTAATATAACTGCTTTCAAAAGGTTATAAAGTGTATCACGTACTGTCTTGTCATTGTCACATATACGTTCCCGTAGTTTCTCTATTATGACAAGTTTGTGCAATTTCAGCTCAGATGGATTTTTAAGAAGTAGATCTCGGATGCCTATCAAAGCACCTTCAAAATAAAAAAATAAAAATAAGAAATAGAAATCTAGATACTTCAATAAAAATAAATGAAAACATAAACATCAGTCAAAGGAAAAAAAACATAAGAGTAAACACACAATATACGACCAACAATTATCATTGTTACCCATGTGGCAGCATCACATACTAGGAGGCTTTTTCTAAACCTGTTATTTGCATTCATGTGTAAGGCAGTAAAAATAAGTTAAGAGGTTCTACTAGGCCCAGTAGAGAAGTAGAGAAAAAGTGTGACTTGCACGAGAATACAAATTCCAGAATTAGTAACGGCCGTTTAAGGCAATGTTCAGTTTTGCAAGTGGCTGCGGAATAAACGGACAAGGAAAATGCTATTTTGCTTAACCTTGGACAGTTTCGCTCTCAAGAATGAGGTGTTCCAGAAATAAGCAGAAAAAAATGGTTGATTGCCAAATTATTAAATATAAATATCCAAATGTAAATTATAATAGAGCATCAACACAAATTATATAATATAAATGTATTATACAATTATAGCATTAAATTTACGTTCATTGAAAAAGAAATAAATTTAAAATACAAATTAAATTAAAGTTTAAATAAATATACCCAACTCAACTCAACTAGAGACTTACTCAACTTAACTCAAGTCTAAGTCCCAAATTATTTGAGGTTAGCCATATAGATTATTTTTATCCATTCACGTAATCACGTCGATTTTGAATTACTTAATTAGAGATATTTAAATCGTCCAATTACCCTCTTCCAAGTTAACTTACATCATTTTTTGTTTCCATTATTTTAACATTTTTTATTTTTCTAATTAGTCTCCTTATGTCTACATTTAATATGTCCAAACCATCACAGTCTCTCCTCTTTCAATTTGTTTGCAATTGTCGCCACTCCTACATTTTCTATAATGTATTCGTTCATTATTCTATTTCATATAGTATAAGTACACATCCATCTTAAAATTCTCATTTTAGCCAAACTTATTAAAAAGCATGTTTTTCGTTTTATTGTCTAGCATTTGGTACCATACAACACAACAAGTCATATAGTTGTACGATAAAATTTTCCCCTCAACTCGAGCCTTAATCCCAAAATATTCAGGGTCAGTCATGTAGATTCTTTTTCTACACTTGTTAGCTTTGAGTTACTTCTTCAAATATATGAAAATCATTCAAATCATATTAGATTATCCTCCTCAAAGTTAACTTACATCTACCATATCCTTTTATTGTTTCTATTAATAAATATTCATTTAAAAATATATATCATAAAATATAAATAATAGTATGAAATACATAAGACTATAGATGTATGAATTTCAAATTGAAAATATGTAATATATAAAAGTTTTATTTTAATATTTAATAAGTTATTTTCATATTTAAGTAACATAGACTATAACTTAAAATAAACTATAATGTAGTGTATAAAAATAATTTATATTAATTTAAAATATGCAATATATGACAATGTTAAATGCTAGATGATAATACATAAATTTGACATTATGCATAATACATGATATAAGTATAATAAATGTGTTGTTTAAATATGGTCCCTAAAACCAAAATTTCATTAATGTGAGTACAACAAAATTTAAAAGATAGAGGAGAAGCAAACTTAAACACAAAAAAGCACAACCATCTAACAAGGGGGTAGACCGCTGCCACAATACTAGAAGATAGACCCAATGTGCGAAAATTTGTCCTAAATAAAAGTCTCCCCCTATCAAGAACCAAAGTGAGCTAGAGTCAAGTCCTTGACAAAGCATACCATAATATGAATAATCGCTCATAGATTGTCAAAATGGTCTTCAAAACTTCTTCTATTCCTCGTACGCCACACGAACCACAACATACTAGGGAGTGTAGGCTTCCACACAATAAGGTCTAAGGACCAGGAGCTCAAAGAAGGCCAACTTTGCAAAAGGAAACAGAAATAGCAGGTTTCACCCGATAGATATTCCAGCTTTTGCAATTGATTATCCATAAAAAATGATAATCTCACACTGTATGAAAAGACGATCAATAGTTTCATCCTTATCAACGTATAGATGTCTAAAAAAAATCTTATTAATAAAAGCACTTGTAGGGAGTGTGTGCCTAGTGAACTTCCACACCCACACAAAAACTTCGATTTTGATTGGAAGTGAAGGAACCCAAACTACTTTATGCCATGGGGCTTCTACACCTCCAAGGTCAACTTCCTTGAGATTCCTTCTAAAGGAAGAGCACCACCTCACATTGTTATTCCAAATGTAGTCAACACTAGCCTGAGGATTGTTGCTCAAAGTAAATAATAAAAAACATAATAGATAAAAAAGTATGCCCAACCTAATGGTCCTCCCAAAAGTTCTCCAGCCATCACCTAGAACTACAAACGAGGAAGACTGAAAAACTCCCGATTGCTAGAAAATCTGTCCCTGAAGTATTTGATCCAAAAATCAATGTCCACTAGTCTACACTTAGAGTGAACTATTTTAGCCCAAAGAGAATCTTTTTTATAATTAAGCTTCCACACCCCCCTCCTTAGTTGACCTAAAGGCACGATCCCATCTGATAAGATGCTACCCCTTCCTTTCATCAGTGCCTTGCCAAAAGAATCTCACCCTCACCCCGATACTTTCTAACTTGCTGCACACTCGCTTCAAAACCTCAAGTATAGAGAAAAAGAATAGAGGAATGCTATGTGGCACAACCTTGGATAACAATAACCTCCCTTGGGCAAAAAATATTCTATTCTTCCACCTTTGGAGCTTAAACTCCAACTTTTGGACCACACACTACTGGTCCCTACTCTCCCCCCCCCCCAATCTATAAGTAGCATGCCCAAATATCTAATAAGAAAAGAAGCCCATGGCATGTCAAAAATAACATGCCGACTTTCTTGAAGCAACTCATTCAAGTTGATGCCAATGAGCTCATTTGTTGATCTTTAGCACTGTGGCAGCTTGGAGAAGAAAAAGCATCATCCTTAAATTGAAAGTATTTGTCTAGCCTAGTGTTGGCGTACATTTTTTTCAAAAAAAAAGAGAAGGAAAGAGTAGAATAGATGGGCTGGCCTAGGAGCTGGCCCAATAGCCCATATGATCAGCCACAATTGGGCCCAATTGGGCACCCCAGCAGGGGCCGGATTTACCTGACCCATAATTGGCACATTTCAGCCAAATTCAGGCCTTAGGCGCAGCCCATAGGAGGGCTTGGGCCACAGCCTCCTGCTGGCCCATAAACCAGGCCCAAGTTGGGCCAGGCCCACTTCAACTCCAATGTGAACAGGCCCAGCCGCACCCACCTGCCACCTCAGCAGCCTTGTGCGCACTATACAGCCACCTCAGCCTCCCAACAGTCAGTTGAAGGAGGAGGAAGATGAAGGGACAGCCACTCAATCAATGGGATTAAATGGAGTAACTCCGATGGGGAGGCCAAGGGTCACCAACGTACACACACCTGCTGGCTGTTCATCTGCCCCCCACTCTCTATAAAAGGAGGAGGGGCGCACAAGCCAGAGGGGGGCTTCTTCAGACGCCGATAGGCTGCCGGTTTGTCCACTGCACCTGCTGCCCACTGCGCACCTGCTGCCCACTGCACCTGCTGCCTGCGGCCAAGAGGAAGAAGAGGAAGAAGAGGAAGAAGAGAAGAAGAAGGCAAGGTAGGAAGGAGTAATACGTACTAGCTATGTAGCCCTCTAAGGGCACTCTTTTCAACCTGTTCTAGCAGCCCTTTTCTGCCTTTTCTTCATCGGCAGAAAATGCCTCATCTCGGCTCAACTAAACCCCCTTAGAGTGGACTACACTGACCTCTAGACAGGCCATTTTTAGGTTCCCAAACAGGTCCATTTCCAGCCCATACTCGGCCCCAATCCAGGTCCATATACAGCCCATGTTTCGGCCCACCTGCAGGCCCATGTTCAGACCCCAAAACAGGTCCCCTGGTGACCCGATTCCATCCCATATGCAGGAGCCTCAAACTGACCCCAATCCAGGTCCATTGCCAGTCCAAATCCGGCCCCCAATCCAGGCCCAAAACAGGTCCCTAATCGGCCTCCTCTCAGCCTGCTGTCCAGGCCCCCCTTGAGGCCCATTAAACGGACCCCAAACAGGTCCCAAGCGGTCTCCAAATCAAACCCCTTCACAGGCCCTGTCCGGTCCCTAAATCAGACCCCAACCAGGTCCTGTTTGGTCTACAAATCAGACCCCTACACAGGTCATGTCTCAGCCTCTTCTGCCCACACTCCAGGCCGCTGCAGCAGGGGAGAAAAAACTCCCAAAACAGGTTCTGCAGAGGTCCAATGAAGTGGTGGACAACAATTTGAAGGTGGGCCGACTTGAAGGTGACGGCCCGGCACCCCTTGGAAACCGTCCGACGGGCCAAGGGCACAGCCGGGTGGCCTTCCAAGTCGGTCCAGCCAGGCAGCTCCAGCAGTGCAGCGGCTTCCCAACAGGCCCTTCCGGCCCAAAACAGTCCAAGACAGGCCCGGCGGGCCTATGAAGATTGAAGGCCAGCTCGGAATGCCGATGAAATTGAACCGGCCTCCATGGCCTTGTTCCAAAAAATGAACAAATAAAAATTCAGAATCCAAAAGCAATATTAAATTAAGGAGATCCACCCTTCGCGGGGACTCCAACCTTGGACGACTCCCCCCGGGTCCGCCCCGGAATGTCGATCCGGACGGTGGCGCGGGCATGCTCCCGTAGCCAGCGGTCCTTCCCCCAATATGGCTAAGCTAAGGCTGGCTATTTTGGATGGGTAAATTTTCACTAAGTTGGAAAAATAGCCGGCATGCCGTCGTAATGCCAAAATTTTTCCAAAGTAGTGAAGATAAACCTATATTGGGGGAAGGATCAATCACATTGTACACCGATGTACTTCACCCCATCTTTCAATGAAAGTGACCCTCGATGTCAATTTGGAGTGCATGAAACTGGGCGTCCGATGGCAGCCCGATGGGTCGGAGGCGATGCAAACCGCCAAACAAAAAAATAAAACCATTTCAAAATAAATCTGGAAATTCAAACAGAAAATAAAAAACAGAAAATCAAATCTGAAAGTCATAAAATCAGAACTAAACAAAATCTGAAATTCAACTTATTCCGGTTCAACAAACAACCGATCTTCAACAAGATTGAACCGGTTTTGAAACAAACCAAACCGAAATCAGATTTCAAACAAAAAATCTGCTAAAACAAAATCAGATTTCAACTAAATCTGTCAACATAAAAAGAAATCAGATAACCAGCCAAAAATCAGATTTTGACCGAATCCAAAACAGATAAAATTCAGATTCAAATTAAATCTGTCAACCACAAAAAACCAGGTTCCAATTAAATCTGCAACCAAAAAATCCAGATTTGAACAATCAACTAAAACAGATTCTAGCCCGCTTCAAAAATCTGATTTTAGCAATCTGAAAATCCACTTAAAATCCACTAAACTTCTTCCCAAAAGGAATCAAATAAACAACATTCCAAACACCCAAAATGGATCAAAACCAACTCAAAACCAAAAAATCCAGGATCTGAAAATTCAACAAACCGATCAAACAACAAATGCCAAAATTGCTTAAAACACTTTAAGCACATCAAAATCAAAACCAAAACAGGTTCAAAACAACCCAAACTGGTCAAACCAAATCAAATAAAAAAAAACAAATCAAACAAACTCAAACCCTAAAAACCGACTCTCAAGTCAATCCAAAAATCAACCAACAAACAAATAAAACAAATCCGAACAAATCGGTTTGCATCTGATCAGACCCAAAAGGCCGTTGTCCTTTTGAGTTCTTTACTTTATTTTGTGGATTTGCACGTCTCCAAAAACAGGTTGCCGCGACGGTCAATCAAAGGCGTTCGAGCCGTTGCTCGATGTAAGTTAACGCCGGATACTCGCACCATCCGGCGGAGAAGGGTCAAAAAATGAAATTTTCAAAGAGCCCGAACCTCGGTTCTAATATTTTTAAAACTATCACCGGACTACCTAGTATTTTTAGGATATCACCTATTTTTCCTAGAAAAGTCCGGAGATGTCTTTCTTTCTAAAGAACAGACGTAAAAAAGAGGTTCACACACCTAACCATAGAAAATAACAAGGTCTCATCTCCGAATTGAAGATGAGTAACTTTTTCCCTACCAGCACCCACCTCTATCCCCTCGATCAAACCAGCCAGCACAGCCATACCCCACATTGTGCCCAGAACCTGACCAACTAAGATAAACAGTAAATGAGAGATGGGGTCCCCTTGCCATGGGCCCCCGGAGGATGCAAAAAAACTAATCCATTCAATACATTTATTCTTGAAATCCATGGTCTACATAATTCTCAGCACAAGTGACCACCCTATCATAAGCCATCTTGAAATCCAATTTCTTTATGTATAGTCCTCTAGTCATGTAAGTATTCATGGACTGTGATAAAATTGTATAAAATAAATCTCCTGGAAATGAAAGAGGGCTAAGAGGAGCTAATCAACTTGTTTGTGAACCTACTGAGTCTGTTAGCCAAGATTTTTGTCATAGTCTTGTAATTACAATTTAATAGGCTCATAGACCTCAAGTCTTTAATACCTCCCACATTGTCGTTAAACAAAAAAACCAAAGTGGTTGAATTCATGTGTTTGATGCACCGAGGGTCACTGATGAGGACCGGATCCGACAAACAAAAGGGTCAAAGATGTCGTCATTCAAGTTTTAAGAAGGCATTGCATTTAATTTCTTATGTAGTGGTGTTAAAATTAATTTTATATACTTTCCTTCAAAGTCGGAAGTCCATTTTAAGTCCTTCCTTATATTTAATTCCTTATAAGTACATGTTTGTAAAAAGAACTTTAAGGTCCCTTTTTGTAATTTAACTCCTCCTCTTAAGAGCCCATACGATGCATTGCATGGAATAGAACATTTGGAATTTTTAGAAGAAGTCGTGTGTGTAGGGGGGCCTCGGCCTGGTCCTCTCCTCACCCTCTAGTGGAAGGCATCCATCCTCCCTCCGACAGTGAACGACTTCGATCCCCCCCGACAGAGAGACTGATTACAGTTTCATCCACCATTATGACTTCCATGTCGTTCACCCTTCTCCTTCCCCTTCACTGGTTCCACAACCTTAGCATCCCCTTCACCTCAGTTCTGCGTCGATAGCACCATCGAGTCGAGTCCAATGATGCCCAGACTCCCTCCCAACTCCCATGCCTCCTTTCGACAACAGTCACAACACTGACATCCATGGCACCAGTTCCACTTTGCTTTCGAAGTCCCACCAGGCCATCTCCGCCATCGGACACCCCTCCAGCTTCTAGTTTCACCTCCAACTTCCCAGACCCGTCTCTCCATCTCTGCATCCCTCTTCCCCTTTTGTTGCATCGCCTTACCCTTTCGGGTCGTCCATAGCCATTCCCGTGCGCATCCCTAGTCAGATGCTCCCCAACTTTCAGCTCCCTTGACCCTTCCTACCGGTATCATCACCCTCCTATCTCCCTCCCACCTCCTCAGTCCCCATAGCCATTGTTCTTTTTCATTTCTTCTTCCCCATACATGTTCTTGTTCCACCATCTATGACCTTCCGACCTTCCCTTGCTTCCTAGTGGGTATCTCCCACCATCGCGCACCTCCTACGCCTCCATCAAAACACCCTTCTCTACTGTGTTGTCTCCTCCCCTACTACATGCCACAAGTAGACTGAAAAAGAGAAGATAAACGAAGATGACAGCCCCATCAGCGTCTCTAGGCCACGTGAGGAGGCCTCCACCTCTATACTCATCTGCCACCCCACCATCCAGACAGCATTGAAGCCACCTGCATAGCTAACTATGCACTACTACTAGACAATGAAAAAGACCATCGAGGGTGAAAGAAGCCCCCAGCTTTGTTGCAACCCTCTATGGGTTTTCTTTACACCCCACAGGCACGCAGGGCACAACCATAGCCCCCTTACGGGTCCTTCAATGCTAGGCAACCACAAACCCCCACCCAAGTCTCCTTGTCCGCTTGCAAGCCATCTCTAACCACCACTACCCACACCGAGGGGTGTTTTCACGCACTATTAAGGGCACCCTCAAGATCCCATGGCCACCTTCACCTAGGAGCCTCTGCAGCACGTCACAACCCCAAGGGCTTTAAATCGTGGTGGCCACGCAAGCTACTCAACATTTCAACAACCTGGTCCAACCGGGTCCAAGTTGGTTTACCTCCAAAACTACCCAGTTAGACCCGTTCAAGGTCCAAACCGACCGATTTAGGCGATCCACTACTGGAAGAGTTAAATAGTCGAAAAATCACCAAAATTGTCTTGATCGCTGTCAGAATCACCTAGATCGCTGCCGAAATTGCTAGATTGCCATCAAAATCGACTAAATGGCTGTCAGAAATTCTTGGAAGCCACCAGAATCACCAAGAATCGGAAGCCCTAGCATAGGAGCATGAATTGGCCCTTTGGGGCCAATATCAGCTTTAAGCAGCCAATATCAGATCGTTATCAGGTCTAAATTGGGACCACTATCAAACCACCATTAAGACTTAAGTTGTCCATACGGGATCGACCGATTCTACATCAGAATGGGTCAAATTGGATTGATCTGATTTGATCGATTTTAACTGATTCCTCCAAAATTCCAGATGGAATCAGTCATTCCAACCATAATTAGATCGAGACCGACCAATCTGATTCAGAAATCAACTAATTTCGATTCAGGAGGAGGAGAGGAGATCCACAATCTCACGCAATACAATGACTCAACAGTAGGACCCATGGATCCTACAATCACCCATTCATAGCAACGACAAAAGACAATCATAGTAGCAATGAGGAACCTAAAGCTCTGTAAAAAGAAGATAGGACAAGCGCCATCAAAATGGTTCTTCTATCACAGTATACTGACGAACATTGCAAAGGGATCATACTACAATAGCATGATAGATACAATCATTGACATCGGGAGAGGAGTGCTTGGACCGATTACTACACTCCACTTAATCTTTTTCTTTTTCATATTTTTAACTTATAGCTTATGCGTTGTCTTTTTCTTAATAAGTACAACTAAGAAAACAATGATCAACTTCCTACTACTAAGTCCATAGACACATCAGGAAAGATAAAGAACATTGATTATTACTTTGAATTGATCGATAGAATTGTCCAAAAAATATAAGAGGATCGAGTTATCCAAGTAGTAAGGATTGTCATCTCACTTCTCAATTTTATCTCACAAAGACTAAAGAGAAGATATCTCAAAGAAATCTCAAAAAAATCTAAGAGATTGGCTCTCGGAAATTCCAATCAAAGTCTATGTTTAAGTGTAAATATCATGTATTCTCTTCAGAAAGACAAGGGAATTCATGAAACATCAAAAATAAGCTTAACAGAGAGGGTGAACTATTGTTAATAGAAGATATATAAAAAATCTTACATCAAATCTAAACTTCATCTTGAATAGCTCAGAGAAAAGATTTATATGACATCATTGATCAACTATAGTCATAAAAATATTAAGTTATAAATTTTTATCAGACAATAATATCTAGATGAATCTTTGGATGGATCCTATGATAAACTTTGACAATATATGACAGAGAATTAAAAGCGAAATAAAATGAGAGTGAACTATTGTTAATTTAAGATATAGAAGGGATCTTATGTCAGACTTAAGTTTCATTTTAAACAATACAAAAAAAGAATTATATGACATCTTAGGTTAAATTTACGTATATAGTTATAAAAATATTAAGTTACAAAATTTTATTAGACAGTAATATCTAATAAATATTTGGAAAGATTTCATGATAAAGTTGACAATATATAAAGCAAACTTAACAAGGTCATCTAACTAAAATAATCATAGAAAATAGAATGATAGAGAATATATATGATATAGGTAGTTTGTCCAATGTCGAGTTAAAAAGTTAGGGGCAATAATAGGCAAAAAATATTAAGGGACCAAAGATACTAAGTCTATTCTTGTTTCGGCAATCTCATTTCTCGGGTGTCGAGATCTCGAGAGATTCTTGGGAGATCGTAGTCCATGCCAAGCAGTATCGGACCACGCAGCCACATATAAAGCCACCAGACATATTGATAGTGAAGAGATCACGCCTATATTGGTTACCATGTTCCACCCACTCGATCAACTTGATAATAGACGATGTGTAAGGATCTCCAAAACGATATGATAGTTAAGTTAGTCCAATATGTATCATCTTTTATTTACAACCATAACTTCATTCTCAACCTAACCAAAAGACATACCAAGTGTCAAAAACTCTTATAGCCCAGGGCAACCCGATTCATTTCTAATTATATTTTTCTATAAAGTATGATGCAACAGACATCCCCTAACTCAAATGCCACTCTCACCAAGATAGGATAGTTAGTTGGCTTAGGCTATTCGGATAAGAAGAAAGAGAGAAAGTTAGAAGAGATGTTAGACGGTGGAGATTTTTAGAGAACTGTAAAGAAGACCCTAAACATAGTGCAACCTGTAGTGAAGATACCTATAACAGTTGATGGGGATAAGAAAGTGAATATGAGGTACTATTTGACGTACTTAGGCGAGCGAAAAACGAGATCACCTAGGGTCCAAAACAATGTCCAAGTTTAGTAAGTGGTTGGACGTTCATCGACCGACAGTGGGAGCAAACAGTGCATCAACCAATATATGCATCAAATAATTTATTTGTCATTCGATGAAATCATGTATATTTCACATACTTATATGCATGCTCTCCACTCACAAATATACATTGCCATGTCATTTTTTCTACCCTAATCTCTTGTTCAGGCCAACAAATGAGTTTTTGGACAACATGAAGTCTATGCATAGAATGCTCAATGATGACGGCCACTTGATCAAAACATGCAACAAAATGCAAAACTACAAAATAAAAATATTCCATTTTAGAACATTAAGAATCTAGCAAGCTGTAATACTCGAGTTCGAGTACGTATCGTCCAATATTGTATTGACAATTCAAATCAATCAAGTATTTCAATTATCTTCTAACACTTATTGATGTCATGTAGTTGTCTGGTATTTTTATATATATATATATATATATATATATATCACGACAAGGCATCGGATACGAAGATTTAGTGGATGTGACAATAAGAGTCCTAAACCAAATCACATTAACTTCAAGATGTGATAGAAATTGATCAATGTATAACCTCATCCATATAAAGCAAAGAAATAGACTGACATCACAAAGATTGAAACAATTAGTCTATTGTCACTATAACATAAAGTTGAAACTCAAGAATTTACAGAGGATGGGGGAAGAACCAGAAAGAAGAATAAAGATGGAGAAAGGAAACTTCAGGACGCTGAACTAAAGAGCCAACAATACAAAAGGAGGATATCGACTTAGACACAATTTTCAACAAATACAATTCTTTAGAAGCTTGGGTCAACAATCGTGAAGGACTAAGCGAACAAGATGTGAACTAGAGTTCAACCCAAAAGAACGAAGTGAGCACAAGGAGTGCTCAATGGTGTACTGCTCACCGAGGAATTCCAAATTCCTCCTTCTATGGCAAAATAACAAAAGGTCAGAGAGTTTTCACGCCAAGGTAAGAAAATTAAGGATAAGGAGAAACAAATTTTAACTGACCTCTTGTCATTACAAATGCAAACATGATTGACGATAATCGAGAAGACACGTCAAAGCCAAATATCTGAGTACAATGTTAGACATCGAAGGATTCAACATCAAAGAGTAGTGACAATGGAGTGAAGAACAAAGAAGAGACATCACTGAAGAGGAGCATTACACGCATGCCATGCAAGATGCGAACCATGGTGCAATGTCACAAGGTGAAGGTGGAGAAGATCAACACACACAACGAGATGGAGATCAATATTACGAACATTATACATATGGAGTTGATGCATCCCAAAACTCTTAGTTCCCCACATATCACCAAAAGGATTATGAAATAAATTAAAAATTCTCATCAGACACCTCAAAACAGTCCACCTATGGTAGTTATGGTGATTGTTAGGGATCTTCTAGGGTTCTTTTACGAGGAAGTGACAAATATAATCATCATATATACTTGTATGAGGATATGTGCTCAATTTTTCTAGTCATATTACCTATTTTTCAAATGTTTTGATATTTTCTGGTATGTTTTGACATTTTTTGCAATTTTTAAAAATTTTAATATTAAAAAATTGAAAGTCGGACCAGGTCGTGGCCCAATCCGACCGAGTCAGGTCTAGGCCCGGCCAACCCGGACCTGACTCAAGACCCCATCTTCTTTGATGTACACCTTGCACCCCAGTTGCAGAGAAAATATAAATCAGATAGCACGGTGGCCGATCTTTTACTTTTTAGGCCTTATGGTTGGAAAGATATAAAAGCATCGTATAAGAGAGAGACTAGAATTACTGAAACAGTCAAGTTTATCACTTTCAAGTTCAAACTTCAAAGCTCCTTGAGTGGAGAAACACTATTTGTATCATTCTCGTTTCTGATGCTTCTTTGACTTTTCTGGATGTGGTGAGAGTTGATCGATTTTGCATGGTAAAGAATTTTGTGTGGATTCTTGTCTTCTTTTTTAAGATACACGTGTACCTTCTGTATAATATTTCTACTATCCACTTTAAAACACTAAAAAAGATTGCCCTCTGGACCACGACCTAAAAAACATTATTATTTACCAGCATAATTTGAAGTTGCCTACCGTTAAAAGACAACCTAAATATCAACGGTACTCCAGGACATTTTGCTCTACAAAAAATAGTCACATGAAAAGAATTATGAAAGTCAGAACGTGGCATGTGAAATCAAAGAAAAAAGAAAAATAAAGCACTTAGTGAGGAGTGAAAAATAAGACAGATAACAACAATCATGAGATAGCAAGCTTTATCAAAAACATAAACCTAGAGAAAGGTTTTCAGATGGAAAAATAATTTCAAAAACAGTAAAATTGCAACAAAATCATTGAAGCAATCAGATGACTTTCTTCTTAATCATGCCACTGAAAACAAAAAATTGCTAATTCAACACAAACACAACTAGGATTATGTACAATTCATATTTATGACTGAAAATAAGTAAGAGATGAGACCAATGCTCCTAGAAACATGTACAGGCATCTACAGTGTTGGACGGTAAAGAGAAGGCAAATCTAACATACTTTTCCGTGTTTTTGCATTGTGATGCGATGTCTGGTGAAGGAGCTCCTTCAAGGTCAGTCCCCTGCTACTCACTGCCAGGCCTGTTCTTTCAGTCACCAGACTCTGTTCTGGGAGAACAATCGCTGTAAATAAAAAGAAACAAAATTTCAACAAATACCCATTTTAACAATATATATATTGGCAGTTAGCTAATACTCTCCTAAAAAGCAAGAAAAAGTTATATCCTTCATTACCCTTAGATTTGATCTGCGTGTCAGTGGCATTCTTCGGCGGTGGAAGCTTCCTGCCAATTTTCCGCCGAATTTTCTACAGAAAGAGAACAAATATGATTATCAAGAAAACAAGACCGAACACGGTGAGAGATAGCGAGGAATCGGGCAAGACAGCAAAACGGTATGAAAAAGCACCTTGAAGTCAATACTGCCTGCACGTTTGGGCTTCTTGGATCCAGATGCCTTGGGCCGCACCATGGTTATACCGGCGAGGAGAGATCGTTGCGAAGCGTCAAACAGAAACAGGTTGTGAAAAATACAACCAGCAAAAGCGTTGGAAACTTGTTAAGGTGGCTGCTTTTCCTCCTCCAAGCTCCAAGGTAGAAGACGATGCTGTTTGCAGGTGGCAGGTGAAGCTGATCAGAGGTTGCCAGTATCCAAAAAAACCCTAAATCACCAGAGGAAATATCCATGTATGCAATGGCTAGAGTTCGGCGTACGACTGTTCGCGTTGAAACAAACCGATACGTTGAAACGAACCAATACGTGTCCGCGGTGAAACGGCCGCGGATGTGGGGCGCGGGATGGGGCTGCGGACGGCCGAGGGCGCACGCCGCAGCGGTCAACGCCGATGGTGTGGTGGCTGGCGGTCACGCAGTCAGCAGCGCTTGCGGTCGTGGGTGGGGGCGAAGCGTTGGCGGGTGGCGCGAAGCGGGATGCGGGTCAACGGGGGGCAGCTGAGCGCCTGAGCCTGGCCGCGAGCGGCGGGAGGCGGCCGGGCGGCGGGGCGGACACGCGGCGACGGCCGCGGGTGGCAGGCGGCAGCGGCCGCGTCACTGAGCGGCGGGCAGCGCGAAGAGTCGCGCGGGGGCAGCGACCGAGGGCCGAGGCGGCTGAAGACACGGCGACCGCAGGCGATGGCGCGCGGCCGCGCTGGTTGACGTGGTGGCAACAACGTGCTCGCGCGCGCGACACAGCGACCGAGGGGCGAGCGGCGGCTGCGACGGACGGGCGGGCGAGGGTGAGGCGCGGTTGCACGGTCGCCGGCGGCACGGCGGACACGCAGCAAGCGCGCGGCGGAGGTCGACGGCAAACGGGGTACGGCGGATGCAGAAAGAAAAAGAGGAAATTAAGGCATCGAGATCGAGGGGGAAAAACCCATTTCTTTTTTTCTGGTCACGGGCAAATAATATATTATATAATAAAGATTAAAATGACACAAAGTCACCCGGCCGTCCAGCCAGGCGCATCTACAAAAATGTGATTACATACGTCCGCAGGGAGATCATTAAAAAAGACCGTGCGACTCACCGCCCAAACCGTGAAACCCATTTTTGCAAGGCGATGCGCTGTTTCATATCTGCTTGAGATAGAAAGTAGTATGCATCTGATCTTGCTAAGGAAAGAATCCGAACTGGATTATTGTTCAATGCCTGGATAGTAGAATTGTATCTACGTTCCCATAACTGTCATATTATTGAAATAGCAAGGACCCCTGGATAAAGTAGATGAGTAGTGTTCGATATAATCTATCTATACCTAGTATATAGAAGCGCGAGTGCCCCTTTTTTCGTCCTCCGATTTGAGAGCGTCCGATCATTCTTGATTTTTTCGGTCCTCTTGCCCACCGTCGGATCTATTTTACAATGCTCGAGACTTTCCCCCTCTGCCGACCACCCTTCGCACGATGGAACCGTTCTCCTCCGCCCCCTCTGCCAATGGAGTCTCCATGGTCGGCCCCGTCATCCCGCCTCCCGCGCCGTGATCACCACCGTTTTCGAACCACCGCGGTCGTCGCTTCCGCTGACCTCAGCCGACCTGCTCGCCCGCAGAATACACTCAACGAGTAGTTTGATGCTACACTACACTAGGGGTGTAAATGAACCGATACACTCGACGAGTAGTTTAATACTCGGCTCGTTAAAAGTTCAACTCAGATCGTTTATTAAGTTAAATAACCAAATTTGAACAGAGACATGCTCGGCTCGATAAGTTCACGAGTAGCTCGTTTAAGTATTCGATAAAATACTCGATTAAGTATTCGATTAATTACTCAATTAATTATTTTTTAAATAATTAAATTAAAATATATTATATATTTATATTTTTAATGTTTTGTAAAATGATAATTTTATGTTTAAATAGTAGTTTACAATTTTTTTTTAATATTTAAATTTTAATTTTAAGAAAACGAGCTAAAAAACGAGTTCGAATATGAGATCGAATCGAGTTCGAGCTAAGTTGGCTCGTTTACATAAACGAGCGGCTCGACGAGTCGAGCTTGAACTCGTCGAACTTAAATCAAGCCGAGTTCGAACAAAACTTTTGAAAGTTCGTCGAGTATCAAGCTGAGTTCGAACGACTAAATAAACGAACGAGCCGAGCTCGAACAGTGCCTGCTCCGCTCGACTCGGCTCGATCGAACCCCTACACTACACTAGCTTGCGAACCGAGGAAGACCTAATCAAGTACGACCTATCAAGTTTGTGAACAGATACATATATGCTTGAGATTATGAATGATCTAAAATTTGTTTAACCATTCGACAAATATAAATATATTTTAAACTAAGTGCATCTTGTGTTGTGTGCGAGCACCTCCAAGTAGGGGTGTAAACAGAATTTGATGTCTCTGTTTGATTCCGATATAAATAAACGGTTTTGGAATTTTTTTATCTTATAAGTTATCGAAATTGAAATTAGTTGATTCTATTTTCATTAATCTCATTTTGATAAAAATAGTAATATATAAGTAAAACTAAATAAAATAGAGTTAAATAAATTATAATATATAATTAGATAACATGATAAAAATACAATTTTAACTATATTATGTCAAAATTTAGTAATTATATATTAATTATTAACTCATTTTCAAATAAAAATACAATTTAATATAAATTTTAAAAATTACCGATTTTGATTCCGATTATAATAATAAAATCTTAGAGTCAAGATCGAATCAAAATCAGAATATAGTGATCCTAAATTATTTGAATCAAAATTGAAACTTCTTTAACTCTATCAAAATTGAAATCGAATTACGATGATTTTGCTATCAGATTCGACCCCTTTGTGTCCCTACCCCCACGTAAACTCATAAAGGAGCTCCAAGGCCCGCTCCGGATGGTCATTGGATCTTGGGTCCATTTAATATGTTGAATGCGTTCTTACGTACTATTCGGAATATATCAGTGACTCAAATCTTGTAAGATCCGGGCTGTCTCTATTCCATGGGAGAAGAAATAAATTACGATACAACGATAAATGCACATGTTAGGAGGATGTGCCTTACATTACCATTATAGTTGTTTACATGTTACGATAATTGCGCCTCTTGTTAAGAAAATATATTATGGTGAGAGAGATAGATTAGAATGATTTGATTATCTTTTTGTACGA
Organism: Cryptocoryne crispatula var. balansae; assembly: GCA_036172225.1. NCBI lineage: Eukaryota > Viridiplantae > Streptophyta > Magnoliopsida > Alismatales > Araceae > Cryptocoryne > Cryptocoryne crispatula. Next base: position 32,359,471 of record CM069931.1, on the reverse strand, counting down.
GTCTCTCTCTCTCTCTCTCTGTGTGTGTGTGCAAAAAGAACAAGGGTAAGGGAATAATTTTATATGTTAGAATCCAACACTTTAAAACTCTAAACAACACTTTGAAGTTGCATGTATTGTACTGAAATTTGTTGAATGACCCCAAAAAGTACTATACAAGTTATTTTAGAAAAATCCATCTAACAACAATTAATCCATCCAGACGCAACCTAAGAGTTTTTATTAATAATGAAGACTGACTAAAATCAACTTGCAAAAGGCCAGTGAGATGCAAATGAAGCACACTAAAACAGCTTCTCTCCACAGTGATACAATTTTGTAAAAAAACGTATTTAGCAATAAAAATGTAATATTGAAAAGCATTTATTATTGAATAAAGAAAAAAGCGGCACCACTTATTTTCTTTTTCTCTCTCTCTCTCTCTCTCTCTCTCTCTCTCTCTCTCTCTGTGATCTCCCATCTTTTGTTGGTGTACCAGGAACCAATTTACTGAGTTTAACTTTTGACTGTTTCAGAATTTATTTTAGTATCCCTTAAAGAGTACAAATAGTTATAATACAACAAATTAACACCTCACTGAATGTAGACGGAAACCATACATCGAAGCCAAATTAGTTGTCGCAAGTATTTGAGATTCTTCTTTTACAGATAGGGTTTTCTAGGTAAGGAAACAGAAACTAAAGAGGCGTTTGGAAAAGATTTATTAAGAGATTTAAATCAGATATACAAACCAAATGCCCCGTTTCTCACATGCCAGCATGCAAGGTGAGTGCAGGCCTTATAGGAGTACCTCACAATAAACGAGTGCCGAAACAACGTCCTATATCTCTGAAGACTCACCACGAACGAATCTAGGAAACAGAAGAACATTAAAAAGGTCCCGCTTGTTGCAAGATTACATAGGGGAGGAAACCGAATAGCAAGTATTACACAGCCAAATACATCGACAACCCCAGAAAGTGATGCCGCCGCCGCCGCCATCAGGTGACGACGGCAAGCTTTCGGCGGTTGTATCTCACCATCACCTTGCCCTTGACACCCACGACCATGGCGTTCCAGTCTGTCTCTGGGAAGGGAGAGATGATCTCGAAGTCGAAGTTCCGCAGCAGATGACTCCAGATGGCCTTGATCTGCAGGTAGGCGAAGGGCTCCCCCAGGCAGCCATGCCGTCCGCCGCCGAACGAAATGTAGGAGAAAGCGCCGGCGGCCTTGTCCTCTTCCCTGCCCGGGGCGAACCTGTCGGGATCGTACCTGTCCGGCTCCTTGTAGATGTGAGGCAGCCTATTGGCGAAGGCCGGCGATGTAGCGACTATGTGTCCGCTCGGGATGTCGAACTCCTTCCCGTCTCGGCTTCGGACGGTGAAGTCGCCGTGCGAGTAGCGCAGCAGCATGATGAGCGGAGGGTGCAGCCTCAGAGCTTCCTTGATGCACCTGTACAGGATGTCCATCTCCGCGAGGATGTCCTGGTCGACTTTGTCTCCGTATTTCGCCATCAGGGTTTTCTGCTCCTCCACGGCGGCTGAGAGGAACTCCCTGTGGCGGAGAAGGTACGCCCCCGTCCAGGTGGAGGTGATGGAACTGGTGTGCTGCCCGGCGAACAGGGCGGCGATGAGGAGTCCGGTGATCTCGCCCTCGGTGGTGGCACGGCCGTCCTTGTACTTGGAGTCCATGAAGCACTGGAGCATATCGTCCGCATGCCTGCCCTCGCTCTTGCGGGAGTTGATGATCGTGGAGAAGATCTCGGCGATCCTTTTCCTCGCCCGATCACGGCGGCGATGGGCGGGGATCGGAAGGTAGGGGAAGACGACGCTGATTGGTTGCATCCCGTTGTCAAGGTCGTGGAAAAGGGCGGATACGTCGTCGAAGAGCTTGTCCCGCACCTCCCTGCCAAGCAGACATCTGCTGGCTGTCAAAATGATGAGATGCTCCAGCTCGTACTTCAAATCCACAATGCCACTCTCTCCCCACTTGGAGAAGTAGTCCTGGAAAATATTTATGGCACACTGTCAACAAATATATATTCTTCCGGTATGCACCCAATTAAAACGACATTAATCAGCATATTCCGAAGGGGATAATATGCGTGATCAGAAAATATACCTTCCTTTATCGACTTAGGAAATGAAGAAGAATAATTTTATAGATAACGGGCTGAAAGCAGATGAAATACAGGGGGAAAGCTGCATAAATTTACAACGTAAAAATGAACTGAACGTTTGCATATTGCGGCCAGCGCTGTGGTAATCCGAATCAAACAATTTGAACGAAAGAAGCCATATATAAACACAGATACGTCTTATTTTCTTATGTTAATGGCATTGGCCTATAGCTACAGGCTTTGATGAATGAGTACGCGCGTATCATGCTCTAGAGATTTTATGGATGTGCCTGACCCATCCCAATGAATTTCTGTAACCTACTGATCGTGGAAGGAATTAGGGGGTGAAGGAATTTCATTCATTGATAGAGTGGAAGGAATTAGGAGATGACTAATGGATGCAGGGGGGGAGAATGGAAGATAGAAGCCTTTAAACAAATTAAGAATTTATTGATTAGACTCTTGGAATTAGCAAACATTTTGTTGTGACAATTGTAGAATCATTATACTTACCCGCCCCCCTCTAAAACCAATTAGATGATTCAAGGCAATATAATTGGCGCTAGGCGTCCAACTACTTCCAGAAAAATATGTCAATCCACCTGCAGTGGTGGTTGCTGTTCTTAAGTAGCTTATGAGATCCTGGCATCCACCACGTAAGGCCTGGTCCGATCAGAAGGTGAAGATACAACAGAACATAAACAACTGAGTTCTTCAGAGTTCAGATCTCAACTAAGGCTAGCTTGGTAATGGACTGGGATCATGCCTACAAAGATGGAACCACAGAGATTCCCTCATGATGCAACCTCCGGACACCATTTTTCCTCCAGTTTTTAGTCTTCCCATGCATGTGTAGTGTAATAATTGCTGAGAAAACCATGAACTTACAAATTTCAGGCCCATGGGGAATTTGAACATTTATACAGTAACCAAATGGGAAAGTTGCCCACGCATTGCGCAGTATTTTCACTGCAAATACAAGCATTCTATAAATCCACCCCCCCCAAGAAAAAGAAAGGATATTTGCCCACTGGACAGTACCACGTAATGCTAGGTGTGGACTAAGGGCAGCAGGCGTTAGAGAAAGAAGATTAACTTGGATGGCTACAACTCGACACTACGAAGTACAAACACTATGCAGTGAACATACGGTGAGAAAACGTAAGAAGACAACAGAAATATTTCGTTCAGATTTGCTGCTGCCTGTATCATGCTCACATTTCTTAGAATGTATTAGAAAAGAGTTTGCCAAAATATAAAAAAAGGTACGTACTCCACACATAACAGACGGCTGAATGAAAGAAAACAAAATCTCCAAAACTCTTACCCCATGTTTGGCACCATTAAATTTTGGGGATAAACCTGGGTTATCCCCTAAATTTTGAGGATAAATCAAGTTTATCCCCAAGTTATCTCCGTACCAAACAGGCCCTTAAGGAAAAGCACCTATTTCATTTTTCGAGTAGCATATGACAATGTCAAGGGAGCATTACTAAGTACACCCACAGCAGGTGCTCCATTACCTTGAAATTAGAACACGCGTATTTCGATGAAAAATTGGGGACGATTAGCGTTTAACTAGTTCCATACCTCAGCCTCGAGAACCATCTGATCAACGTAGCTCTTCAGCTTGGACACCCTCAGCGCCTCGGTGAAGAACCTGAACTGCTCCTGCCTGATCGAGTAGTCTACGTCGAACACCACCCCTGGCCCGAACGTCGGCACATTAAACTGGTATACCTCCTGCTGGCTCATCTCCGCCTCAGGCGCCTTAAAGAAGTGCGCCGAAACCTCCGGTCCGATGAGAAACGTGATCCGTCTGTTGGCCAGATTCAGAGTGAACACGGTTCCGAGCTTCCGGTACTCTTCCCGGATCATGGGGATCGGCCCTCTCAGGAAGCGTACCAGGCCCCCTACCAGCGGCAGCGCCTTAACCACCGGCGGCAGCCGCTTGCTACTCCTGGGGGTCAAAAGCACCGAGAGAAGCTTCACGAACACCAGCGTGGCGAAGAAGATGATCCCGGCATCCAGAAATCTGATCTCCTTCAGATCCATCCTACAAAGCGTGGCGCAATCAGAGCGGAAGGCCAGTATTCGGAGAAAGAAAAACCCAGGACTCACACCATTCCACGACGGAAGGCGTGGGATCTGACTAGAAACCCGACAATGCAGCAGATCAAGTAAGAAAACAACAAAAAGAGAAAAAGGAAAGAAAGGTACGGAGCAAGTGAGCGGATCAAACCTCAGAAAGCGAGGTAGAGCAGGCGTGATCTGGAACAGGGAGAGAGGGTAGGCGGCCCTCGGCGGAGGAGCGAAGAGGCGGCCACGAAGACGGCAGACGGCAGCTCAGCCCTTCCTACCCGGCGCCACCGTATCGGCCCATGAGGCGCCGGAGTTTAAATAGGTTGCAGAGGAGATTCTACTCACGGAGTCACGGGGCACGGGCAGGGCATGCGATGAGGCGGAGAAAATCAGGAGTGATGGGACGAAAATACCCCTCGTCCCGGGCTTGTTTGAATCGTGCGGCCTAGCTGGCGTCACGTGGGATGCGCGTGCGGACGGAGGAGACGAGCGATGCCTTCTGATGACGCGTCCAGGTCACACGATGACACGTGGTATTTAAATTTTTTGAAGCCTTCGTCTTCAAATGTATCCTCGCGGACACCGTCTCGGAGAAGACGACAAGATTTAGTTGTATAGCGGTATATCGTGATTTTCTTTATAAATGCTTCTAATCTCTGCTTATCTATAAACATACGGATATATATAGAGAGAGAAAGATATGTACTTACTATACAAGTATTTCTGAATGACGGATATCACTTTGTTTTAACTGAACTATTTGAGGGGAAGCATGCATACATATTTCTTGGAAAATATATTTTTGTCAAAAAGATATTCGACAATTATCACAAAATTATATATAAAGATTTTTTTATCAGATAAGAAGAGGTGAGACCTCATATTTTTCCTGGTGGTCTCTCATCTTTTTTAATCATGCATATTCCACTTTTTCTCGTTGTCATACATCACCAAACAAATAACTTGATTTCTTTAACTCTGTTAAATTTTTTAAACATCCAAATGTTATTGTAAAATATATAGAAATTTATCGTGCGGTGGTTCAGCACATCTCCACTTGACTTGATCCTTACTCATGTCAGTCTGCTGACATGCATCATGCATGGCGTGTTAAAGGGTATATATACCAAGGAAGATGCCAGCGATGATATGCAGCGTCACTTGTCCTATCACATATTTATCTCAATATCCGTTGTAAAGGATATTTTGTGATCAGATATTATTTACATATATAGATACAAATTCAAAACAAATCTCTACTTTGTCCCAGATCTATTCACCGTCCTAGCCAGTGCTGGGTGTCCTAGGTAGAGCTCATTAACATGTTTAATTAGGTGTCAAATAAATCCGAACAAACAGATTCTTATTGGGTCAGAAATTCTGGTCAAAAATATCCCGACAAATTCTCGGTCTAACTTAAATGCGCAAAAATCACTTTGTACAAAAGAATACTAGCTAGAGAGGTGATTCTGAAAATGAAAGATACATATATATATAGAGAGAGGACGGTTAATCTCAGGAGAATTCTCGAGAAAATTCTCTCACAAAATTTATTAATGTGTTATTAAATATATAATTTGATGAGCATATTTAATGAATTTTGTGAGAGGACGTTCCGAGGTGAATTGCGTTATAAATTTGGGCTACAAAAGTCCGGAAAAATCTATCCATGCATGGCCCGAGGTGAGAGGACGTCCCGAGTCGCGACCCTTTTGTTATATAATGCCCTGTTTGGTTAGAGTTTCATTTTTAGTACTATATCGATATTGATATTAATATTTTCAAATGTTGGAGTATCAATATCAAAAGTAATACGAGTTGACACTTGTATTACATAATATATTTTGTTTGTACTGTACATTCTAAAATTGATACAATTAACCAAATACCTCTTAATGATTTCTATCGATATCAATTTCAAAATTGATAATGATAAAGGTACCTAATAGTGTTACCAAACCGGGCATAAGATAATTGTACCAGGGGATAAACTCCCTAATTTCTTTTAACGGTGAACCAGATTTACCCCTCAATTGATCTTGTACCACACGTCAGGGAACTTGGACGGATAGATCGTGTATACTCACCAGTCACCGTCCATTCCCATTCCATTAAACGACGACGGCGCCCTTCCCCCGCTCTCCGAAACCAGGCGTTGCTCTTGCCTTCGCGCCGCCGCCTGTTTTGCCGTGCCACCCTCCGAGGTCTGAACCAATTCACGCGCGTCTGCTGTAGCAAAACCCTAGACTGTACCGTCTCTCTGTCGTCGTCTTGTTGAGGATGGCGCTCCGCAGCGCGGCGGTCTCCCCGTGAGCACTGAGCGCGCTCTGTTGTCGTTCGGGAAACGGCCACCCGGCGGGCGGGCCGACTCCTCCTCCTCCTCCTCCTCGTAGTTGAAGCAAAACAGCGGCCGCCGCCGTCGTGGTCGGAGCGCCATCCTGTGATCGTGTCCTCTTGGGGTCTGTTTGGATCAATGTAAAAACAAAATCATCTAAAACATTTTCTTTGGAGTAGTTTTTCTAAGAAAATTGAAAACATAATATGTTATTTGGTTGCATGAAATTACTTTTTCTTGAAAAATAATTCATACTTTAATTTTTCATAATTTATTTATTCTAAAAATATATTTATTCATTTGAACATTGTAAACTATTTTCTAAAAATTATCTGTTTGTAAAATATTATACTTTTAGAGAAGCCGAACGTGTGATTTAATTATTTTTTAAAAAGTATTATTTTTAATTCATTTGATGACATGTCAAAGTAAAACATATAAATACTGTATTAATATAAAAGAATATACTATTTTATGAAACATAAAATGTGATCTATCATTTGTTTAATGTGAAAATTATTTTTTTAAAAATACTTTCATACAGGTAGTCATATATAAAACTTTCTTTCAAAGTTTCTTATTAGTCGAAAATTTTATGTTGGCAAATAAGTATATATTAAAATTTTTATTTAATAATTAAAAATTTTATTTATTATTATAAATATTAAATAATTTTACTTAATAAATAAAATTTTAAATATATTTTTATAAACTAAGATCATATTCGCCTTTTTTTTCCGGAAAACGGCATCCGTGGCCTCCGATCGGATGCCAAAATCAAGTTGGCAGGAGACCTCCCGTAAAACGTTTTACGGTGACTCCTCTTTTACACTCAAACAAACAAATGGTTTGAAAATATTTTTCCTGAAAAGTTGTTCCATGGTGAAGTTTTCAGGACAAACAAACGGACCCAATTTACGAGTCTTTCGCATGTCGTCACGGTAGTCTCCCTCCGCGCATGGGGTCAGTCACCCTCCGAGAGTGCATCCTTTGATTCTCTCGCAAAAACTTGTTAAATATATAATTTAATTAATTATTAAATCATGCATTTAGTAATACACTTAACATATTTTTTGTGAGAATAGTTGAATACGTACTTTAAAGAAGTGAGCACTTGAATGAAACCTCCCACTCTCCTCCGTGCATACACAGATATATATGTGCAATTTAAGTGAGTCTCACGAATTAAATCAAACACTTAAATTATGAATTTCATTTTTTATCTTGGGTTGAACTTATTTATCTGGTTAAGCTTCCGAGATGACCCGAATTTCTCCTTAGGGATGTTCGTGATCTGGTTTAATTTATTTTTTGAGTATTATTTCTCGAATTAAATCGAATCAAATAATCTCTAGAACCAATCAAATTAATTTAATTCGATATACAACTTCATTTTATTTGTTTTAAATCATATTTTATTAAAATTTATTTTATATATTTATATGTTTCATTAATTTTGTCTCGAAATTTTTGAAACAAATTTATTTTATAATAAAAGATACATAAATATAATATTATATACACATTAAAATATTTAATCTAATTCGAATTATTCGATTTGTCGATTTAATTTAGTTGGAAAGATCTTATAAATTAAATCAAATTGATTGGTGGCTCAAATTAAACTAAATCGAATTAAATTATTGATTTTATTTGATGAACCGAATCGCTCGTAGGGACACGTGGACCAGCGATTATAATAAACGATAAAATTTATCATGAAGGTCAGGTCACCTCTTTGCCAATTACTTGCGGATACGTCCTGTCTTATAATTTTTTAATTCAATCTCCAAAAAAACTGAATAATTAGTGGTTCCTCACTTAAAATACTCTTATACACAAGATATTACAATAGGACTTATAGGTGTCTGGATTAGGGCTGGCAATGGACCGGGCTGGCCCGTGGGCCCTCGGGCCGGGCTAGCCCTGGGTCTTGTTCCGGGGCAAAGAATCGAGTCCACTCACGTTGCTCGGGCCGATAAAGCAGGCCCGCGGGCCTTGTTCTGCAACATTGTCCAGCGCCGGCGGTGGTCGTTGGTTCGCTAGACATGCAAAAATCTTCTATTTTATTTTTATGAAACTTTTTGCATGCACATGTCTGAACAAGATACCTATGCGGGTATGCATAGGTCTAAACGTAAACTATCAAAGAAATAAAAAAAGGGTAATATTTTAAAATAATAAAATATATTCATACATATGATTATTTGGGTGTTAAACGGTATGTTTATCTATTTTTATTTCTAGATTCAAAATATTTCTTTAATAGTTGGTTTGATGTTTAAAAATTTTACAAATATGATATGTATTTTATTATATATTAGAAAAATTAAGTGATATAGTTAAATTTATATATTTTATTATAAATTAAAAAATTATGAATACGTACGATGTTTCTACTATTCTTATTTTAATCATGTTTCGAATATTTTTGTCAAACCGATCATACTTTAATATTTCAAAAAAGAATCTTAGTTTTAATTTTGTATGTCATATGAAGATTTTGGTAAGATCATAGAAGTTATTAAAGTTTTTTGGATTGATATTTAAAAAAATAAAAAATAAAAATATATCTTATAATAAGTTAAAAAGAACGGGCCGGGCCGGGTCGGGCCGGACCAAACTTATATTTTTTCTGGGCCGGGCTTGGTCGGGCCGAAATGTAATACGGGCCGGGCCGGGCCGGCCCATTATATATTGGAGCGGGCTTTGTTGGGCTGGCTACGGGCCGGGCCGGGCCCAGCCCATTGACACCCCTAGTCTGGATGTTGTTTTTTCTTTGTCCTTTTTCTATTTTAAAATAAAAAAATAAAAGAGAAAAATGTAGCGGTGTGAGTTTGACAACTTTTTTGTTAGTTTTAAAAGAGACATTATTCCTTTCTTTTATCTGTCACAGAATAAAAACAGCTAATGGGGTGTTTGGTTGCATGATAATTTTTTGTACACTTTCATGATAAAAAATTATATTAAAATAAAAAGTGAACCAAGTCATGTCATAAAATTATCATGTTTGGAGTGATGTGATTACAAAAAAGAGTAACTACCACATATGGCCAAACAAAGTGGGGGGACCACAAGAAAAAAAAAGGTGAGACCCTCTTTTTTGTTTAAGAAGAAAGTCACTTTTAAAATATAAAATTGTCATGGTTACCAAACACTTCTTTTAACAAGTTTTCTTACAATTTTTAAAAATTAAAACAAAAATCTTTATTATCATGCAACTAGACACCCCATAAGGTTCATTTTTGTTTTCAAGATATATACGGAAGGGAGGGGGAGGGGGGGACGAGAGAAGGTGGGAGAAAAACTTTTATATAATTTTCTGCTAAAATCATACACTGAAATTATCATGGTTGGGTGTTTGATAATAGAAGACAGGGAACCATGTACAACTAAGAATAGAAAGGAAAAAAAGATGTGTTCGTTAAGATAACTTATTTTTTAATAATTTATTAATAAAAAAATCAAGTTACTCCATATCACTCAATAATAAAGATTTATACGTAGACTTTTGATATATTTTGTTTTATTTAATAATTTAGAAATAATGTGGCATGTATTTAAGACCATACTTCTATTAATTTCACATCAATGTGATATTTTTTTAATAATCATGTGAATATTCAAAACAATGTGTTGTCAAACATATTTACATAAACTTTAAAAATTGTGACACTTTTGATTAACACCATAAATTATTAATCATCCAAATTTAAAAATTATGCTACTCTAAAACTCGGAGCACAAGAAAGATGGTTAATGACATTGGCGACGGTTAAATGAAGAGCGGTCACTACTAAATTTATAAATATTGTATAAAACAATCATCGCCAATAAACTTATGAGTGACATCTTTAAAGTCGTTGCTAATAATAAATAAGCAATGGTTTTGATAGTTATCGTTACTAGATCTTGATGATGATTGTCTCTATTGCCAAAGTAAATGGTGACGACTATCTTTATCAGATTTGGCGGTGAAGAATAGTAGTTGCCAATAATGTTGAAAATAAAAATATTTTAATTTGTTAAAATGAGTTTTAGAATAAATTGGATTGTACACAAGCATGCCTTGTATATGTAGATATCAAAATAGGTCCACAATGACCCTCACAAACACATTTCATTTGATTCATCTAAGAAAATTCTCTTGTACATTCCATTTATCAAGACTTTCGTTCCATTCATTCACATCCATACATATAATCACATTGAAATAAAATACATACCACATTAAACACAATTCAAATGGGCCAAAATGACCCACAACCACATTTCATTTAAATACAAATTAATTAAAGTACATACACAGTCGAATTGAACAAATACACCATAAAAAGGAAGGTCACACATGTCATTCATTTTCATCACATGACTCCTCCTCCTCCTCATCCACCTCTCCTATTTTGACAGGTGGTGTCGATGTCAATTGATCAATTGGTCTTGATAATTGGGCTAACCCAAGTTGTTGAGTTAGTTGATCGAACGTATCATCAAACGATTTTGTTGATCCATTAGTTGTTGTTGCAAAGTGACAACCCGAGATTCATGCTGTGGAAACATCTCTGTCTACTTTTCTGGCCTCTTCGCCTTATCCATCAATTCATAAATTGTGGAGCTTGAAGAAGTGTCTCCACTGGTTTCACCGTACTGGGTGGTGTAAGTTTGTCCTCGCCTTGCACATCGGACCAAATTCATGAAAAGGTGGGGGTGAGGGCAAGAGGAAATGCCTATTTTTGGTGATCCTTTTCCTTTACTTTGCGGTTCCTAAAACACATAATGAAAGGGATTAGATCTTTGCCACCGCTCATCCCTTTGCCAAATACTATTTACCTTGACTTGAGTCGAAGGGCAGAATCTTCTTAACAAGGTAATAACAATGAAAGTAAATATGTAGCGTAGAAATAGAAATATGCAAGATCGAAAATAACATGAATGCAAGAATGACATAGATCAAGGCTAAGCCACGTAAGATATATTTTTTGAATTCTTTTAAACTATGCAATCTATTTTTTAAAACATACATTTTTTTGGATTTTGATTTTGTTGATTTTTTTTATTTTTGGTAGATAGAAACATTGGTATTGAGACAATTCATTAGTTTTTACTTGTCAATCTTGGTTCGAGTGGTGGACATCATGTGAGGAGTTCCTTACTTAGAATCTTTCTAGTCTTTCCACCTTTGATCAGCTCAAATTCTGTCTAGACTTGGTCAGTTTACCTTACCTCAGGATTAAAGAAGGAAGAATACCGAAGGAAGTCTTTGTCAGGGTTCAGGGATGTTGAGAGGGATTTCTCTACTTGTACCCAATTTGCCTATTGGAGTTCAATATCCTCGAGTCTTCCCTTATTTATTGATTAACTTATTTTTGTGGCACATATTCAAACAAGCCTTTGACCCGTAGTGTCATTGCCCATCTTTTGGCACCTTTTGTTTTTTAAGGACTATTTTTGTGGTACTTATTTTGACATGTTTGTTCTTTTGTTGACTTGAAGAGTCATTGTTTATTTTTTGACACCATTTTTGCTTTTTAAGAAGTTCAACACTCTGATATAACCTCCTACTAGGGTGGCATGTGTTTTCGACACTACTCCTCTATAGTCTCTTCTGTCTATTTTGGAACGAACAAAAGAGAATAAAGTAAGGGTGTTCCTTCTTCCTCTAAGTTTTGCCTGGCTTCCCTCAGGTGTCGGGTTGTTTGGATTCTATGATTTGGATGTGTTGTGTGTACTGGGTGATGACCACCCTCGACTTCTATGGAATAGAATTAGAGCAATGAGTTGAAATCATACAACCGATTCTCTCCATTTTTTCGTGCAAAGCATTTTTTGAGGTTGACTTCATTCAAAGGATGATTAATTTTTCTTCATCTGCATTAGTCAATTCATAAGCATTGCCTACGTATTTTCTAGTGATTACAAAAAGCCCTTCCCAATTAAGTTGCAACATGGAGCGGGAATTGTCCAACTTAATGAATATTCTCTTGATTACCATCTCATCTATTTCAAACTTTCTCTTAATCATCATCTATTGATAAAACCTTTTGCATATGTTTTGATAGATTCCTACATGTTCAATGGTAGTTAGCCTCCTTCCATGCTCAAGTTGAGTAAGAAGTTATTCTCATCTCTTTGTTGATTGGGATATCCCCGTCGAGTTGAACTCAGAGGGATAAAAGGAATACCTTACATAGAACCACCGCTTCCATCCTATATACGAAGGCATACGGGGTTTGACCGATAGGAGTCTGTATAGAGGTACAATAAGCCCCATGCAATACCATACCTACATCTATAGCAGGTGGCCCATCCTCCATCACCTCAATTATATATTTTATTAAATATTTTAGATTCATTATAGACATGTCACTTTCTAACTTGTTAATTTCGTGTTTGACTAGCTTCATCTAATAGACATGGGAGAGGTCCAGTCAGGCATATAATGTGAGAACATTGGCACCTAGAGAAACCTTAAACGTCGAATTGGTAAGGGGGTCGGGTGTAAGCTGCATAGCCAAGTATTTACTTTCTACCTTGGAGTGTGTAATAGAGTACAATTTAATTTATGACAACAACATTACATCACTCTTTTTCAAGAGAAAAAAGAAGTCATATTTTGAGATCTCGAGGTAAACATATTGCTTATGTTTATAGTTTTAATTTATGCATTCCTCTTAATAGGGAACAAGTTAATAATTATCATTTTTTTATAATTGAGTAGTAACATTTTACATTTGAGTGGTTTGCATCCATAGATACAAATATTTTATGACATACGAGAAAAATACAAATAAAATAAAGAAACCAACTAAAAAATGTGATAACACATATTTAGTTTTATTCCTTCATTGTTGTATGTAACTAATAGTTTTTGTGTATTCAACATTTTATAGGATGACGAGTGGAGAAGGCTCGTGAGATTGTGCTTTCACAATATGATCCAAATTAGTGACATCAAAGGTGCAACATATGGGCATGATATGAGAGTAAGGTAAGAACTGTTGTTAATTTAATTTCTTATTCATTTGAGCATGACATTTTAACGATGATTAAAGTCTTATAAATTTTTTTAGGTCATCAGTGAAAGAAATAACAATTAACAACAATAGATATATTTTAATGGTGACTTTTAGAAGAAGAATGATAAATATTCATCGGCTGAAGATAGATTTTGTAAGTATTTGATTCAATTATTATTTGTTCTTGAGTAGATTTTATTTATATTTAATTATTTTGAATATATATATAAAATAAAGGACGCCACTCTACCCATCCAAAGTATTTCACATAACTCGAACACATGAAGAGATAGATAGATCTATCATTTAGAGTAACGAAGAAAGTCGTCAAATGATAGTAAATACCCAAATTACTAAAACTAATATCATCATTATTTTATAATAAATTTTAATATAATTGATGGTTTTAAGATAATATGTAGTAATTGATGAATGTCCAATCGTTAGAGAATCGGATGCTGGGACATCTTAGAAAATGTTCACTATTGAGAAGGCATTCACCACCGTCTTCAACGGAATGGATCCGATGTGGGGGTAAGGACAAACTCACAACATCTAGTTTGGTATAAGTGGTGGCACCTCCACAAATTTGCTAGTCCATTAGTTGATGGACAAAGTGGAGAGATAAAACACAGTAATTGGTACTCTTTAATAACAAATGTTTGACCAATAAAGAAACTTTGTAAAAACAATCGAACAACTAACACAACAAATGTTAGTTAAGATTAATCAAAGACACCTCTCACTTAGTGATCCATTGGGTTCAAGACCACCTCCAATATAGTGAGAGAACGATGGAGAGAATGGTGATGACACCGATGAGAAGGATGAGGACAAGCCATCCTTTGGAGAGGATGATTGATATTTATCTTTTTATTTTTATTTTTGTTCTATTCATATGTTATGTATACCGATCATAGATTATTTATACTTTACAAGTTGTGTTTATGAAATTGTGGATTTGCATATCGAATATGGATGAATGAAATTGTGAAATTCTATATTGAATTGAGACGGAATGAAATTGTGAAATTGTATAGAATTATGAAATTGTGTAATATAGAAGTATATGAAATTGTGGAATTGTATAGATGAATGGAATATACAGGTCCATTGTATATCCATATATAGTTGTCATCATGCATGGATTTGTTAGTTTGTAGAAATAAATTTATTTTTTCTTACAAAGAATTATTAGCGGCTACTAGACGCCGTCTCTAATAATTTTGTTGGCGACAACTTTATTGGTGACAACTCCTAGTTGTCGCCGAATCAGTCATCTCCAACTCCAAGAGCTAATGGGGTGTTTGGTTGCATGATAATTTTTTGTACACTTCCATGATACAAAATTGTATTAAAATAAAAAGTGAACCAACTCATGACATAAAATTATCATGTTTGGAGGGATGTGATTACAAAAAAACGTAACTACCATACATGACCAAACAAAGTGGGGAACCACAAGAAAAAAGAAAGAGGTGAGACCCTCTTTTTTTGTTTAAGAAGAAAATCACTTTTAAAACATAAAATTATCATGGTTACCAAACACCTCTTTTAACAAGTTTTCTTACAATTTTTAAAAATTAAAACAAAAACCTTCGTTATCATGCAACCAAACACCCCATAAAGTGATTGATTTAGAGATGGCTCTAAGTCATCGCTAGTAATGCTAATGGTGACAACTAGGAGCCATCGTCAACAATTGAAAAATTGTTGTCATTGAGTTTTTGTGATAACCTCAAAGTCGTCGCAAATAATTTCGTCGCTAATATTATTCGCGACAACTAGACCTAAGTAGTAAGTTGTAGCCATTACTTCTTCTTCTGGTAGTGATCCATCTCACGTCAAAATGCCTCAATGTGACATAACATGATGCTTTATCACAATACCAGATAGATCGAGGCCATCATAGAGTAGTCTAAGAAGTTCAACTTCACATAACAAACTTTCACATGCATAGTAAGTGAGCAAGAAAGATAAAAAGAAAGTAGTGAGCAATTTTGGTAGAGGATTCGAGGCAGAAAAATCTTATAAATACAATACGTGAATCGATTCATCAAAGCAGGTACCCTAATAAGAGAGACTAATGTAGAAGAGGGGGAAAGCAAACCAAAAAGAAATGTACAAGAAAAAGAGAATTACATGTCAAGAGAGATCTTACGGACTATGGTAGCACTCAAGCTCTTACTATGTTTAATAGGTTATTAACGATGCAATTGTAGGACATAAAGGTGCTACTAAGACTAACATACTAAGTAGAAGTACTAACCACTAGGGGTAGCACTAGACTATATTAGGGTCCGTTTGGATCCTTGTAAAACCTGCTGCATGGGCAAGTTTTAGAGAAATGTCCAGCATTTTCTTTCATTTGGTTACCGGTAAAATACTAGTCAACAAAAAATATACTCCGTTGACTTGTCTAACACCTGAATTTTGGCGTTTGGAAAAATCTTCCGGACGCCATTTTCGATGTGTAGCGCACTGAGGTCAATCTACATGTTTATATGAGATAAATGTTTTTCTTCCATCTTAATTATTTAAAAATGATATATGTAATCTTATTTTATTATCATATCCATTAAAATAAAAATATATGAATGATATATGTTAACGTGACATGTAGAAATTAGTTTTTAACATGTAAATATATATACACCAAAGATAAAGTTTAGAGTCATAATATTTTGTTTTTTATATATCATAATAATATTTTTAAAAGGTTAAAATAATTTACAAGTAACCGAATAATTATAAATATCTTAAAATTTATTTTAACGTGCATCAAATAAGATTTTATGATTATTTTTATTAAAAAATAATCTTCTAAAATGTATTTTTATTGTTTTTAATTTTTCTCTCAACCAAATGCATCATTGTTTTAATCGTTCAATATATTTTATTTTGTATTTTCATATCTAAATATTTTGGTCAAATCTAATTAGAACTAAAATAAATATTTTTTATTTTTATTTTAAATCATAATTTTAAAATTAAATCTTTTTCAAAAATGTGACTTAAATATACTATTTTATCACGTAATGAATTTTGAATAGTGTTAAAGTTCTAGAAAATAAAAATATTATAATAATTTTGTAAGAAAAATAATTTTTGACAGATTAGATCATGGATTATTTTTCGAGGAAAATTAACTACACACAACCAAATAACATATTGTGTTTGTAATTTCTTTGGAAAAGCTACTCCAAGAAAAATGTTTTACATGATTTTTGTTTTTACATTGATCCAAATGGACCCTTGGTGTCCCTCTTCAGTGGCGCAGTGGACTACTATGGTACTGTTCGCTGTCCGCAGAGCCGTCTGACCACTGCATCACCCTTCAAAAGGAAAACAGCAGACTTATGGGGTGTTTGGTTACGTGATAATTGCCCCGTGACGGTGGCCGTCTTCAACCGCAGAGGGTGCGGACTTGAGCGTAAGGTAGGTGTTTGTGAAAATGCCCGAACCAGAGCAGATGCTTCTACCCACTTTATCTTTCTTTCTATATATTTGAGCCACCGAATCAAACACCTCATTATCATTTTTAAAAATTAAAATATTTTTGCCAAATACATTCATGATCACGTTCTCACTTTTAAAAATTATCTTGTTTGACATTATATTTTAATTTTTTATCATAAAACCTTTTTAAAAATTAAAATGCAACCAAACACCCCATTACGTTGTACATCTGATCTCCAAGGCAAGGATAAAAGATTGAATCCCGAGAGATATAGCCAATCTCTATTTAATTACGGCTATGGAGGAGACATCGTACGTGCAGCCACAAGATCAGCAATCAACACAACGAGAATAATAGTATGAAGAGTCATCTTGATGATTCATACAATATTGCATCACAAGGTAAGTTTAAATTTTAAATAATTTAGTGCACACTATTTTTAAAAATACGTATCCGGGCAGGACAGATGTTCGGGGAGGGGCTTCGATATTTTAAACTATACGAGGTAGCGAGGCCGGCCGAGATCCGGTCCGTTGTTAGGTCACGTGCGGACATTGTTATCGAATATCCGGCAAGCCAGCCGAGAGCCGGCGCCGGCAGCCGCGCCGGCGTCCGCACACGTGCGGTAGGCCTCTCCGCAGCTCTATCTAACCCGGCCAACCAGTAGAGCTGGCCGCTGATGCTCGGGACCACCGATTTTATGGCGGTCGATGAATAATTAGAGAAATGATTTCTAAATTTAGGATACTATTTTAATATACTTCAAGCTGTTTGATGTCACAAAAATATAGTAAAGCCAGCGGTGTTCATAGTTTGGTTAGTTTGGTTCACAGCATATATTTTTCAAGAGATATATGTATGGTGTATATATGTGGGTCCATATATGATTTTATTTCTTATTTTAATTGAAATATAAGATATACGACTAGCTGTAGTTTACTCATTATTGAATTTTATTGTGACTCGGAAAACACAACAATATGTATATTCACTCTAATTTGGGTGATTTGGTTCAGCTTGAAATTATCAGTTCCAACCATGCGAATGCAAAAGTTCCAGTTTGATCTTTTCTTCCTTTTTGGGGTCGAATCAAATAGTGAGTGCCCTCTGTTGTAAACAACTGGAATCAACAGAGGAGTGCTTGGTCACATAACAAATTGATTTTTTTGTCATAAATAAAAATATCTTTTTGCATCAAAATTGTTTGAAAAAATGTTTGACAAGCATTGAAAAAAAAAATAATTTTGGATGGAATCTTTTCCTTGACCGATGAGAGGATATTTTATCCATCCTTTTTTTTTCCCCAAAAGATAGTAATCATACCATCTAGTACCTAGAGTAGAGTATTTTGTATTACTGTTTATGTATTATTTATAATATGAATTTAAATTTTAATATTAACAATCAAATAATATATAAATTAATATTATTTTTAGAATTAATTATTATATTGTATATCAATACAGGACAAGATTATCAATATATCGTAATTTAAATCAAACATAAGGGGGAAAGATGGTTATAATGAGAGATTTATCTCTGTCCCCGTATATTTTATCTTTATACCAAGCGGGGCTCACTGTTTTTTCGTTATCGCATCTCACAAAATATAATACATTTATATACTTGAATATTTATATTTTATTCTAATTTAAAAACTTATCAAAAATATGTAAAATTATCGTGCAACCAAACACTCCATGAATTTTAAACTTTTTCCTTTTGAAACTTAGGAATGCTGCAAGTTGATGTATTTTAAGAAACTATTGTACATGTGTGACAACATGTTATCACCTATTTAGATTTTATTGCGAAAATTAAATTAAATTGTAGTATCATGACTATTTTAAGAAAAATAAAACCACGCTCCGTATCACGAATCCCCTCTCCTCCTCCTTGCCGTCTCTCTCCTTCCTTCCTCTCTCTCTCCCCTGGTTCTCTCTCGCTCTCGCTCTCTCTCTCCTCTGCTGCGTTGCCGCGAGACCGCCTGCGCCTGCAGCGCCCCCCCGCCGACCCCATCGCCGCCCTCGCCTCTCCATCAGCGGAGCTGCGCTGCCCAGATCGCCCCCTCCCTCGCCCTCGTTCTCTCTCCACCAAGAGAAGCGCCATCGCCCCCCTGCGGCTCTGCCGCCTGCGTTTTGAGGAGCCGCGAGAAGCGTTGCTGCTCCCCTTTCCCGCACGCCCGGCGGGCCGCTGCTTTCTTGCGTCGATCGTTGCCTCTCCCTCCGCCTCGTCGTTCGCCGGCAGCGCCCCGCGAACGCCGTTGTTACACCCCTGCTGGCGTTATCGTTTCACGACGTGGCCCAAGTGCGTCCCCTTCCCATCAGAAGATTCAGAACCCCCCCTGCCGACGCACCTCGCCTCCCTCCTATCGCGGTCCCGCCCTGTGCGCGAGTCTGCGTCGCTGACCGTCGCCGTCGAGCGTCGCCGTCCCGCCACATCGCCGGTGCGGCCGCCGCGAGTTTCCCGCCGAGCATCGCCCCGATCATAGTTGACGCCTGTCCACACGCCTCTCCCTCCCCTGTCGTGCCGTCGCCCCGACAATGGCGCAGCCGCCGCCCTTGGCGACGTCTCCATTGCCGATGTCTCCATTGCCGATGTCTCCCCCGCCGTCACCGGAGAACGCCCCCGCCGGCACCGCCCTCCCACCGCGCCTCCGCCTCGCCGCTGACCACCGTCGGCAGTGGCCGTCGACACCACCCCCTTGCACCGTAGGGGGGTGTCAATGGGCCTGGTTGACCCGGCCCATGACCAACCCAATCAAGAACCGTTCTAATATATGACGGGTTGATCCAGTCCAACTTATATCTCTTTGGTCCAACTCGACTTATATAATGTCCTGTTTGGTAACACTATTAGGTACTTCTATCACTATCAATTTTAAAATTGATATTAATAGAAATCATTAAGAGATGTTTGGCTAATTGTATCAATTTTAAAATTTATAGTACAAGCAAAGTATATTATGCCCTGTTTGGTAACATTATTAGGTACCTCTATAATTATCAATTTTAAAATTGGTATTGATAGGAACCATTAAGGGGTGTTTGGTTAATTGAATCAATTTTAAAATTTGTAGTGCAAACAAAGCATATTATGTGATACAAATGTCAACATGTATTAATTTTGATATTGATACTCTAACATTTGAAAATATTAATATCAATATTGATATAGTACCCAAAATGAAACTCTAACCAAACAGGGCATAAAATATTATCAGGGTGTGGAAATGGCTTATTTAAGTCGGGTGAGGTACGTCCTGAATAAAAATTGTTATACAACTTAAATTCCAATAAACAACTTAATTATTCACCGTCCTATTGAGCAAATGGTAGATGATTAACTTCAAATTAAAAAAATTAAATGTTCTTAATTAGCATTTTAAATATAAGAATATCATGCCAAATTTTCATTTTGATTGTGAGATATATATACTTGATTTTATTCTCCAATATTTATTAAATATGTGTTAAGACCCAATGGGGTGTTTGGTTGCATGATAATAAAGATTTTTATTTTAATTTTTGAAAATTATAAGGAAACTTGTTAAAAGAGGTGTTTGGCAACATTGACAATTTTATGTTTTGAAAGTGTTTTTTTCTCAAACAAAAAAAGAGAGTGTCACCTCTTTCTTTTTTCTTGTGGTCCCCCACTTTATTTGGTCATGAATGATAAATACTCTTTTTTGTTATCACATACCTTCGAACATGATAATTTTATGTCACGAGTTGGTACACTTTTTATTTTAATATATTTTTATCGTGAAAGTGTACAAAAAAATCATCGTGCGACCAAACACCCCGTAAATCTACGTAACCCAACTCGACAGATGTGCCCAACCCATGTTCATCTTTTTGAAATATTGATTATTCACAATGGTAAAATCGAAACACATCTTATTCTCTTTTCTTTTAAATGTTCTAATTTGCACTTGCACAGTACCTTTTAGGATGCTTGGTTGAAGTATATTGAGACTTACATTCTCTATTAATTTATATGTTCGACACATTAACTTGTCAACCAAAATAATATATAGTTACGATAAAATATATATTTCACAGATAATATTTTTTTATAGAATAAATAAGAGGTCTCACTTATGTTATGTTCTTCTTATCTTTTGACGTGACAGATAGTTCCTAACTAGTAAGATAATAATTCACTCGCAGACAAGGTGATCGTATGCGTCTAAAATGTGTTGTTCATTATTTTTAATAAATTGTCTCACTGGAAGAATGCATCTATATCTATATATATTTATTTATCTCCGGCACTAATTAATGTCACTGTCCTCTTTTGGCATCTACTCAGTATGAATGCTATAATATTTAAGTTCATCTTCTCCTTCATGGGTACGAGATCTTGATGCTCGCTTTTGAATAGATAGTTAAATTATGAAAATATTCTGTTAATTAATAGATAGTCTTCTAATTCTCGATAAAAGTAAAATGTAAAGAAATACTGCTATTTTTATGATAGCAACAGATACCAAACAGAGAAGTATTTTTATCTGAAGTAACTTCTCTCTTGAAGTACTCAAGAGCTATTTGAAATAAGATCAATCTAAAGATGAATCTGATTTATCTATAAATTTAGGAGATACATTTCTATCGCTTAAATAATCTTTACGACTAGTTCAGTATAAGGTTAATTAGGAGATAAAATTATTTTATCTTTAAAAATTTAAAATATATCAAATTTATCTTTGAATTAAATCCGTGCCAGACTTGCCAAAAATAGAGACCGCGACATTATAGGGTCATATGTTGATTCAAAAAAAAATAAGGACATGGATAAAATAAAAAAAATAAAAAAGAATTGTGATATTTGCTCTTGTTAAACGATAAAGAATCAAGGACTGATGGGCATTTTTACTTACGGAGTAGCCTTTGCCATCCTTACACGTGTCCCTGAGGGGACCCACCAAATCAAGCGCCAAGCCTTCCTATTGGAGAACATTGGATAAAACGCGGCCAAGGGTTTCGGTCCCACAGAAACTTTCGTACGTTTCGCTCCGCATGCGCGTACC
The DNA here is from genome assembly GCA_036172225.1 of Cryptocoryne crispatula var. balansae. Lineage (NCBI taxonomy): Eukaryota > Viridiplantae > Streptophyta > Magnoliopsida > Alismatales > Araceae > Cryptocoryne > Cryptocoryne crispatula. The sequence continues at coordinate 32,337,448 of CM069931.1, read as the reverse complement.
AAACTAAAAGGCAGTTCCGAATACATCCGCCAGTGCTTCGCCGACACGCGGCCTTCCACAGTTCTACGTACACCGACCCAACCTCGACTTCCACCGGGACTCGGGGCCGTCACGTGAGAACCATTGCGCCATGTAGCTCCACGTGGGTGGGGATGCCCCGGTACGGTACGGGCCTCGGTCGCAGCCGCCGGCTCAAGCCGCGCCGCGCCGCCACGGCTTGCGCGCGCCGGGTGCGCGAGGGAGAAGAAGGAATAACGGCTCTCGGATGATGTAAAAGACTCCGCTTCCGCTTGGGTTTCTCTCTCCATCCCCTTCTCTCTTATGTGGCCCTTCCTGCTCTCTCCCTACAGTGGATAGCAAGAACGATAGCAGCTCTCTCTCTCTCTCTCTCTCTCTGGAGTTTCCTCTACCGCTATTTCCGCTGCTACGCCCAACAGGAATGCGTATAAAGAGACCCTAAAAGAGAACCTGCCCTTCCTTGCTTGCGGCGCGCTTGGTTCCTGCGGCGGTTCCGTGGAGGGGCGAGTAAGGCATCGCGCCTAAATGAATCGGCTGCGGTTTATCCGGTGATTCCGAATTCGTAGGAGCAGGCCAAACTCCTTCAGGTTAATTGCCTTTTTCTTTTCTTTTCGTCCTTTTTTCTGGTATAGATTGTACTTATTTTTCCTCTACTCTTTTCACTCATTTTTGGGGATTTGACATTGTGCTTGCGAGCATTGTTTTGCCCCAATGTGTTCTTTTACTTTCACTGTCCCTAAGCGTTACGATTCTTCTCTCGTTACCAGTTCTTTTGTATTTCCTTTTGGAAGAAGGTGCTTTTATTCGCCCATATCTCTGAAGGATGATTTCTCTTGATATGTTTTTTTGTTTGAGTTTGTTTGTAGTGACATTTATTTTGAGACTTTCATGTCATTTGTTTATTTAATGTAAAAGGGATATTTTTTAGGCGGTTTTTTTCCCTTTCGTTCCCTGTTCCTTACGTAGTTTTAATGTTTCTTTATGGCTTTTTTTAAAGTGCATTTTACTGTTACGTATTTCTTATTTACCGAGCTAAAATTATGGCACCGAAGAATCAGGTGTCTGCTTCTTCTGTGCTAGACAGGAAAATCTTGCTGTGCTCTTTATGCCCATTCTCTTTCCTAGAACTTCCGACTCATGCGACTTTGTACTTAGAGAGGTGTTATTATGGAGGTATAGTTTTTTTCATGCATCCCGAATAATTTAATTTGTAAGAACTAAGTAATTTGTTCTCCATCAGCACCTATTTTTTATTGCAGGTCATCATCAATAAGACCTATGTGAGTTGTCGGAGATGTACGTTAGGGATAGATGCATTAGTAGCATCCATTGCCTTCTTGATGTCCCATTTACCAATCTTACCTAGTCATTTTAGGTCCAGGGGTTCATGTAATTCGTGAATAGGAATCTTCAGATATATCTGAAAGCACCTTTGGGTATCCTTATAAGTACATTTTCATTAATGCTTGAGTCTACATCCTTGCATACCTCATCTTCTTTCTTCCATTTCAGTAAACATGCTTATAACCTCGGTATTACTTTGAAATTTTATTTTTTGGATAACATGAATCATGATGTGATATCATGCAGAACATTTTGTTGTCCTTTCCACATGTTGTGATGTATGTAATAATGCCCGGATAAGCAGCTTTGCCAGTGATTATGCTTCATTTTTATCAGTATTATTTTCTATACAGTATATTTGAGATGATGTGAGATCTTACTGTTTAGTGACTTGAGTCAGACGTCAGTTTCAACATGCTGAATTTTATCAAGAATAGAGCATGCAATCTTGTGAAGGACAGAATGTGTCAAGATTCAAGTTTTCTTCGTTATGATATTATCTTTATCATGTCTCACTGTTTTGTTCGACCATTAGGTAATAAATATACAATTATGAAATTGTAGTGGGTATAATTGAGTGGTAAAAGTGTGATTTGTCCATCTCCATTCAAACTTTGGGATTTGGACCGGTCTTTAGCAAGCTTAATTTGATGAAAGAGAATTTGTGTGTGATTGATGTCTTGGGGATTCACTGGTTTTAGTATATGTGGTGAAAAGTACATTTTAAGCCCTGATAGTCAACATAATTTTTATTGTTTCTTGTATCTTAATGGTTTTTTGGAATTGATATTTCACTACATTTGCAGTCCCAATTTGCATTTCTAGGGGTTCTTTTTTACTGGGCAGAGACACCACTCTTCACAATAGGTTAATTCTAGGCCATCATTATTATTCTAGTGAAATTGGTGAATAACATGATACTTTTTCTCAGGATTTTTTTCCAGAAGCATATGTATTCTTTTTAGTTATTACTCATCTCTATCGAAGGGAATGAGCTATACTCTATCAAGTAGCAATTTTCATGTTTTTTGGTTTCACATATTAATCTTTCTTTGATAGTTTCAAGGTATTTTATCCTTGGTAGATATTACCAAGCTGATATATTTTTCATGATGTTCTTCATGTGTAGCTTAAGGTGTCTCATGCGTCCAAGAGCAGAATAGTATGTGATTAAGATGGTGGCTCAAGGATGAATTAGTTATTGCTCAGCCACATTATATGCAGATCATGGCCGCAGGTCAACGAAAAAAGAAACTGAATGGTGCCAGGGCTATAGCGCTTGATTTTTACGAGCATAATACAGGAAGGAAGAAAACTAAAACAGAGGCATCTGATGTTACTTTGAATATGACATCTCATGTATCTCTAGAGTGGGACGAGAGAGCAAGCAAGGTTGTAGCAAAGAGGGAACAGATTGGTATAAGATGGAGGGACATGGCTCCTTTCCTCAAGAATGTTCCAGAGTTCCAGACAACTTTAGCAGATGTACTTTCTGTTCCTTCAGAAGTTTTTGGGTTGGACAATGTTTCCGATGTGCTTTCATATGAGGTAATGATGTTACTTCCATCATGTTCTTGCCCAAAATATTTAATGTTGTTGAGCTTCTTTCTCTAATCCTTCTAACACTCTTTCTTTTCATCTCCGCTTATTAATTATGTCTAGAAAAACTGAAATTTCAGGTTTGGAAAGCATTTCTGTCAGAGGGAGAGAGGATGCTTCTCATTCAGTTGCTTCCCAAGGGTGTTGATGCAGATAAAGTGGTGCAGTCACTACTAGCAGGGGAGAACTTTCACTTTGGAAATCCTTTTTACAAGTGGCAAGTGTTAAATCTTATCATGGATTCTGCTCACCTGTCATTGTTCTCTTTCACACTGTTATTGTTTACTCAGCGAACGTCTATTTGAACTTTATAAAGAAAATGATAAATGAATTAACTGTTTCAATTTCAATTTCACAACCTTTTATCATGTCTATTCTTCGCCTTGGATAACATATGATGGAAAATGTGAATGGAATATTTTCAAAGAAAAGGATAATACAGCTGGTGAAATTATGATATTATAGTTATTTTATTCAGGTAATTATTTAGAGGACACGGTGCCTGTCAGTTTTTAGGCAACAAAGGTGAGCAAGTTGCTCACTTAGGTAGGCTGGGTTGATGCAGATTGTTTAACCAGTCTAAGATTGTTTTGGTTGCTGGGATTTGTTGTTAGTTTCTTTTTGAAAGCAACCTTCAAAGAGGTGCAGTTCATTGAAAACAGAGAAAAAGTTAAGATACAAAAAAGGAAAGAAGAAACATTACAGAACATGGAGGTAAGAGGTCTCCGGCAAGGCAGCAACCTATTAGCAGAAACCAGGAAGAACTTCTCCTCCTCTTGTAATATGCTGTTACCCAATAGCAGAAACCAGGAAGAACTCCTTTTCTAACTAGTGGTTCCTTAGCTCATGCTTGATATATTCAAATCATCTCAATCTCTCTTACTTCCATTCCTTTAGCTGTATCCTGCCTCTGCAAATTCTCTAAAGAAATATTTGAATTTTAATAGGGTAGTTTTTGTTCCATTCCTTATCCATGCAATCAACCTTGCATTCACCTTTGTAGAGCAATTAATGATTGAGATAAATAGAGAACTTGCCGAATAAGTGACAAAAGAGTGAGGAACAATATGTTGAGAAGCATGCCTTTTGATAGGTTATTGAAGGGAGTAGTATATTTTACCAAAGGAAAGAAGGAAACTGCTTTAGATATAGCTGTTGCCTGAGCCATTAACTAGTTTATTTTTTCCTTTCTTTTGTTTTGAGGATATGGGACTGACGGTGGGCTATTGGTGCTTCATTGAAGATCAGGAGAAATAGGTTGCTAAATATTTGGTATGAGTAGGCAAAAGTAACTGATAACTGCTTTGGTCGACTGCTGATGCCAAAGGGAGCACTTTATTCAGAAGCTGAGAAGTTCCATCACTTGCACCGAGTGATGTAACTGTGTTAATTTCTAAGTGTAAGGGGAGAAATCTGCAGGAAGGTGGTATGAAACTGTGGTCTTACTCTTCTTGCCATATTATGGTCTGTTTGAAAAACTTGAAGTAGAAGAATCGTTGACAACTATTTGAGAATACAACTTCAATTCTGCATTTTTTGTCACTTTTTGTAAAAGAATGGACCTTTTCTCATTTGGGTTCCTATCCTGAGGAAGTTTTGGAAAAGGCTAACCCTGTAAAGGACCCTTAGCCAACTACCACCTTGGTAGATGATTCCAACTAGGGTTTTATCACCCCAGTCTTTTCCCTTGTTCTTTTTCTTTTTACTTGATTATTTACTTGTACCCCCAGCTATGTTCTCTTTTATGCTTAATGGAATTGTGGCAATCTTGCCATTTCAAAAAAAAGGAAAGAAAAAATTTTGGTTACTTGTCAGGGATCATGTGCTAAGTTGCTATATCGACAAGGTGTGCATGATCTCCCAAACCAGATTGAGATCAACAGGTGCTGATCCGATCCATGGGGGAGCCCAATCTTAGTGATGACATCTGCTGGAATCGATTTAGGATCAGTCAGTTTGGCCGCTATGGGGCTAATCCTGGTGGGATCCACCTCCCTGTGGTAGAGGGTTTTCTGCCACTGTCCTGTCCCTTCCCTGCCATAGAGGGGGGGAAGAAGGCTGTATTGGGTCAAGAGACTCATTAATGGGGGCAGATCAAATTGGCAGATCCAGTCATATCAAGTCCACTAGATTTGATATGGCCATCTTCCCACCCGTTTAGGGAGGGAAGTGCAGGGACAGTGGCGGCTACCCTCAACCACCTCCTAGTACCTCTGATGGTGATCCCAGCCACCTCCACCCTAGCCCAATATGCTTGATGATTTGAATTTGAAACTTGTTTGCCAGGTCTTTTCTTATTTGGTTATTTTGCTTTCTAGAATGGGTGAGATTGAGTTGCTGGTTTTATGTCCATTTGAATGGTCTGATATGTGCCAGTTCGGTGTTGTATGGTCTGAAGGTTGCTGTTCATGGTCAGGATGTTAGTGTTACAGGACTAGGTTTACGGCACTTACAGCATCTTTTAGATTCTTGTAAGTAGTAGATGCCTTGGTACTAGATAGGCTAGGTTGCTTATTGAAGTTGACTTGAAGTGTCAATGGGATGGTCTTATATCTGACACTATTTGTAATGATAAAATACGTTGATTGGCCCAACAACTGTGCTAATTAGCAGGCTTCACAGGAGGTCACACATTCTCGTTCTACTTCCAACAAAGCAGCTTAACGTTGGAGTTATTTTCACATCATATGCCCAAGCAGGTCATAACGGGCCTTCGCGCTAGGTCGTGCTCTCACTTTGATACTAACAATTAAATCAAATGACTGGCCTAACAACTATGCTAATTAAGAGACTTTCCAAGAGGTCATCCATTCTTGGACTACTCCCAACAAAACATGTTTAACTTTGGAGTTCTTTTCACTCAACTTCAGAAAAATGGGTATCCAAAGTTAGTAGTAGTTAAAATTCACTGATTTAATCTCTTAACATATTCACAAACTAATGCCCTGTTTGGTTAGAGTATTAAAAATGATATTGTATTAATATTGATATTGATATTTTCTGAAATTGAAATATCAGTATCAAGATTGATAGTATCAAATTTTTTATGTGTTTGATAAAATTATATCAATATTACAATTGATATTAGATAAGCCAGTGCGGAGGTGTCTGCGAGAAGGGGGGGCTACGGCTGTGCGGCAGGGCTCCGGCGGGGGGCTGCGCGGAGGGGCTGCGCGGAGGCGGGGGCTGCGTGGCGGGGCTCCGGCGGGGGGCTGTGCGGAGGCTGCACGGAGGGGGGCTGCGCAGCGGGGCTATGGGGGGGCTGCGTGGAGGGGGGGCTGCGCGGCGGGGCTCCGGCGGGGGGCTGCGCGGAGGGGGGGGCTGTGCGGCGGGGCTCCAGCGGGGGGCTGCGCGGAGGGGAGGGGCTGTGCAGGGGGGCTCCGGCGGGGGCTGCGCGGAGGGGCGGGGGGACTGCGCGGAGGGGGGGGCTCCTGCGGGGGGCTGCGCGGAGGGGGCTGTGCGGCGGGGCTCCGGCGGGGGGCTGCGCGGAGGGGGGGGGGGCTGTGCGGCGGGGGCTGCGCGGCAGGGCTCCGGCGGGGGCTGCGCGGAGAGGCGGGGGGACGCGCGGGGGGCTCCGGCGGGGAGGGGGGACGCGCGGGGGGGGGGGGGGGGGGTGCGCGGGGGCTCCGGCGGGGGGGGGGCTGCGCGGCGGGGCTCCGGCGGGGGCTGCGCGGAGGGGCGGGGGGCGGGGGGATGCGCGGGGGGGCTCCGGCGGGGAGGGGGCCTGCGGGGAGGGGGGACGCGCGGGGGCCTCCGGACGGGGAGGGGGTGCGCAGAGGGGGGCCGCGCGTTGCCGCGGGGGGGGGACGCCGCATGGGATGATTTCAATACAGGTGGAGACTTGTATTGATTATGATATTTTTTTTAACTGTGAATTTTAAAATTAATACTAACATCCAAACACCTACCAATGTAAAGTATCAATATCAGTTTTAAAACTGATATCAATACAGCTACTTAATACTGTAAACAAACAGGCTGTAAGGTGTTACACTATTTATGTTGTTGATGTCACTTTCTTGAATACGCTTTTTTTGGATACTCTGGATGGAGCATTGTTGATTGAATTCAAAAGCCCTCTTCACGCATGTCATTAGAATAATCATGCAGTGACCAGAACTAAATGTCATTAGATTTCAAAGGCCCTCTTAACGCATCACCTTGGGCCTGGTTTGGTTCAAGAGTAAGTGGTGAAATAACACCCTTATTCCATTCATTCTCAGAATAGCCAGTTTGGGAACTAGAATGAGTTATGCTTGGTATAGTGTTGTCTTCCTGACAATTCGTTTCACCATAGTTATGCTATTCTTTTCTATATTGCATATTTAAATTAATACATTGTATAGAAATATAATATAGTAGTTTATGTTGATATATTAATATTTAATATTAAAGTATATTATATTTTAAACATTTTTAAAATTAACGTGTTAAAATGTTATTGTTTATGCATTAAATTAATAATATATTATATGTGTTGCTTTAATTTTATATTTTTGGTTTTGTATTTTTTATTTTTTGTAAATATATATGTATTTATTTGAAATTTACTTACATTTATATTTTATTTATTTTTATTTCCATTAAATCATTGTCATAGTATAATTATAATTTTTAGTGATATAGTATAAATATAATTTTATTATTATAAATTTATAATATAATTATATTAATATAATGTTTATTTATGATTTATTTTACTTTTTAGAATTTATATTTACTATTGTATTTTTTTGAGTAGTTAATGCAGGGATAAAACATAATTTTTGCCACCTTATTTTAGGAGCAACTCATTCTTAGGAGCCAAACTGCCCAAGAATAAGTGAAATAAATTTCTCTTACTTCACTTTTCCCATAAACACTTGTCAACAGTCAACCGTACAACCTTTTATTTCGTTGTAACCAATTCCTGAATTTGGATTCCCGTATAGCTTATTCCATTTCCAAACTGCCCCTTAACGTTTTGAGCATGTTGATCCATTGAGTTTGGCACGGTCTAATCAAATAAGGCACAGTTCATGCACTCAGTTTTTGTGGTCTACCCATTGTTTGCAAAGTCTCGAGGCATTTTGCCAAAGTCTCATGAGACATAAGTCTCAAAATTTATTGAGGTGTAAGCTTCAATTTAAGAAAAAATATATAATCTATGAACATTCAAATAAATAATCATTCAATAGTTGAACTATAAGTCTCAAAACTTATTGAAACATTAAGCACCAATTTAAGAAAAAATATATAATCTATAAATATTTTAATAAATAATCATGCATTCGTTGAACTATCAGTTATCTAGAAGAATAGCATCAAACAAAATATAATTAATTGTTAATTGTTTGAACTTTTGTGTTGTAAGAATAAACAAAGCTTGATTAATGCTTCAGAGCATAAAACATGTAAAATTTTGCTTCAATAACCTTTAAACCTAAATAATGCATTCAGTACTGGTAATTTTGTTTACTTTTTACTTTTTATTTTTATTGACATTGTAATTAAATAAATTCTATAGATTATGGAAAAATGATAATAAAAAAATAAAGCTAATGTGTCTTTTAGGAGAAAAAAGTGTTATAATGTTTGTGTGACAGAAGGATGAAATATTTTCTCTTTGCATTTGCAGACGGTTCATAACTCTTTTTACTCACTTTTTATTCAAATATCTTCAACCTTGAGGCTTATGTCCTTCTACAGGTGAGGCGTTGAGGCAGTGAGCATAAGCCTCCTCTGGAGAAAAATGCAACCCTCATGTTTTACCAACGAGGTGTAAGCTCCCACCAAGGCGGAGGCAAACTTTTTTAAACAATGGGTCTACTCATGTTTTTTGGCCTGCATATGGGGGGCTTAGAGAGTCAGAGTGGTCTAAAATATTCCCTCGTGACTAACAATATGATTAAATGGTGAAGGAACCGATAGTATTGCCTCAGTTCTTTTTTGGATGGTTCAATAAGTTTAGCACATGCCAATATATAAGCTTCTATGTCTTGAATAGGGCGTATAAAGGGAACTGATTAAGTCACTTTCCCTTTGCTGTTTGATTTCTTGAGAAAACCCAAACATAGTAGACTTAAATATGATTCAGGTTTTATTGACATCTGCTTACACTAATTTTCGTCCAAATTTTAATGGAGGCTTGCTCAGAAAATAAGCCACTAATCAGTTTGCTTTGTTTTGGCAATGTTCAAGTGAAGGAATCATGAAACCTGAAATGTAGAAATTTTGGGGTTAAAAAGGCAAGAGAATCTTGGAAAGGGCGGATCTATTAGAGTCAAGACACTAGCATCTCATGTTAGATGATTCTTAATGAATTGATTGGGTTGAAACAAAAATCTTATCCCATTTGAATATGATGGAGAAAAATATAACATGCGAAGCTAATAGCAGCATGTAGGTTATTATTTGTACATCCTTTTCTTCCAAACAAATCACCATGTTAGGGAAAATCATGAGGGAAAAATTTAGGGGAGACCTGTTTGAGAAAATTTTTTTCTTCAGAGAAATGGTATCCAGTTTGACTGAAAAGTGCCTGTGCTTTCTTTGCCAGTGTCCTCATCTTATCACCTTTATTTTTGCAGATAAGCTAATGCATTTAAAATGGACTGGACATTCTAAGACATCCTTGGCTGAAGTTTATACAGTGGCAAGACTATGGCTGAGGGTTCACAACTTCACATCAATTTTTATGCTGAGCTAAAATTTTCTGCTTGTGATGATGATATGGACTCCACAAATCAGCATCATAATTTGCCCAAAGTGTCAACCCAGAAAAAAGCAAAAGTTGTCAGTCTACTACTCTCATCAGATGATGAAGGCACCAGATAAACTGTTCTAGATCTGCAAGGACATCAAGGTTGTCAGTTTGCTGAGGTTTGTGCAAACACATCCGAGGAAGCAAATAGCAAAAAATCCTGAGGTGTAGTAGAACCACTTCTCATAATTGCTAATGAAACAACGACCAAACAGGGCCTGATTAGGTTTGAGAATTGTGGAGATGGATGAATTTCTTATGTGATTTGACCATGGTTTTCAAGGCATCACCTAGGCGACAAGGTGCCCTGTGGCAGGTCAAGGCTAGGGGTGCCTAGGTGAGCAGGGCATTTAAATAATTTTGAAGTAAATAATGCTAATTAAGTATCAATATCACTTAATTGAGTTATTTTGAAGTAAAAATAACTAGTTCGAATAGTTAATTTGATTATAAATAGACATTTTGATGGAATAATAATTAGGATTATATAGTTCTATAAATGTTTACTAATAGTTATTACTGATTAAGTACTAAAATTAACTTACATTCAAGTTAGTCAGTCTATGTAACTATGCACTTGCACATTATTAATTGATTTACATGGTATCATAACTATTTTATATTATTTGTCACATATATATTTGTTATTTTATCAATTTTACTGTGAAAAAGATGTCGCCTAATGCCTCGCCTTATCGCTTAGGTGCCAAGGCGGTATTATGTCGCCTTGTTGCCTTGATTGCCTTGAAAACCATGGATTCGACTTGGGCATGTTTTGCTGAGTTGGCTGATCCTGACTGGAGGCAAGGAGGGCAGGGTCGGGATCTGATCCTGATTCCTGAACCAGCCAGGACCAATCCTGATCTTGGTCTGATCAGATTGGCTGATCTGCTGGAAGCCAAAAATTGGTCTGGATCAGACTGACTCGGCTCTGACTTGGGCCGAGGCTGGAAGCAGTCAATTTCAACTAGGATTGCCCAGTCCAGGCTCTAGATCAGCTGTTCTCAGCCCGGTAGAGTTGGGTACATGGGTCCATTCAGATCAGCCAATCTGGGCACAAAATAGGGTGATCCTGGCCAATACCAGCTTACTTTGGCTCTAGATCTGCCCATCGGGGTTGAATCAGGATTGGCAATAGCTGATCAGATTGGCCAATTCTGATCTAAATTGGCTCAGTCTGGTCTGGATCAGCTGATCTAGCTAACCATGACTGGAACCGGCCATGACTGATCCTTATTCCACTGGGTGGTTGAGTCTAGCTGTAATCAGCAGGTATCGTCCAGGATTGTTAGCTGTCAGTTGGGTTCAATAGGTTATGTTGTGACTTAGCTGGACTGGGATTGTCAAGGATTGACCATTTTAAGGTCCAGAATAGCCGACCCGGTTTGAAATTGACCAATCCCATCTGGAATGAATCAAGGCCATGTTGGGCTGAGTCTGACCTATTTTGTGAACTTCTGGTCGATTTCTAGATTCTGCCGGATCAGCCAAATCATATCTGGTATTGGCTGTGGCCGATCCAGGGTCTGATCCCAAGATCCCAATCCTGCTGTTTTTGATCATGGGGCCAGCTTCTGTTGCTACATGAACTTCTCAAATGGATGGATATCTACACGGTAGCTGTTTTTCTAGCATTTGTGGAGAAATAGCTGGTACCTAAGTTAAGGGATGCTTTTTTTTTCTCCTTACTGCTTTCACTTTTTGGTCGTACTACAATGCTTCTGTTTTTTTTAAAGTTAATTTAATTGAATCATGGTGAAGTTTGGTCGTCACCTTGTAAAAAATGGAAGACATCCTCTAGGGCTGCAATTGGGTTGGATTCGGTAGCGTTATTACCTATTTTCAGTTCCGATTCCAATTAAATGGAAGTCATGGCATTCTGATTCTGATTCCGTTATCTGAATCAGAATAATCCGATAATTTTTGTGATATATAAATATTTATTAAAAATTAGCAAATAATTTTTTTTAAATATGATATAATATGTTTAACTTTTTGTTTTTAATTTTTAGCATTTATATATCTTAATTTTATTAATTTATTTATTTTAATATTTTTATACATATATATTAATTTTTTTATAAAAATAGGATAAATGGATGCACAATTGAGAATTGATTGTTTCCGATTTTGATTCCTATAAACTATCGGAATATTCAATTCCAATTCCAATAGTTTATATGATACAAAATCCAAATTTGTTAATTTTTATCAAAATTGAATTATAATATTAGATTCTGTTTGCACCCTTAGAAGAAGAGGACAATATTGCGTTTGACTGATATTCAGGGAACGCAGGATCAGTTCTTCAAAAACCAACAAAAAAAAGAATTGGCAAAATTGGTCAATTCCATGGGAAAAAACTCTATCTGGAATTTTTATCAAAAACCCAAAAACATGTAAAAATGTAAAAAAACAACTACATATAGATTTTTTATGGGATTGAGTCAACTCTTTTAGGGTAGGATTTGGTGCCGAGGGCGGCGGCAGCCACTGCACTTTCTCCATCCTTTCAGGCAGGGAAGATGGACCCGATAGGACCAGGAAAGTCACCGGATCCGCTTTATCAGGTCCATGAGACCTGCCAATATGAGCGCCTAGGGTGGGGAAGGTGCAATGGTGCCGCAGCCGCCCTCAACACATGCTGGAATTGGCCGATTTAAGCTGTATCAGTCCCATTGCACGCTGATTTTGGTCAATTCTGGAGGATCAGTGTCCCCCTTCTCCCAAGTCAGCCAATTCCGTGAAGCATGCTGATATTTCAGCTATTCAGTAGTTTAAAATGTTTACTTTATTTATTTCTTCATCTTTTTGCCTATGTTATCAGTATTCATCAGGTGTATAACCATATTGGGGTGGTTGTCTTTCTGGCAGCTGTTAATGCTTTATTTTCTTTCACATACTTGTTTATTTTCAGTAATGCTATACATAGACTATCTTACAGAATAGAACTATCATGGTCAGCTTTATAGAGTTAGATCAGGGAATTTTGTGATTTCTTAAATTTTTGTCAGTATCTTCACAAGGCAAGGACTGATTTATTTATTTTTATGATGTTTACAGGGGTGCTTCACTTTGTGCTGGTAATTTACATCCAGATGCAATAAAAGATACAGAACGACAAATCAGAGTGATTAGGAATTCTTACCTCCATGACTTAGCAGATTACCACTCAGCGTACGTGCTGTTTGTTTTATCTCAGATTCATAGCTTTTCTGAAAGTGGGTGATATCATAATATTGTGAAATGAAATCAAATTCATAAGTATGTATCCTTCAGGACTCTAAAAATAGACAAGGGAAAAGATGTACAACCGTAGAAATTCATAATTGATGCAAAAGAGATTCTCAGTACACTGAAAAAGAAAGAGCCGGAAAAGGCAGGATTGAGAATCTGAGATGCAATGCTTATCTCACATTTAACTTCTACTAGTTTTTTAAGATAGAATGATCTTCATATGTGAATTTAAATGGCAGGATCCTTAAGGACATATTAAAATTAAAGGAAAGGTGGCCAACTTACAACAGTCCAGAAAAGGAAAATGCAGGAAGGATTCGAAGGTCAGTCTGTTTTTGCATGCACATATCCATGGAGAGTTATTCTCATATATGCGTATGTTTGGTAATTCTTCACCGGTCTTATACTATTTCGAACTTCCAGTTCTTACGCTCAAATTTCTTAGGCTTCCTTTTATGATATATTTTTTTAAATTTTAATGAACTTGAACTTTGTAGAATTTCTATTTTTTTAGTTGCCTGAGATTTTTGCTGTGGTGCAAGTCATATGGTTCACGCTCGAGTGTCTCTTATTTGTAATTTAATTGCTTAACATGGGCTAATTTAAGGTAGGGATGACCAAATTGGATAGAGAAAGATGGTGCACTCACTCAGTCGCATTAATGCACTGGTATCATAGTTCATGGAATCATCCGATCTATATCGGATCGGCCCCCTCCAATCCAATTTTGGCCTGCAGTTCTGATTCCAGCCAGACTCCTGATGGAATTGACCGAAATCGCGCAAATTGGTTGAATTGGGACTGATTTGACATGAATCGGCCAATTCCGGACTGATTCCAGCGAGGTATCACTGGAAATGGCATCTGTGGAGGTGATAAGCCACCGCAGAAGCCTTTTCCGGCCTATTTTTGGGGTTGATTTCTGCCCCAAAGACTTATTTTGTGATTTTTTTTATTTGTTGGGATTTTTTGAAGAACCGACCCAAACCGATTACAGGTTGGTTTTAGAATCAGCCAATTTGGCTTATCCGATCTGGATCGGATTAGAATTGGGACCCACCGATCCGGGTCTTGATTCCGATTCTGCGATCTTTGACTAGTACCTCTTAGAAGTTAGAATGCCAAAGTTAAGCATTAAATTAATGGTATAAGTTCAAAGAGAAAAAAACAAATGGAACTGATGGTTAATATTGTTACTTGACTGCAAATGAGTCCTTTTTTTCTTTAGCATCCTGGCTTAATATGTTTTGCTGTTCTTTGAAAATTATCAGTAAACTAGAGGGTTCTTGTATTAAATGAGCCTGCACATTTTTACTTTACTAGTAGTTATTAGGGTGAAAAAAAAAATAAAGATAGGAGGCTCAAGTGAGTGCTATGAGCATGATGCGAAAAGGAAATTGGTTCTTCAGAGCAGTCTGTGAAAGTGGCAAGATCGTGACTCAAAACATGCCTGGGTTGTGAACATCCTCATATTGTTATTACCTGTATCTCTGGTGGAATCAGTGGGATTTATTCATGGAGGTCTAAAATTTTCGCCCACGAAGGTGTACTGAGCATTCGTTGATATTCTGATAACAATAGGCTGTGGCAATTAATTGTGGCAAACAGTGCAAAAGTACCTTGAGACTGTTGTACACTTTATTGATTTGACCGTACAAATTCCCATAAGCAATAAGTATGGGAAATTGGCAATTCGCCTGCTATTCATGTGTCTCTTCTTACTTTTACTTAGAAATTACCACTTGAACAGGACCTAATTCTGATTTTCGAGAGGTGTACGGGGATTGATATACAATATGTAGGGAGTTATTTATAATTTCATATGTTTCCAGGGGCTCAAAAATAAAAAAGAAACTATATTTTATCTATGAATGTATTGTCTGATTATTCGTGCCTTATGGCATAGAATGAACGACAAAAGAACCATAACTAGTAGATCATTGCTTTAAGTTAAAAAGAGTATCTCGTAATGTGTATCTAGGTGAGTCTTAGAACCATTTTTGTGCAGTGATGAGCTGTTTTCTGGCCTCGTAAGGTAGATGCCTCAAAACTTACCAAGGCATTAAACTTAAAGACATGGGTAATGGTGTTATAAGCCCAAATTGATCGATAATCTTGCATGCAAAAATATTTGTGATCTATTAGACACCATAGGTAAATATAAAGAGTTGTCATAAAAAAAATTAACCTATGTTGTTTGAGGTGCCCAAGATGAGGAGGGCCTTGTCTCGTCTCGGTGCTTGAGACATACTTTAGGCATTTGAGGTGAAGTATATTTATAATATATATTTATATTTTATTATTTTATTTGTACATCTATAAGTCACTGATGTAACCTCAAAATTTAAAGATTTTTATGTTTTTAAAATTCATTTTCCTTTTGAATTTGACCTTAGCGTTGACTTCTTAGGAAAATAGATGATATCCCATAGGAGTACTAGCTAGGGTCGATTGTATGTATAAATTATAGATTGAGGTTGTTAGGTTCTTTGAAATTTATTTTGACCTCTCCCCGTCGGATGGTGCGAAGATCCGACGTTAATTACATCGAGAATACTCGAATACCCTTGATTATCCGTCATAGCAATTCGTTGAAGTAGAAGAACGATGCATCCACAAAAAATAAACATTCATTCAAACACATAGGAGAAAACAACCCCATGTACTTGATGGACTGCAAACACTTAATTTGTTTTTGAGTTTGGTTTAAATTGGTTTGAATTTTGGTTGATTTGATCTGAATTTGATTTGATTTAAGTTGAATTTGATTGATTTGCGAGTTATTTGTTGATTTATATCCTGTTTGAGTTTGAGTTTGTTTTAATTGAATTTGACAGTTTATGGATTCTTTTTTTATGCAACTTTCAGATTTATATGAACTGATGTGGGATTTAATTGTTTTGAATTGAATTTGTTGATGGATTATTTATTAATTTAAATTCAGTTTGTTTTAGGTTAATCTTGTTTAGTTAAAGTTAACTCATTTAAAATTTGATTAGTATGCAGATGTCATAGGGTTCAGATTAATAGTTCATTTGATTGATTCAACTTAATTTGGATTGTCTGATTAAGACTGATTTGGGCTTAATTTAAAGATTTTTTGATTTGAGTTGATTTAATTTAACTGATTTGAATGGAGTTTAGGCTTAGCTTACAGAATCCGGTTGGTTTGGAAAAAGACTTCCAAATTATCTGAATTATTAGTTTAAGTTTACCTTGCATCGGAATTATTTAGTTAGAGTTGATCTTGGATTTGATTCACGAGATTGAATTGTTTGAGTTATGGTTGTCTGTTTCTTTTTTTAACATAATTTGGTTTTGTTTCATTGGCTTAAACTTATTTACTGATTTGATTGAACTTGAAATTTATTTTAAGAGTGTTTAATTCATTTGAATTCCGATCGCAGATTTCTTTGGTTTGAGTCTTGATTAAGACCTGAGTTTGGGAGTTCCGGCCCATTAAGGAGTTATGAATTAATTCTTTTTTCAGATTCTGATTACAGATTCCATTATGGTTGGTTAATGATCTGGCTTGGGTTGATTAAAGTTCATTGAACTGCCTGGTTTGAATTCATTTGAAGGATTCTGGCTTGTTTGATTTGAATTCGTTGGAGTTAAGTGGCATTTGTTTGAATTAATGAATCTGTGTTTGGAATGGGTTAAGGACTATACGGATTGGGATTTTACCGTTTTCAATTTTAGTTTTGAGTTCTGATTTCAGAAATTTCTCATTTTTATTTGTTATCTTAACTTGTCTATCCTCTTAGAACCTTTTCAAATCTTTATCTCCAGATGTGAAGTTCAGATTTCAATTTTGGAGGCCGGGTTTTAAACCTTTCAGACTTCAGAAATTCAGAGTTCAGATTTCCCAGATTCTGCATATTTCAATTTCACATTATGTTTTAAACTTCAGTTCTTAAATTTTGGACTTTCAGATTTTTAATTGGCAGGCTTTACAGGTTTCGGATTCTTCAAATTAAACTTCAAGTCTCAGATTTCTGTAAATCCTATAAATTGCCCATGCCTTCCAGATTCTGGTCTGGACATAGATTTTATGATTTTGAGCTGTTCAATTATTAAAGGCTATGTGTTATTGAATTGGGCCGGATTTGATTTGCTTTTGGGCTCCAGACTTAGGTTTCAGATTTTTGCACGTCTCAGACTTCTATGTCTTTCAGATTTTTATAAATTTCAGGCTCATCTTTTCCAGTTAGTGACAGTTTTTTGGACTTTACAGTCCTAGGTTCTGATTTCGGATTTTTCTTTTTTTTTTTCTTTTTAGACTTTACAGATTTCTGGGTTTTGCGCACATTTGCAGATTTTAGTCTCCAAATCTCAGATTTACATAAGTTTCAGATTTTTGATTTGTAGACTTTGTTAGACTTTTTCAACCGACAGATTCTGGACCCTTAAATGTAGGCTCCGGTCCCTGATTTTTTTTTTTAAGTTTTCAGATTTTGTTTAACTTTATTTCATCATCATTTTTTGTTTGCAATCTTCTCAATTTCATGGGGTTATTGGTCCTCCACTCAAGGTCATTTGTACACCGGACATGCCATCTCATTGCTTGGTCCCATGTCATTACAACTTGATGGTTTTGAGACCATCTTCACTCAATCCTCATTGGATGTGATGAACTTGTCAATTTATGGGGAATATACCCGGTCCTTGTAGACTTAAGGGTATTTCCTCCAATCCTCTCTTTTTTAGCATATAATCGGCTTAATGGCATGTTAATCATGCACGGCCTCATATATAGCTAGATGGTAAGACATTGGGGTCTTTTTAAATAGACCTTTATATGTCTACCTTAAAGGGTCAAGAGGCGTGCTTAAAGCCGGCCCATTGCTTTCCACTTGTGTTTTGAGTTCTTTTTAAATTAAGCCAAGACCATGAGGCGGGTTTTTAGCCGGCCGGATGCTCGTCTCGGTTTGTTGATTAATTAAGTAGATTGTTATTTAATTTTCATTAATTGTTTATTTTATTTTTATTTTTATTTTATGGGTCAAGAGGCGTGCTTAAAAGCCGGCCTATTGCTTTCCCATTTATTTTCATTCTTTTAAGTTATGCCGAGACCATGAGGCGGGTTTTTAGCCGGCCGGATGCTCGCCTCGGTTTGTTTAATTAGTTAGTGCATTTTTATTTACATTTTCACTTGATTGTTTCTTTTAAAATTCCTCTTCCTCTTTTTTTTTTTTTAGCTCCCGCAGTCCTGCCACTTCAACTTAACAGGCCTGGCCCATTCCCCTCGCGACCGCTGGCCTGCCCGACAGTCCTCCTCCCCTTTTTTTTTCAACCCCACTTTCCTGGTGGGCCCCACATCATTGTTGACCCGCGGGTCAACCCCTCCTCCGCGCGGCTCACGCACGACCGCCCCCCCACGCGCGCGGGGCCACCGCGGTGGCTTTTCCAGCGTGGCCTAAAGTCGGGGGGGATATTATTTCCCCCCGACGGCTTCTTCCTCGCGGCGGACGGCCGCTGCGACGGCGGCAGAGGAGCCCGGCGACGGCGGCAGACCGGCGGCGGCGGGGCCCTGGCCCTGGCCGTGACCTCTCGACACCGTCGGCCTTGCTTCCAGGCGTTCCCGACGGCGGACCTAGCCCCTTGCCCTCCTCGACTGAGACCTCCTGGGCCTCGCGGTGGCTGCTCGAGGGATACAGAGAGAGGCAAGGCGGCGACGGCGGCGGCTTAGCAACGCTCCCGGAAGGAGAAAACCGGCTTCGACGAATGGAGGGGAGCCTTTGCCGGCGGCTCGACGAGAGGACCAGACCTGCGGAAGGATTTGGGGGCTTCCGACGGTGGTCGAACGGCTCCGGCGGAGGGAAGGGGACAACTCCGGTAAGCCCTTCTCCTAGCTCCTGGTCTCGATCTCTCTCTCTCAGCCCCTTCTCTTCTCCACCTTCTCTTGGCCCTCTCTCTTCTCCACCTTCTCTTAGCCCTCCCCCCCTCGCGACGACCTCCGCCCCTCCTTTTATAGCCGTCCCCGGGCATGTGGCTCCCTCGGAGGTCCGTGAGGACCTGGATGAGCCCCCGGTCGGTGCAGGGGTTTGTCGGCAGTGTCTGGCAAAGGGGCTGGCCCCTATTCCGGGGATCCCGCAAGGGGATCACCCTCTCCTGCGCACCCAACCGCAAGTCGGCTGCGGTAAAGCGATCTGCCGAGCTTCCGTTTGTGTTCGCCTCCCCCTCCCCTTCTTTGTCCGTTGGTCTTCATCGTTTCCTCCTCCTTTTCCTTTTCTTCTTTTTTTTTTGAAATTCCAGGTGTCGACAGTCACTAATAACCATAAATTTAAAACTAAAATACAAAATAATAGAAATATAAATTTGCAGGTAACCTTTGTACTAAATTTAAGAAAAAGTAAGGGGATAGGTAGGGACAGATAGAGTGAGAGGGGACTGAAGGGGTAGGACCGAGGGGGGAGAGAGGGGACGATGGTTGGGACAAGTTGAGGAAGACAGAGAGTAAGGAGATAGGGGGTTGAGAGGGGATGAGGGAGAGAAATTGAGAATTAGAGGGGACTGAGAGGGCGGGAAGATCGACAAGAGAGGAAGAAACTATTGGAATCACATGGGAGCTAAGCAAGGCTGAGACAGGGTTATTAAGCCATATTTTTTATCCAGGTTAGCTCCGAGAAAAGTGAGGCAGGCCAGGTTGCTACCTATTTGAACTATGTGAAAGAAAGACGATTCTCAAGCTGTCACAGTCAACACGTGATGCCCAACTATCGCCTCACCTCATCACCTAGGTGACTAAGGCAATTGCCTTTGATAATATAGATTCAAACAGTGGCCATTTGATCAGTATTCAATAATCTCTATAGATCTACACTAATATATTTAAAGCAATAAAATAAATATAGATGACTTTGTTGGTGAGCTTTCTGATTTCTTCTTCAACTGGTTAGTGGGAGAAGTCTGAACCAATGTGTGGGCATGACAATTTGTATCTTACGTTACTGCTTAGTTGTTTAGACTTAATTGACTTTTGATGCATTTAAATCAAGGAATGCCAATTAGGATCTTGCTTCGGAGAGATCGAAGAAATGAGATCTCACAAGATCAAGCAAGAGAGTTTTGTCAGAGGAGGGCCTGGATACCTTTAGGCTGCTGAGGAGAGCGGTGGAGGTGGCTCTGCAACCACTACGCTTTCCCCACCTGGGGGAATACGGGCTGTAGTAGGGATCCAGATTCGTGGATCCGGCAGCAGTCCGAAACACCTGATCTGCTGTGTTCCTCACTTTTTGGGTGTTTGGACCCAGTAGCACTTCTTCCTTGACCAATAGGGCGGGGAAGATGGCTCCCAGCGGCACTGCCATCCTCATGACAGCTCGGCCACTCTTCTGGTGGCCAGCTTTGCCTCCCTCGGATCTCAGATGCTAAATTATGTGCAAATCTACCCTTTAGGTTTTTTCTTTTTATCAACTAGAAGTTAACCTTTTCCACATAGTGGACAATTTGCACAAGTTTGACACTCCTAGTTTCGTATATGCATATCTAAATGCTGAATAGACAAATTTGTGATTCTAATTGGCACCTTTGCAAGCAGCCTCATAATTTATTTCCTCGTTGTATAAAGCATAAATTTGATGCCTTGTAAACTAGCCTTATTTTTTATCCTGTTTAGGCATTCTGCAGCCTTTGTATCCTTATGTTTCTTATTCTTGAAGACCAAACATTTCTATTATGGTACTTCAGGTAGACTAGATTGTACCTAGTCAAGTCCTGCAACTGTTCCGATCTTTGTCTAATGGAATAGTCATTGACAAATAATGTTTCTGGAAGTTGGAAATAGGATGAACCTTTGGACAACTATTACTGTCAGTAACTGTTTAGTTATTCTTTGCTAATTGATCTTGTCATCGGACATGCAGGAAAGGAGCTAAAAAGTTACTCAACAGAAGTCCAGCTCCAGGGAAGACCAAAATCCTTTCTAGTTCTAAAAAGGAGCAGCCACAGAATTCTTGTTTCCATTCTGGTGACACTTCTAAATATATGTCCTGCATCAAGGCTAGTTCAACTCTCATGCAATAATTATGTATTGTGTTAGTAATAGTATTTCCATTCTGGTGGTCTCTCATCTAAGCTACATGCTAATTGGATATTTGTAGTCACCACTTATGATGAAAACTTTAAATGGAGATGCAATCATTTGAAATTTCTATTTATGAGATGCCAGTCTTTTACCTTTTGCCTTGTCATGTCAAAATCATTATTCAAGTCTTAAACAACTTGAAAGCACTCAACAAGTCATAAGACTGATTCAATCCCGAAAATGAATCTAGGATCTGAAAAATGTTATCCTCATCATCATTGGATAATTTTCTCACATTCATGGCTGATCACGTGAATTTTGCCTAGCCACTTTATCTCAAAATGCTGCATGCACGGTTAAATGGCAAAACTTATATCTTTGTTGCTAAAACAGCTTCCTTTTGGTCTTGCAGGGTGCCTTTCCCCTCATTTATTTAAATTTTATCAAGCTTCTAATGAAAGCTGACCTTGGATGAAATTGCATGTGACTCCGCATTGTTTTTATATCTTTACATTCACCTGATGTTTTTTTTTTCATTCTAGAATTTCTAAATTTCAAGATGTATGCTCTTGCTTCCGGTTATGCTTTTCTAATGCGTACTTCCTCACCACTGATGCTCATTCATCCTTTGTAATTTATAGAAAACTGGGGTTACAGTTGACCGGTTGTTTTACATATTCTTTTGGGAAGAAAATACATGCTGAATAGAATTAAACTAATGATCTAATGATGAACGGGAACCTTAGCCTAAATATACAATATGCTATATCAGGGAAAATACGGTGAGAAGGATCCCTGAGAAACGAAACCACCAAGTGACTTGTTATCAAGTGGCAGCCCAACTGGCTATACTTGGTTTTGATTTGTCTAATATACTTCCAACAGACTTAACCCAAACATGCAAGAAGCCAAGAAGGTGGGAGATGGGGAAGAAAAAGGAAAAAAACAGCAATCACCTGCTTGTATTGTTCTAACTGATGTAAAAGTAGAGAGGACCACACATGTCAGAGGTTGAAGGTTATGTCATATATGAATACAAGTTTCTTCAGGCTACATAGGCTCGATGAACTTCCAATGCATGTAGGTTTCAAGATGGGATGGACTTCAATGATTATGATCCTCCTCCAATAAGTTCCCATTAAATGTGGATGCTCATAGTTTATTTTACTGCAGTTTCTTTGATGTTGTAGAGATAAATGAATTTTTCTCTAAAGGTCTTCTTATCACTAATAGGAAGTTCAGGAAATGTTTTACACTCCTACTACAGAGGTCTAGCTGCATCATATTTTTATTATAGGTTAAGATGCCTTTTTGCTCATTTAGGAAGGAATAAATGATGTTTACTTCATTTCTTGAAACATGCAGGTAAACAAGAAGCAGCATCAGCTGGTTAAAAGCATTTGCCATTCTGAGGGTAGTGTTTACTCCAAGTGCCTCAACGATGCCCTAGGTGATATAAAAGACTTACATGTGCAAACTTATGCAGCATTTGAGGATGAAGAAAGAAAGAGGTTGCATGAGCATTGGTAAATTGTCACTATTCTTGCCATCTTATATGTGACAAATGTCTTCAATACCTTTTTTATGTCTAAGAAGTTAAGCATGTGTGTAGGCTGCAATTGGCGAACAAAAGTGTGCTTTCTGCTTTTGAAAATCGTAGACAATCCAGATTGTCAAGAGAAAAGTTGTGGAAATGCGTTATGCATGAACTTGTGGGAAAAATGATGTCAAAGGTTTGCTGTTACTATTATTCTAGTGAAGTAAACATTTTGTTTGACAAATAGGTCTCTCTTGATGATTGTCTACTGGTTTGACCTAGAAATTTTTTTTCCTTCAGGGCGATGGGAAGAATGCGCATTCAACTCTGCAAGAAGTAGTTGATGAAAACCCAAAACAAGAGTCTTCTGCTGATATGCAGAATGAGAAGTATGTTAAACCCATTTCCTCCGATGATCATAATCTGGAAAGAAACCCATTGCTTGTTTCTCACCAAGATCTTAGCTTGACAATTTTGGATCAAGAACATATCCTGAATGCAATTACTTGCTATGCCCATCAGTCTATAGACAATCATGTGGAGAAGATCTCTTTCCTTGATAGCTCACAAGAGTTCATATGTTCAACAGTGGATCAAGCAAAGAATGGATACATAGATGATGCAGCAATGACTTCCCCTGGTCCCTCAAGACTCAGCGGACATGAAGATGATGCTGAAGATGCTATGGAATTAAAAGCTTCATTTGCCAATGCTCATTATATAGAGAGAAACCCTTCCTTCAATACCTGCAGGATGTCTAGAACTGTTGATGTTCATAACGATGTGAACCAACACCTGGAAGGGTTTCCACACAGCTGTCCAGCAATGCCACAACTTGTTCGGTGTGTAATTAGAGCTGATGAAGGGACAAAATCTCTTTCTGTTCCATCATCCAAGGACATTTGGCAGGGTAGTAGAATAGACCATTTGCACCACCAATTTTCTCCAGATAGTATCATGACAGATTCATCGGCTGCTGAGCTAGCTCTCCAGCAACAAAAACATACAAGGGAACAGTTACTTGATTTTAGAACAAAGATAGTTGAGCGAGAAACTGCAGACTCTGTCACTTCCGGTTTGACTGATAATGGCAGAGTAACCATGTTGAATCCAAATGCAAATCAAGACCATAATCTGCTACACTCCCCCTTTCATATGCAAGGAACATCTTATTCACAAGAACATTTGAATGGATCAGGAGAATCAGGACTTCAGTTCTTAGGAAGAAATGATGACTTGCAACCATCCAACCAATATTTTCACCTGATTGACGAGCAACCCCAGTTTAATCAGAGTCAAGGCAGGGGAAAAGGGCTCTGCATGCAGCCAATGCTGAACAGAGATCTGTATTCGAGCAGCAGCCATCAAAATCCAGGAGGTAACTTCTCAGTGGGATTACAAAATTTGTCCAACTTCCAATTCCCTCTGGATAGTGGACTGGCAGCACACAAGTGGTTTATGGGAGAGCAGGATACCAGAAATGCTTGGTCTGGTGCCGAGGGTCATCGCAGTTCAGATCAGTGCATTGGAGGTACAAGCAATGCTGATGGTAGCCTGTTCAGTGTTTTATCTGAATGTAATAAGTTACACTCACATTCACAGTTTGTCAGTACAAATTCTGAGGCATTCTTACCTGGTGGAAGCTTTGTTAGCATGGGTAATCAACATAGTTCCGGCACTTACGGGTATGCACCTGTTCCCAGTGATGCCAGCAGCACAAATATAGGTGCATTGAAGATAAATAGCATGTCATGGATGAACGCCCTTCAAAATCATGGGTTATAGGATTATCTTATCCAATTAATGCATTTCTTCGGTAATGTTGGATAATTCTTCCCCTATGCTTTAAAGTGTAACATAACCACCACTCCAGCCCCTCAGTTTTCTGGATGCCTGGTTATTTTGTTTGAACGGGGAAGGGTAGCCAGAGAATGCTGACGGGCAAAGTTCTGTATATATTCATCAGTGCCATGTCTGGAAGAGAGTATCGTGGACAAAAGAGATCAGAAATTTCAGTATGTGACGGGGAACTTATCACTTGGGCAAAGAAAAGGAGAAAAAAGAAAAACTGAAAATAGGCTAACAGCACCTCCTGTTTGGCCTTAGCTGGCGCTTTGATGCGCTAAAATTGGCCTTCACTTTGTGAATGGCTATATCATAATTTTCTATGGGGCCTGAAATTTAATTCTTTTAATGTGCAGCAAAGTAAAATTGTTTCAAAGTTAAGTTGGCATGGAGTAATGACGTTCTATGCATTTAAACGTGTCCTAAGATTCTGCTTTTATTTGATTTAACTGGGAGCAAAAACCATATAATTGCTGAATGTTTCCTCGTCTATACGCATGTTCGTATCATGACACATGCAAATGTTAATGGGGTGTTTAGTTGCATGATTATTCGGGTTTTTATTATAATTTATATTTTTGTAACAAAATTTGTTGAAAGAGATGTTTGGCGATCATTACACTTTTATATTTTTAAGAGTTTTTCTCTCGTGAACAAAAAAAGAGGGTGTAATCTCTCTTTTTATCTTGTGGCCCGTCACTTTGTTAAGTCATATGTGATATCCACTTTTTTTGTCATCGTGTCTTTCCAAATATGATAATTTTATGTCATTGATTAGTTCACATTTTATTTCAATATAACTTTTTATCATAAAATTTATAAAAATTTATTGTGCAACTAAACACTCCCTAAAGTTGTTACTTTGTTTCAAGTGTATTATAATATAATACTAATTTCTCAACTCTGATGCCGGCTGGTGTAGCTGTCCATAACTAGTTGAACATCTCTGATTCACGTAGGTGTCTCAACACCACATGGTAACTGATTAACGGCTGGTGATTTTAATCTTTCACATTTGTTAAAAGATCTAGACGTCTTGTTATCAAACTAGTTTTCTTCTCTGTATGTCCAGGCTATTGATCTTTTGGTAGAAACATGGTTATTCTAGATGAGGAAATTGTATGACTGACTTTCAAATATGGAAAAAGAACTTGGCTTAAAACGTAAACCCACACGGTATTATAGTTAAATCTGAGGTTCGTGGCTTCATTCCGGCATGGATCCCGACGAGCTGACAGAGGTTTCGTTTGATTTGGTTTCATCAACACCTGATTCAATTAGAGGTTGATAGATTTGTAGTGTTTGATTTTTTGTGTTGATTAATCTCTAAATATACTTCTTGTCTTAATAAATCTGTTAAAAATAAGTTATACATAGTTTTTTTTTTCAACTGTAAGCACAGTGCAAGCATTCAGAGAAAATTCCCCTCATCCAAAAACAGGACGACGAAGTAGGAGCTCTTGAGCCGTCTATCACCGTCTATCACGGTAGCGCTATCCAATCGAAAATATTACCAATTATCGTTTGAAACTAATCGTGCAATTCTGCTGCTGAGATGTGGAGACTATGAACAAGAGGCTCACATTTTCATGAAAATTTTAGGCTTAATTTCTCCCATTACCTCTTAGACAACTGAACATTTATGCTCACAGTGGTAAAGTCTTCACTTCGACGGAAACAAGGGTTCTTAGCTAGGATGCATTTTGTTGGAATTAGGTGGAGAAAAATTGTGGAATAGTCCTTCTCTTCCTACTTTTCAAAAAAATGTAGATTTTGAAACAAGTGATGATCTCTATAATCTCTCTCTTTATAACCTTTAAAAGTTGAGGAAGGAATCAGAGATGAACCTGTATCTTTTCTCCTTAAAAATCTAAACTCACATTACAATCTAGAAGTAAAAAAAGGGAAAAGGGCTAAGAGAAATTATGACGTAGATATGTTAATGATTAACATGTTCTTCATAATCTCAACTAAATTACCCTTAGTTATGAGTGATTATGCTCACCTGGAAAAATACTCAGTCCATCTGGTTGTGGATAATTTCGAAATAACAGTTCATGAGTAACCTGGTGAACAGAAAAGTTGTAAATTCTGGAGTACTACTCCAGCACGAACGAAGTACAATGATATATTAATATCAACTATCATATATGACCAACTATGCATCCCGTCCAGACTGACAAATGTCCCTCAAAACCCTCATTTGCACATCAACATAAACATGAGAGAGAGAGAGAAGTGAATCACTATTAAAGGTATAAACGTTAGTCATAAGAAAGTATACACTCAGGTCCGTAAGTTACATTGTTGAAGATGATATGCAACATTTGAGCCCAGGAACAAAGACAAACGATGTCCTGTGACGGGAAATGAAGAAAACAGTGCACTTTGGGAAACAAACAAAACAAGGTTCCGCCAAAGCATCAGTCAGATGAAGCACCTTCACAACTTCAACCTGATGAGAAATGGAAAAACTAGTATCTATCATAAAAAAATGCAGATAAAATCTGAATACATAGACAAAATTGCTAAGTACCCCGGAGAAAGATATCTGGTTCATCATCACCAGTTGTAGTAAAAAACTTGAGCAAGCCATGGAAAATGATCCAAGCACACCTAGTTCACCATCCATTTGCCACAAGAGATTGTATTCCGCTGCACAGCCATCTATTTATCTGTTTGATAGTTTCACTTGAGATTCACTTACATATAAGCCTTCATGAAATTTGACTTGTTGCAGAGGTGATGAACCTTTTAGTTATGTGCAACTCAACTCTTCAAATACGCCCTTACAGAATTTATACCTTGAGCTTGTCCTGATGACAAACCGCCTGATGACAAACCGCAAACGTGTTCTTGTCAGCATTCCTGCACTTTGATTCACCTACCTCCTGAGGATGAGGATAGCATCGCACTTGCTCCATTATGGATACATCCATTAATCATGAATTTCCTTTAACAGACAAATTTCCAACTGTGAACCATTTTTCTATGGTCCTGAAGAAGGCATATCTGAAATCCTTGTGTTCCATATGCATTGAAGATGTACAATTGAAACCAGCTGATAAACTGGAACCATTAACACTTCATAAATTGTTGGACCTGGAAATCATTCAGAATCTTACCTTCTTTCATAGTAAAGGAGCAATGGAACCCTTTAAGTTCTTGCTGTTTGATGAAAATCTGTGGTCGTATTGCCAAAGTTTTCTCCAAATCCTGATAGTCAGGTGGAACTTGACTCCACACACTTCAATTCAGCTTATCGGAATTGGCACTGTATGAAGTGGGCGAATGGAAACCCATTTGGTGTCTAACTTTCATCTCATATTCCACAAAATCATCAAAAGTTTCATGAGATCCCTCTTCAGCTACATTGAAGGTGCCAAAATCAACATCATGAATTCCACAGGTGTCAATGTCCCCCTCTTTGTTTGGAGATTGAGATAAATAAATATCATGTGAGTGGTTGTCTTCCTTTACAAGATGTTTAGCATCGCATTCAGAACACCTAACTTTGTTCAACTCTTGCTCTAGAAGCTCACTGTATTCCACATCTGCAGCAGAAGAATTTGACCTAGATCCAGGAATAGAGGTTAGCTTGGAAAAACTTTTGCCATTCTTCTGTCTCCAGGAATGAGAACAACCCACCTGTTCCAGATTAGACCTTCCTATTATAAAATCAGACCTCACCCTGCTATCATGCTTTTCTTGACCGGGTTCAGCATGAAGCGATGTTCCAAGGGAGAAGCTCTCGTACTTTCTGAAAAGCAGATCCTTTGTGGGAAGAGATGAGGAACCTGGATGACCTAGGCTTACCTCAACAAGATCACTATCTTCATCTTCTTGGTCATAAGGAAAATCAAACTCATCAAGGATACTTCCTCTTGGTAAGAAAAAAGAAGGTGCTGAACCAGGAATTATACTATCTTCTGGATAGGAGGGGTGAACATAGAGGTCCTGTCTCCCTGTAGAAATGGGAGGAATTTGAAGCTGCATGTCCGAAAGTTCATCCATGATTAGCACACCCTTATTAACATCAAGGCGTTGAAAATTCATCTCCGCTTGAGCTCTTGGACACTTTCTTGCTCTGCGTTTTAGAATAAGACTCTTTAGCCTCCTGCTTCTCTCAAGAATTGAAGCAGTGAGATCCATGTGACTCTTATCATCATCTTCTGTGCTCTCTATCGAAGGTATGAATGCGTTAGATTTCTCCTTTTGTGTGTCACCTTGGTTTTTCTTGAGCACTAGATTGATGCCTGCAGTAGAAGCATCATAGGGATTGCTTATAGCTAGATCTGGAACAGGATAAGATGCATTATTCTGGACTGAATCCAGGGAAGGATCAAAACATCTTTCCGCTGTAGGTATATGAACCTCCAACTGGTGATCTTCGGTATTCTTTTCACCATTGGTGATCATATCAACAACTTGGCATGCAACTTGAGTCTGCTCTTCAACCAATTCAGCCATCTCATTGTGAACCATGCTGCTAATATCTCTCATGTTAGTCGCTTTCTCTTTGATACAAATTTGATTAGTGTCCAAATCAGGTGATGACAATGTATCAACAACTTCATCTCTCCTTTCTTCCTTTTCATTGGATGTTGAGAAAAACATTCCTTTTGCTACTTTACAAGTATCATCCCCTTGAACATCGTTAATGGAAGCCCCTTTTGCATTTTCCTTATTTCTCATTTGACTCGTTATGCTGAATCTTCTATCACTGTCCAGAAGATCATTGGAAGCGGAGCGGATTTGCAAAGAAGAAAGTTGATGTCCTGTCCTCCCATCCTCTTCTAACTCAGGGACATTATGATGGCCAAAACTTAGCAACGTTCCAAGGAGTAACAAAGTACAGATGATGGTAGGAGAAGAAGAGATAAGAAAACCAAGAACACGGGGAAGAAGTATGTACAATGTAAGCAAGAAAAAGAGAATCCCCACAACAAAGGGATGCTGACATGCTGATCTATAAGTCCCGCGGATCAGAGAGAACACAATTTTCCTACTATAAGCTAATATTTCCTTGTTGTCCATCTTCCACGTTCACCTCATGCTTTTTGATATCTGATTGGAGGTGAAAACAACGGTGGAGGCATTAGGCATCACTCTGAAAATCGACATTTCAGAAAAGGGAAAACTAGACAGAAACTGATCCCACCTATAACGATGATTACACGAGAAGGGGCTCATTCATCTAGCACTCAACTCTTCCCTCTACCCTCCTCTTCTGTCTTTCCTGCCTGTCAAATAACGTGACTTTATGAGCAATGATTGGATCAAAATGATGATTAGTTGAATTGATACAGAATATTGCACTGGAAAAACTATAGCGATAGTCAACAAGGGCGGTGTAATGCACAATGAAGCTAGTTGATGGACGGGCATACATAGATCTGCTTGGAGACGTCTGCAAGGACGCAATTCGGTTTTCTCATATGGAAACAACCGTATGCTGAAAGAACCCATTTCTCCTTTTTTGAAGGAGCTATTTCAAGTTGTGGGAAACTGGAATTCAGATCATACATACGAAAGCATAGCGCTGTGGCAAATGTGAAGTAGGGAACGCCGCATTGCGGGCAAAATCATATAAAGGCCGATTCACAGGCAGCGATCTGCTAAATCTTCGAGCTCCGCTCGTGACATTTGCAGAGTCGAGGGAAAGAAAACCAGAAGAATGGCTTGGAGGGCCGGCGATAACCGAAATTCGGATCATGCTCACCTGGGGGGCAAACCAGCGACCAAACCCCGCAGGTTCCAGACGTCCCAAACTGCCTGCTTGACCCAAGACGGGCGTCCATGAAATCACTGATGAGAGGAGAAACCATCGGCGGTTCCCATCGCCAGGACTCCAGAGCTTCTGGCTCTCGACCTTGCGAGGTAGCCTGGAGAGGGGGGGAGGGGAAAAGCCGGTGGGCGGTGAAAAGCCGGTTGGCGGTTGTAAAGATCGTATTTTTATTTTAATTTCTTCGCCGGCGACACCGCGAGGTGCGGACGATGATCATAATATATCATTATTAATTTTAATGATAGAAGAAGAGAAAGAGTCCTTTCTTCACATGTCCAAATTTACGGTGCATATACATTTATGTGTGTTTAACTCTCAACCTTGTCTCATCAACAATTGAATAAAGTGTCATTATCATCTAATAAAAAAATCTCATTTTTTTTTTCAATATGCGACTAAACTTGGATAAAAAGACCTCACAATTCAGATGAAATGGGGTTTAGGGTGAAGGGAAGGGGCGGGGGGTAACGATAAGCAAGAAGGTTCCAGGTCAAGGATGGGCCTTTTTAAAACTTTTAAATTTAACTTGATTTTTAAGATTTTTTTTAAATTAAACCAAATTGGTACACTCTGAATTAGTTTACATATTTATTTAAATTTAGAAATATTAACAATATATCTATATGTATTCTGATAAAAATTAATTAATATCAAGAGTTTTTAAGATAAAACTGGCGGAATGTATAAATATATACACTAAATTTTAGTGTAATATAATTTAAAATAAATTAACTAGAATTATATATATTGACATGCATACTGTATCATGATAAATTTTGAATTGAATCGGACTAAATTAGATTAGTTTGGTTTGGTCTGATTTAAGAAAAAAATTCTTAAAAACCAAGTCAAACAAAATCATGAACAGTTGGAGTCAATTATACAAACATAGTGCAATTTGACGATTTTTATTCAATGGGGGCGTTTAGGCAACACTATAACAATTATATAAAATATATTTTTATGATAAGACCTACTAATTAAATTGGTGTTTGCTGATTATGTATAAAATATATTTTTAGAAGAGTCTTCCCAGAAGAAAAAAAGGGATGAAAACTCTTTTACATACGTTGTAGTTTTCATCTTTTGTGTAAGATAATTTTCTATTTAGGGTCGGTTTGGTTAGAAATGTAATACCTAGTATTCTACTTAAAAGAATAGAATAATTAAATAAAATATTAAGATCCTATTAATTTTCTAAAATTACGAATTTTCTATTTTTAATTAGATTTGAAATGACAATAGGGATACTAACAAATAAAAAAGTAGCTTTGACTTTTTAAATAATATTTTGTAATCATAGTAGGATTAATAAATTATCTAATCAACAAAAATAAAAATAAGATGCCATATATATTTATTTATTTAAAATGGAGTTTTTAGATGTTGACAGACATCCAAGTGAGAATGGGTATTTGATTAATAATAAGATAGAGATGTGGAAGTAAAATAAAATTAAGGGCCTTCTTGTTAACGTAAGAAAGATTAGACACCCAACTTGTCACACAGATCCCAAGACACCCATCTTGTTTCTACCCTACCCTTCTTCCTACCTATTTTTATGTATGTATAATTGTGTTAGAGATGCATTTCAAATTATTTGTATAGTACTTGTATGTCATATGCATGTTATGATAAGATGACCTGATTTACGACATGATAATTGATTAAAAGGAATATCTAAAGAAATAGGTACTTATGTGAATAGATCACCATCTTTTACTTGTATTTTATGAAGTCTTATATTAGGTTGTCTTTGAGCACTATGTCAACATTAAATAGAAAGGTTTGTTTAGTATAAGTTAAGAAGTCACTTAATTAATTACATTGGCGTACAGTTAGGACTTTAATAGATGATGTCATGCGTACCTGACTTGGAAATCAAATTGATTGTCCTTGAAATTACATGTTTAATTCGAAATACTTTCGAATAGTATCATATATGTTTGTAAAGAAAGATTAATATGCATGTATAATATTTGACGGTGTGCTAATAATAACTAAGGACCGAGTCACATACGACTTAATCCATTTCTATGCAAATCATGCGCAGCAGAAACGTCGTAGATTTGAAATTCAAGAGGTGAGCTGAAGCATCGTCTTGTAATTTAGAATGACATTTGTGTTATTTAAATTATAACATATTGAGGTCTATTATAATCTTAAAAATTATTTAATCATCAACTTGATATTATTTTCCCTATTTCTTAACCGATGTTGTTTCAATGAATTATTTTTCCCGATTTAGACATGTGTATCCCATCCGGGACATGACAACAACATTAAAAATAATACCTCACCAATTCAATGACTGGCCATAAACTTTTCTAACCGGATGCAATCATATATTAAAAAATAATATCGACATAAGGGCTTAAAACTTTAAGACATGGCTAGTTAACAAGCACCTGTACCATGAATATATAAAACACTCCATATAACTAGGGTGTCCTCGGTTAATTAGATTGTTATGAATTTGGGTAATTGTTTTTTAAAATCAAACCAAACCAAACAAAGT
The DNA here is from genome assembly GCA_036172225.1 of Cryptocoryne crispatula var. balansae. Lineage (NCBI taxonomy): Eukaryota > Viridiplantae > Streptophyta > Magnoliopsida > Alismatales > Araceae > Cryptocoryne > Cryptocoryne crispatula. Next base: position 32,304,791 of record CM069931.1, on the reverse strand, counting down.
GGTCAGACTTAACTCAACCAAACTTGTTCAATTTGCTTTAATTCGACTCGAGATCAAAAATTAACTATGTAAATGACACCAACCACGCCCATTACCTTCGTTTAGGTGTAAATAAAATTTATCAAAATGATTCACCCGACTTTAAACCAAAAGGTTTAAATAACCTACTGAGAATCTAGATTTAAACCAAAAGGTGCAAATAACTTTCGAGAATCCGGAATAACCCACTGAGAAGTTGCATCAAGCCTTACCTAGATTGTGATGCTAGTCAGCGGATTTAGTCGGTCGTTACATATAGTAATAGAACATGAGTCAGTTGGAAGATCCGGGGTGACTTGCCTGGGTATGTGATATGCGATGGGTGTGATCTTGACGAGGACGCCAAATCTTCAAAAAGGATATATTGTAACACTTCGACTCGTGAATATGTTAAGAGATTAAATCGGTGGATTATCAACAACATTGGTTAATCATTTTTCAGATGTTGAGTTGAAGGAACTCCGAAGTTAAACATACTCTGTTTAGAGTAAATCGACGATGAGTGACCCCTTAGAAAAACTCCTAATTAACACTGTTGTTGGGTTAATCAGTTAATTTAATCGATCATTACACGGAGGCCAACGACCACCGGGAGCGGAGAGCGTGGAGAATGGCGTAAAGCGCGCAAATGGATCGAATTCGAAAGTGATAAAAACTATATTACCCTTCCCGAGAATGTCCGATATTATACTCGCAAACGTAATATTTAAAGTCATGTTTAATAATTGTATTAAGTATTTTTATCATTATCACCTCACAAATTTACGATGATGAAAACTTCGATAAATCTTTAACTATCAACATTAATTTAGAACTCGTACTCCAAACAAAACATGGCAATGCTCACTTAAATCGACTTTAATTTTGACACTTCCATTCTCACCAAATATCAGTATCAAAACCGACATGATATTATTTTTGATATTCTAATATCGAATCAAACATAAAAATAATGAGATAGAAAAAAAAAACAAGATAATAGACACACAAGAAGTTCGGTCTCAAGTAGACGACACTTCATCGTCGAGATCTACGTTCGTTCGTTGTCTCGCACTACCAAACTGACTCGAGAGGATTTTAAATCACACACACTATGTATTAATATTATAGAAGTTCCGCACAATATATACACAAGCACTGGGGTATTCACTCACCTGATTTTCTCAACCATGCAAGCAGTAAGATATATATATATATATAATATCATTTAATACGCCCAAAATGAGACGAGGAAAGAACAAAACAATTTTGACTTGGGAAATTAGTTTTTGAGACTAGTAGAAATATAACGTTGGACATCCTCATCCTCTGGAGGTCATCTTCTTCTATGTTGTGAGGAGCAGGGGTGAACATTAAACGGTGCAAACCTAAAAATCAAATCGAACCGGCCTGTTTGGTTCGGTTCGGTTTGGAAGTCCTCTAAATCAGTTTAAATCAAACCAAACTGTTTAAACAGATTTAATTAAAAAATATAAAAGAACTGTTATAATATTATAAAAAATAAAATTTTTATAATAAAATAATATTTATTTTGATTGTTTTTAACTTAAAAACTATTATATATATGTAAAAAATAATTAATTAAAATATTTTTATATATTTTTGGTTTAAACCGAACCAAACCGAATTGAAATGGTTTGGTTTGATTCGATTTGAGGGGTTGAATCGGTTTGATTTGGTTTGGAAAAAAAATGACCTAAACCAGATCAAACCGAACCATACTCACCCCTAGTGAGGAGGGACTGGGAGATACAGAGGGGAGTTGCCAAACACCTCTGACTGATTTCTAATGATCAGGGTTGTGTTATCAAACGAGTCACATTTGCATATTATTCAAGTTTCAATAGGTCTTATTTTACTGCGATCGTTACATAACATTTAAAATTAATTTTTTTTTAAAAAATTATGTCTAAATTCCCTTTAAATCTTTGAGAGAAGACACCTATTATCTCCTCCTCCAACTTTCAAAAGCTATCAATTATCATATAATTTATATTTTTAAAGAAAAGTGAAGAGAAAGACATTGTTTCTGAATTTCTTCCGGAATAATCTCAACCAAACACACCATAAAAGTCATGTTAATTAATAGAGAGCCCTAATATAAGATAAGAGCAAGGGCTTTAGGGGAAAGTAATTTTTGGTCCCTTTTTTTTTTTGAAACACCAAATAAGAGACGAAGGACCAGATAGGTATTTGAATATTCAATTAATATTCAGTGTAAGAAACAAGTTGAATCAAACATTTTTTATAGAGCTGTGCTGAAAGTATTTGTCCAAGTTTATCCAAGGCATCCATTAACCCACCTATATATATATATATCACACACACACATATATATATATGTTTTTCTTCTGGTAAATCATATCTTTTTGCACCAACGGAGACTAGAGATGCTTGACTTGATTTTCCAAGATTAATTTATTTTCCAAACATCAGACCGTACCGAATATGATTCACCAGTCGAATCGAATTAAATCGAAATAATTCGGTTGGGTTCGATTCAACTTATTATTATTTTATCAAGATATGTTACATGTGTCTAAAATTAATGTACGATTTTATTCAAATCATTTTTAAAAATATATATAACAGATCTCGATATTCCATACATGGTTAATTTTACTTTAATATTTTTAAAATAATTATGTTTACATAAAAATGTACCAATATAATTAATATGTTTAATTTAACATAAGTATTCTATCTCATCCCGGTTTTTCACTCTATCAATTTAGTCTGATTTTATTATTAACCTTTGAAACAAAATCAAACCAAGCATTATTTTCAAGAGGAGCAGAAGAGAATCAAATCATTGATTTGCGTTGATTTTTAACCGAATAATGAACGGCCCCACATCACAACCGCCGGAACACTCTAACAAAATCCCGACAGGAGGACACGATAAGATTCGCCCGCCGGACAGCCTGGAGCGCTCGGCGAACCGGCAGTAGACACGTGTCACTGGAACGGAGGAGGGCCCACGCAGCCACCATCGGGGGGAGGCGGAAGAATAGTATCACCATCCGTTTCAAAAGGTGCGGGGAGAGAATATTAAATAAAACCCGAGAGATATGACGTTAAAGGATCCGTTTGGTTTGAATTTTAAAATGATTATACTATTAATTTAAATAAAACTAACAGATAAGCACACACACCCCCCAATGAACATGCCCAAGAAGAACATAAGAAATAGATTTTAAGATAACTTAACAGATAAAACTGCGATGCTTGATGACACGTGAAGACAAGAATAAAGAGAATTATGTATATATTTTTTTAAAAAAAATAGAGAAGGCCACATTAAAAAAAACTTACACTTTTATCAAAAAAAAATATATTTTGATAAAACATTAATTTTAATACATTTTATTTTAAAAATACACCTTTTTCCCGGAGAAGTTAAATTATCACCCCTTGGGTGATAAATCTTTCACGGAGAAAATGCAAATAAAGAATGTCAGGGGTCGTCCGACAACACGTGAACCGCCCGGGCGCATATCTACAAAAGACGGCAGATTTTTTTTTTTAAGGCCCGGCAAGATTTTGCGGCCCGGGGCAGGCAGCCGCTCAGCCGATCACGTCGCATGGGCGCCGTCCACGTGGAACCGCCGTCACTTCCTAATTATGGAAGTCGAGGAGCTTGCCTAGGGGCTAGCGGGCCCCAGATCAGACACTTAATTTGTCCACGTATCCCTATACAGCTATCCTTTTTCTGGAAACAGCGTCCTTCCCTTTTCTTTCTATAAAAAAACATGTGGCGCGATCCCCGACAAAGGGACACGTGGTGCGATCTACCTGGCCGCGACAGAGACTGCCAAGAGCTTTGTTCCACTGGCCGCGCCACGTGCTGGCGCAATACACCGAGTCCCGGAGACTATTTATATAATCTGTTAAATTATTAAATTAAATAACTAAACATTTGTTTTAACTCTGACATTTTAACAATATTTACGTATTTTATTAAAACTAAATAGTTTAAGAGTTTTCAAGATAAATAGCTATAAATATATACAAATATGATTACATTTGAATATTTCCAATTAACATAATTTATTTACATAAAGAATCAAGTATCCGCGATAGTTACATTTTTATCTGTACTCAGCTAAACCAAACATTTTACACGTGTAATCGTAGACAATCTCATATGATATTAATTTACGGCTGTCAAACTTGACAACCCAACCACCAAAAATTGAGCTGAATTCACATTCATATCTGCTCAAAATACTCTTTTCTAAACATATTAACTTTCTTAACCTACGAGATGTTTAAATGTACGAAAAAATAATTATGTCTTGATATGATAAATATATTTTTATGACAAATTTTTTTATAAAAAATGACAATAGTTAAACAAATATTTATAAAAATAATTAATTTTTAAGAGATCACACTTTTGTCTTTTTCTCATCTCTCCTCTAGTCAGAGGTCAGGCGCAGTGGACCGGGGCGCAGAATTTTTATGTCGCTTTCCTTTTTCTGATTAATCAGACGCTCGATGCTGTTATCAAGCGACACGTGTAACATCGTGTACGGACTGACGTAGCGTCACGCGCCGGCGACCCGGCTGCTCCAACCAGGGATGTTCCGGTTCGGGGGGTTCGGTTTCCCCCCGATCAGTAAAATCAAGCCAAACCGTCAACTTCAATCAACGGCAAAATATATTAAAAAATAACTTTCGATCAATAAATGGTATTATATATTTTTATCGTCCAAAAATGTATTGTTTCAATAGGTTACCTTTGAAAATTATATTTTTAAAATGATATTATTTAATTATCGTTTTGTTTCGTTTGGGTCCGAGAAAAAACCGGTCCAATCAGAACCAAAGCTGCCGCGGTGTCCTGGCGTATGCGGCAGGTAAGTTTACCACGTTCGATGATAAGCAGCCCGGACGGGACCGGCGGTCCCGGCGGAGGGCATTCTGGCGGCGGCCGGAGGCCCGGAGGAGCGCTGAGGGGGGCTGACATGGACGGACGGGGAGCGTGCTGCCTGGTTCGCTACGCCGCCGCCGGGGACGCCGATGTGGCGCAGAGGATGGAGGAGATCATGCTACGCTACCGTCCCATCGCTCCGAAGCCGACCTCACCCACGGGTTCGTCTCCTCCGGTCACCGAGCCCGCGGCGTCGAGGAGGGTCAGGGGCGGCGGCGGCGGCACGTCGAGATGGAGGAGGACGAGAGAGGCGGCGGCGGCGGCGGAGCGTCGGGGAAGGAAGAGGGCAGCACGGTACCCGGGAGGTCATCAGGCGTCCCCTGCCGTAGACACGGTCACCCTTCCGCTGATGCCGGAGACGCCCGTCGCGACGGCGCCGGCGCCGCTGCCGGCCGCGGATCTGGCGCTGTCGACCCGCCAGCCGATCCGTGCGACCGGGCTCCCGGCGGCGCCGGCGGCGGCGTCGCTGACGCTGGAGTGCGTGACGGAGACGTGTGCGTGGGCGGACGGCCGGGACTTGATCGGGTGGGCGGAGGCGAAGGCCGCGCTGGAGGCGGACGCCTGTCCGGGGTTCCTCTCCGACGAGTCGGACCGGGTCGTGTGGGTGAACCCGGCGTACGGGCGGATGATGGGCGGCGAACGGCGGGAGGTGGCGCTGGCGACGTGCGGGAGGGTGCCGGCCGGGGCCGCCGGCTGCGCGGGCTTCTCCGGCAGGGTGCGGGTGAAGTGCGCGCGCGGGCGGAGCGAGCTGGAGAGCCCGTCGCTCGTGGCGCCGTGCGACGTGTGGCGGCTGGCGGCGGAGGGGTGGCTCGCCTGGCGCCTCGACGTGGCGGCGGCCCTCCGCCTGGGTAGGTGAACGTACGGGGCGTCGCCCCCCCCGCGCGGAGAAGCGCAAGCCATGGCCGAAGCTCGGAATGCTTCCGTCGCGTCCAGCCTGCTGGGGTGTTCTTTCCCTCCGACTAGACAGTACGTACGTAAGTGTGTATATATAGATATGCAAGCCGTCGACGTCCCCAACTCCCACGCTTCGTCGACTGACCCCCTCTTGCTGCTGTTCAGACTGGGTATCCGTATCGACGATGATCCGATCTGGTTCTCGCCGCCCCCCCGTGTTTGATTTTCTCGATCATCCGAGGGCTTAATTTCTTCTCATCTTCTTCCCGTTGCGGGTTCTCCGCGTGTTCTTGAAATCGTCGCTGGGGGGGGGGGGGATGGGATCGCCGGCCGGCTAGGGTTTCTGTCTTTCAGCCGGAGCCTGAAATCGCCGGCCGTCGCACGGGGGATATATGATGGTTTCAGGAGCTAGCTGCGGCAGGATGGCATCCGCTGCCCTGGCCCATCTAGGGTTTCGTCCGCCGGGCGCGCCACCGGGGAAGGCGGCGGCGGACTGCGCTCGTCCCTCCCTCTCTCTCTCTCTCTCTCTCTCTCTCTGTATGGAATAGATCCACGAATTCCCACAGTACCTGTTTTCATCTCCTTGCGCACCATCAGACGGTATTCGCTAAGCTGTGATTCTACACGTGGCATGATGCAGTGTTTTTTCTTGGGTTGGTTTAGCTAAAACCAAGATGATAAGAATCGAACCGAGATGATCATCCGGTGAAAATCTAAATTACCAGTTGAATCGAACCGAGCAGGTTTATGGGAAATCTTAATTAGCATAACGTAAAAAATAAACTTCATCGCGGTTGGTCAAACAGTTGGGTCATGTTAGGGGGTTGAATCAAATCAAATAACTCATGTTGTGATGGGTTGATTTGATTGAAGAGATCGAATGTACAGTTGATATCTTTTCAACTATTTTAAGGGCCACTTGGTTTTGGGAGCAAAGGAAAAGAAGCAGTTAAAATATTTTAGGTGAGATAAGATTTCGGAGGGAAAAGGAAATATATGCATCATTTATTTGGGACATGTGAAAACGTTTTATAGATTTTTTTTTACTATTTACTTTTTTACAAAAGGTTTCAAAAATATTTTGATATTTGAGTTTTTGAAAACCTTCTGATAGCACTTTCAACGTATGATTACCTCAGATATCATCTTCGTGCATGTTTACCTTTGTAAAGGTTGATTTTACGCTGTTACTTAGGCAGTCCTCTTAATTGTTCGTATTTTGTTTTCAGTGTAACGAGTTTTCATATGTTGTTGTTTGGTTGAACGTACCACCAACTTCCAGAAAAATATGATAAGGGTTGTTATTGCAGTTATACGTTTTTTTCTTACATTGTCCTCTCTCTTTTTATGTTATCATAGATTCACAAATGCGTAATGTAAATTTTGATTGAGTTTTTTTTTCCATTCAGAATAATTTAAAGAGATAGTTGAATGTATTGTAAAATAAATTTCTATTTAGAAATCATATTTTTTTAACTTGATATATATACTTATAATAGAGCACGTATATTTATTTGTAATGATATTTAACAAGAGTGTGTAGTTTATGCATAAACTTACGTACTCAATTAAATTTGTCAAGAATTATATAACTTAATAAAATAAGACGGGCATGTTCTGGTGTGATTTTGAATATGTGCCTTCTAAACAATGAAACCAATGTTTTAAATATGTATATGTTTAGTTTTCAATGAGATTTGTTTGATAAAAAACATTTCGCAACAACAAGGCTGACTCCATTGTTGGTTACACGTGATTTATTTCCCATGAAAAATATAATTCATTATTTATTCATTCATAAATTGTTTCTAAAATAATTTTATTCATGTAAATGCTTGTTATTTATTTTTAAAATACTTTTTAATAAAATATAAAAAAGTGAAATATGCAATTTACTTATTTGCTGAACATAATTATTTCATCCACCACTGAAATGTGAAGTAAAACATATAAAATGAGTTTACATGGTACGTAGTTCTACGAAGTGATTTATTATTTGAGTTATACAAGTTTGTAATAAATAATTTTTTTTATTAAATGTGATTTAGTAGAAAGATCGATCATCATCATCGGAGGGGAGACGAACATTTTTGAAAAGGAGGAAGATCACGCAAACTCGTCTCCAAGAAAATCACCCGTTACCGAAACGGTTAAAACTCGTTTTCAACGAGTATCACAAACAGGAGCACCACGAATCATCGAAACTGTCGAAGATCGTCTCCTATTGAGACGGCGATGACCCTTTGCACGCAAGTTTCACCCCCTTCGCCGGGTGTGAGGGTTCTGTCCACCGGGATGGCAGAGTTGCTGGCAGGCGAGGGATTCGTGGGAAAGCACCGCGAGGGCTCCGACGAAGCTCCTTCTAAAAGATTGGGGGCTTTCGGAAAAGAAGGCAAGAGTTTCACAGGGAGGCTCCGCTAAGATGATGAACTTCGGGAGGTTCTGGGAGGGTTCCGAAGCAGCGAGGCGCCGCCGATACCAGAGGGCCGAGAGGGCTTTGACTGCGCTCGCCTGGAAGCAGGGGGCTTTTGGGAGGGCAAGCTTCCGCCGGCGAGATATCCGCAGGAGGGTCCGCGAGGATGGCCGCCGGGAGGATCTGCCGGCGAGGGTTCCACGGAAGGCTCCACGGCGAGGGTTCCTGCTGCCGGCTGAGTCGCCGCGTGCTGTCGGTGAGAGATCTGCATGAGGTTTTAGGGAGAGAAAGCTTCCGCGGCGAGAGATCCACCGGAGGCTTCGGGAGGATGGCCGCCGGGAGGATCTGCCGGCGAAGGCGAGGGTTCCACGGAAGGCTCCACGAGGGTTCCAGCCGCCGGCTGAGTCACCGCGGTTGGCGGGCGATCGAGAAGCCTCTGTCTCGGTTCATCTATTATATGAATGTTACTGCTGGCTCCTAACAAGTCTATAATTTACGAGCATAGTTAATATTTTACGATATATATTTTAACATATATAAACTTTATCAAGATGGTTGATATTTTCTTAACACGATGGATGTATTATTAACGTCTCGATATTTTGCTAATTAATGCTGTCAATATATTATTTATTAATATATTTACATTTTACAAATAATATAGTTGATATATATATTAATTCGATTTGTATATTATTACATCATTAGTACAATACTGATTATTCTTGACCGTTCAGAGTCATTGTGAATAATCACACAGAATCGTCCAAAAAACTTTGTTCGCGATGTTTTTGAAGTAGCAGTCATCCAGACACTTGTTCTCGATAATATTTAAGACAATTAGGACATGTTTGATAACATAAAATTTTGAGAATAAATCTAGATTATTCTTAAACTTAGTTATTACGGTATCGAACACCATCTTAAATCATGTTTGGTACGAGAGCAACTTAGAGACAAATCAAGTTTATCCTACAAATTTAAGAGATAAATCATATTTATCCCTCTCTTATCTCGATACCAAACAGCCTCTTCAACCTTGTCTGGTATCGTAAAATTTTGGAGATAAAGTTTAGTTATCTCTTAAATTTTGAAGATAATTCAGATTTATCTTTAAATTATTCAGGTATCAAACAACACCTTACTAAATAAGTTATCGTTAATTAGAAGCATTATTCAAAGATGGCCATTGCAATATATCGTCATCTTATATGTGGAAGAAAGATATTTTAGCTATGGTTTGAATCCATGGTAAATAAAAAGAAAAAGAAAAACAGTTTTCATTAGTTCTGCCGAAAAAGTTCAAAGGTTTTTGCAACCATCTGGTAGCAACCACGATCCTTTCCTTCACTTAGTAACATGTCACTGCATAGTAACATTTTCGTTGCGAAATTTTTTTTATATATTGTCATGGAAATTTATTACAAAATGTTATCGAATTCTGTTTAGCTTTGTGTTTGGATTCTTCTTTTTTTTTTGGGTCACGCATGGCCCAGTGACCGTGAGACCCGCTGCACCGCGGGCAACGGAAGCGAATCGCCGCCCTGCGCCCCAGGTGCAGGGCTGGTGCCAACCGAGTCAAGCTCAGCCGATTAACCATTAATATGACATATCCACAGGTCCAACTAGATCTTTATATCTATTATCTTCATATATTGGTTAACCATTTCCTAATTACCAACCGTTACTCATTTCTTAGTAGACGGTAGAAAATGATTTTCAAATGTATATATCCAATTTTAATAGTTAACATACAGGAAGTGAATAAACCTTTGATTTATTTAATACACAGTATACTTAAACGATAGCACCATGGCAAATTATATTCTTACGATTCTCTTAAGAAAAATATAACACCAACTGAACTTCTTTATCAAAATTGAGTGCCTAAAAATAAAGTGAAATTAATATTCGATTCTCTTTAAAAACAAATAAATAAATAAATGGGAGAGTATGTATAATACGGATGCGTAAAATGGTATCATAATTTAGACCAGTTTATCCCGTGAGACAAACGATGAAATTAATTTATGCTTTACGTCGAACGCATTTAATACGATGTTTAATAAACGAATTTAACAACTAAGATCTTCTTTGGTAATAATATTAAACATTTGTATCACTATTCATTTTAATATTGATATTAATTTCAATTATTTAGAAATGTTTGATTAATAATATAAATTTTAAAATTGATAGTGTAGATAAAGATTATGTAATAAAAATATCAATTTATTTTATTTTAGATGGTGATATTTAACCTTTACAAATATTAATATTAATATTAAATTATTTTTAATATAAACCTCACCGAAAGTAGGGCCAAGATCTGGCCACGTCATAATCGAGGGAACAGCACGACCAATCAGAATCCCGATTTTCCGAAAGCAAGTCTCTCTCCTCTCTCTCACCGGGCGCTCTCTGGAGTCTGGAACAAGCGTCGACGGCGGCTGGCGGAGGAGGGGCAGGGAAAGCAAGAGAGCTGCGGAGATGCGGGGACTCGGCTCGATGGAGGACGTGGATCCTGTTGCCTCTTCCTCTTCGTACCCGTCCTCGCCGGGCGGCGGCACCTCGGCCGCGCACGCTTCCTTCTTCCACAATTACCCACTCTTCGCTGCACTGATCGCCTTCGCCATCGCCCAGGCTATCAAGTTCTTCATCACCTGGTGCCTCCCTCTGTTCAGCTCGAACCTGATGGCGGTTCTGATGGTTCATTCGCTGTCGGGGTTTTTGCTTCCGGCCGGTGGAGAGGATTTGCTTGCCTGCTCCCTGTTTTTGTGTCTTTTTATTTTTCGATGTGCCCTTTTCTGGCTTTTCTCTCTGCTCACTTGATCTTCTCGGAGCGTGGTGTAGTTAAAGCTCTAATCTGAAGTTTCCGTTCTTTTTCTGGAGGGTTGAGCTTCGATCTATGGATATTAGATAGTGAAGGTCGCTGGTATTGTTCTTACAAGGCGTCATTGCCGGCTGGCCGATTCTGATTCTATGATCTGAGGCACTAATGCATTTCTTTCTTGGAGTTGGAAAATTCTTTAGACGATGTGATAGTTTAGCACTTAGCAGACACGGACAACAGTTGTTCCCCGTTGTTTCATTCTTCTTTTTTTCCCGTGATATACGTCCCGACGGATGCCGTGCTCTTTCTAAAACATACACGCCTCGATCAATTCCGTGGCTCAAATTTACGCCACAAATCTACAGGAATTTGTATTTTCCATGGATTCCTCGATTGTACTTCCGGTACTGCATAAAAGTCGTTCGTAACTGAGGTAACGGAACTTAATAATGTCAGATTGCGCATACTTATGGGGTGTTTGGTTGCATGATAATTGAGGTTTTTATTTTAATTTTTAAAAATTGTAAGAGAATTTGTTAAAAGAGGTGTTTGACAACCATGACAATTTTATGTTTTGAAAGTGATTTTCTTCTTGAACAAAAAAAGAGGGTCTCACCTCTTTCTTTTTTTCTTGTGGTCCCCCACTTTATTTGGTCATGTGCGGTGGTTACTCTTTTTTGTAATCACATCCCTCCAAACATGATAATTTTATGTCATGAGTTGGTTTACTTTTTATTTTAATATAATTTTTTATCATGAAAGTGTACAAAAAATTATCATGCAACCAAACACCCCATTAGTTTTTGATCTTGTGCATATTTCGTATTGTTATCATGATCCTTAGCAAAGTTGGTTATTCACATTTAGTCATGCCATATATCAGGCTAGGGGTGTCTAAATACTATTAACATGGAAAATTGAGAGATCTAACATGCTGCTGTCGTATTTAATAGTTGAATCAATCACTTTTAACTTCCTGTTTGATTTTTTCTCTTTTCGTGCAAAGTTCTGTATGCCAGCTAACAGGCTTTATAATTCAAATATTTTGTTTAGGGACTTCTTCCTTTTCACCGACAGAGTGGTTCTCTAGATTCTGGTAGTGACTCTCGTGTAGTCTTACATGTAAGCAGCGTATGGAACATGGATCTATATACTTTGTGCATACTTGCCGTTGAGAAGTTTGTGGAACAAATGTTTATAAGCACTTTGAGAGCCGATGTGATTAAACTGAATTTATAACCAAAAACTATCTAGTTGAAAATTGGAGAGATTATCCATAGGAAAATTCTCATTTTCGGATTTTTTGTTTCTTAATTTATTTAGCTCTGTATATGTAGAAATGTTATTGTTGTGACTTGCTACCTGGAAAATTCTTTTTCGAGCATTTAATTTTCGTTTTACCTTTGCTAAGTCTTTGTTATGCAGAAGTTTTCTTTAATTTCACTTCTAAGGGGTTCAATCTCGTTTGATTTACAGGTACAAGGAAAGACGATTTGATGCCATGCAACTAATTGGATCTGGTGGCATGCCATCATCGCATTCTGCTACTGTTACAGCTCTGGCCATAGCTGTTGGGTTACAAGATGGATTTGGTGGACCTGCTTTTGCTACTTCAGTAATACTAGCTTGTGTGGTATGACAAAGATAGTCTCATCCTAGTTCTAAATGATAATGTCCCCTTTTAATTTCTCAACAGTTCATTTATTATATATATTGATATCTTTACTGTTATTTACTTTTATTGAACTCCTTTAAGCATTGAGTCGTATAAAGAAGGTAAGTCTACATTCTTGGTCTTTTCATGGACTCTCATTTTAATTCTTGCATGCTTGGCAAGGTTTAACATGAGAATCTTGCTGCATAAACTATGAGAAGCATGTAATCTTCCAGCATGATATTACATAAGTTACTATGGATTATATGTTGCTTGTACATAAATCTGGAACTAGCATGTTAGAATGCAATTGGGCATGAAACTGGCGGCACATAACTCTTTGGTTATGTAACATAAGTGACTTGGAACCTTGTTAACTCTTCGGTTGGAAGCCCATTTACTGATAATGCTGCAGTCCAATATGGTTTGGTTTGATGAGCTTATATCCTGCATAAAGAGAATTTCCGATGGCATGATTTTTCAGATTTTAGACATTAATACTGAAACTCGGAAACTGGCCATCAGTTTCAGATGCAAAAGTGGCATCTGTCTGAAGTTGTGCTTGCTGCTTGCTAAGTACGTATGTGGTGCTAAACCTTTGCTTATTGCGTTGAAGAAGCATTAAATTTAACAGAAAGAGCAAGTTAAATCATGTTTATGTGCAGCATTGAGCTAACCATGGAATGCCATCTCACCGAGATCTTGGCGAGATCTCGGTCTCGCCAAGGGGGCTGAGAAACTAGATCGCCGAGATCTCACCTCATGTAGCTCGGTCGATCCACGACTAATCTGCGTCCCCCGTTTATGATAGTGTAAACATATTAATATATCTCACTATCACTTATACTATCATATAAAAAATGTGCTACAAGTTTAATACCATATTAGTATTTAAATAAGATTGTATACAAGTTTAATCTTTTAGAAACACAAAGATCATATTTTTGATATCGAGAGTGCTTTGTAATTGTTCATTCACACAGTTGATGTATAAATGTGTTATATATTTTCATATAAATTTATTGATGTACTTCTATCTTTATAAGATATTATGTTATGTTTCATACATATATACATTTTAATCCGAGAATCCAAGATCTGATCTCTCTAGATTTTTCCAAGATCTCTTCGAGATTTCTTCTCTTTCACCCCCCTCCCCCGAGATGAAGCCGAGATCCGAGACGGCAATCCTTGGAGCTAACTATGCGATCATTGCTATACGTGGAATGCTACAGAAGGAAACATCAAAGTACAGTGGACAGTGGCTAAGAGCTACCATCATGCCATTTGTGAATCCATGCGCATATAGTTTTCTGGATTACTAGAATTTTAGACTAGTCGTGTAATTATATGTTCTCTATCTTTGTTTTTTAGTGCAAAAAGCCTTATCTTTTTTTTCTGATTGTGTTCTGTTTGCCTGTAATCTGTTCTTCATTCATTTGGATGCTTTTTACATAAGAGTTACTGGCAGGTAATGCATGATGCTTTTGGTGTGAGGCTACATTCTGGACGACAGGCAGAGGTACTTGATTTTTACCACTTATGCTGGTCCTCAAAGCTTGTTTAAGTTATTAACGTTCACAAAGCAGGGAAATTTCAACAATGTGAAGAATATTCAAGTTAGTGTTGGAATCATTATAAATTGGAAGGGCTGTGTTCTGGTTATGTGTCAACACCTAGAAAATTGCAGAGTGGTCGATAATAAATGCACATGTTGTAAAAGTGGTTTCTAGCTATGACACTATAGTGAGTACGGCTATTCTGGATGCGTATGCAAAATGTAGCAGCTTGGAAGATGCCAAAAGGGGATTTCGGTCGCCGTCGGAACACAGCTTGCAGTCATGGAATTGCCATGGCTGTCGGTCACGCTAGAAGTTTTCAATTTCGTCAGACTTCGGAGTTATTTCAGCTCACCAATGAGTCTGGTATAGCAGTTGGCGAAATCGGTTTATCTGGTGTTTTAAGAGCATGTGCAGGGGCTAATAGACAGACTGTTGGCATTCAGATCCATACTTTAACCGTTTTTAAAAAAAAATGGTCATGATTTAGACATAGGCATTGTGAATGCTATCCTGGATATGTATAAAAAAAAACGTGGAGTATTGGTTGAAGCATACTACATGCTGATCAGACGTACCAAAAGGATGCCGTTTCTTGGAATACTACAATTTCAGCCGCTGAACAAAATAGAAAATATGCTGCGTGACAAAGAAAAAGAGGAGGATAATTCGAGATTACCGATGTCGATGTCGAAGACCGCCCAGAATCCACGTAGTGATGTCGACGCCCCGCAAGTAGACCTGGCATCAAAGAGCGGCAAGGCGAGCTAGGCGCAGCAGGTTCTGAACCGTCTTTCAAGCAGCAAGCTGTCTCCGATTTCCTCCCTCAGCGGCACCGTCGAGAGCCTCCTTCCCTTCAGGAATCGCCTATGAGAATCTCACGCAACCGCGCAGTCCCCGTCGGAAACGGAACGGTAGCTTCTCCTCGACCCCGCCAGGGTAGCCGCGCGCAGCCAGTAGCATACGTAACAGAGAGGCAGAATTATTTCGTCTCCCACCTTAGTCCAGGTCAACATAAATGAGCGCCCGCAGGATCCTCCAGATAGCAGGGAATCCGTCGCGGGGGAGGGGATCGTCGACCCCCCTCTCCGGGAAGGCCAGCAGCTGCAAAACGCGGCAGGACTTTCCTCCGCTACCGAAAGGCCCTATGGGGCATGTCGCCGCGCCAGGGGATCCTCCATCCCGCAATCAGCGCGGGCGAGATGGTGTTGGGGCAACATTCCATTTTTTGGCAAAGGACCTCGGACGATAAAAGGAAAAGGAGGACTGAAAGGGGACGGGGAGACTGAGCATCGCGGAGCAAAAGGGGATTCGAAGGCTGGGCGTCGCGAAGGAAGGAGGGGCTGGGGCGTTACGGAGAAGGAAGGAAGAGAGAAAGGGACTGACCTCCGGACGTCGCCGCGGCTTCTTCGGGTTCAACTCCGCCGTTCTTCAGGGTCGGCCGCCCGCGGTCACCTCCCTGCTGCTTTCTCCCCTCTAGCGGACCAGGAGCCATCGCTGCCATTTGGTGAGGACACCCGATTTAAAAATCGGTATGGAAAAGTTTATAGCCGTCGGAAGGACAATTTATGGTTGGGAGATTTTTGAAATATCAATTGGGCTACATTTTATACCAACATCGGGCTTCCAGGAGGACCACCTTGGGCTAGAAGTCGCCTGCGCATTGTGGGCCTGACATTGGAAAGGTTCGGGGTCCATTACGCCCTCCCGCGTGATGGGCTTAAACGCTGTTCTTATTACATGCTCCTATAAATGCCTTGTACATGGTTCACTTACGGAGGGATATGATGAAGTAAGAGATGAATTCATTTTCCTCCCGTTGATTTTATTTCCAGCTTTATCCTTAGCTAGCTTTTTATATCGGCGACTGGTTTCCTCTCTCCTGAGCGACCGCTTCTTCACCTTCGCCTGCGAGTGATCTCCGCGAGTGAGCCCTAGCTCTCCAATGGCGACGGCGGTTCTCCATCCTTCTCTACAGTAGCCTAGCTCGAGCTTGTCTTCTTTCATGGCTTAGTCATTCTTCTTCTATCTAGTTTTCGTCTTCTCCGGCATATTGCGGCTATCACACTCCTGCTGGAACTTCTTGGTTCGATCCCTACGGTGGCTGGACACTCCGGCTACGCAGATCCGAGGCAACATCCTATTTCAACAAAGGTGCCCAGATCTAGAAGTTCCGCTACAACGTTGAGCAGTTCCATCTGGTTCCTCGACTGCTGATCTACCTCCCACGCTCTTGAGAGATCCATCTCGGATCTGATTTCTACACATTTCCGCTGGTTATCCGTTCAGATAAGTTCCCATACACTCAAGGCCTACCGTGGTTGTTCGGTTTGCTTCTGGTTCCTGTTCTGTTCGCCATTCCTCCAGATCTATAGCTGACCGGCCTTGGCGCAAGTTCTGTCGAAATGGCTATTTAGAACTGGTCCGGTTTTAGTCAGATCCGTGGATTATCATAGCTACTCTAGTTCAGTGGAATGTCCGCCTTGACAAGGGGCTGGAGACTAATCCCGAACTAGTCCTGCGGTTCATTTACAGTCGATCTCGGTGATTTGAACTCGTTTGTTTGGCCGCAACATATTGGTGAGCTCATTGAGCTATGACATCAGTGTTGGATGAGATCTGATGATCAGTGATTGACAGTCCCTCCCACGTCTATGTTCTTAGTTCCTCCATCAGATTCGGGAAATGATGAATGGTGCTGTTCTATATGAATCAAAATATGATTCCGGCTTGGATATTATCATGACAGATTTCTAGTAGTCTTACTACACTGGTCCACCTCCAGTGGTTGCCCTTCAGTGAGGCTAAGTCCCCTGAACGCTGGTAGCGGTTTCTGATTACAGAACTCTAGTGTTTCACTACACTGGTCCTTCTCCAGTGGTTGCCCTTCAGTGCGGACTTAGTCCCCTGATTGCTGGTAGCATTGTCTGTCCATTGGTTTATTTCCTGTCGATCTTACTGAATAACTTCTTGGAGATATCAGTTATCAGCAAGTACCGCACCGCCCTGAAGTGACAGGGTCTGATCCCAACCAGTTTAACCACTTGCTGGTCAGCTCGTGCTTTATGCGAACTTCTCTTGCTGTTGATTCATATGAACCGGATTTTTTTTTTGTTGACGGCAGCTCGTCAACCTGGTTGTGAACATCCACCACATTCGATTTGTTGATCCCCATACCGTCTGTACTGGCGTGGATCTTAGTTTTATTTGAGAATTTGTAAATCCTTTAATCCCTCACGAGTGTATAAGGTCGGGTGTTCATAACCGGCGAGGCCGAGCACCAGCGTTTTGACGTGGAGGTACATCTCTTACCTTATCCTTGGATGTTTACTTTTGTTCTCTATTATGCGTCGAAACGCCATGCTCGATTGTGCGTAGGATCCTAGCCCGCTTATTTTAAGACGTCGGCGTGTTGAGTATAAATACGAGTTGACCGAATATTTTTGAAAACTACTAAAATCGAGTTTCGTTTTAAAGGTTTGGTAACCACGTTGGTAGAGAGTAAACTTGTTTAAGATTTCTTTGGTTAATCTTTTTGGGAATAGCTACTGGTCCAATTTCTATTAATAACATTTTAAACTAATTTTGAACTCTAAAATTGACGATTAAACAGATTTGTTGGTAATTTTAGTGAGCTAATAGTAAACGCATGTCCTTTTCTCTCGGTCCGTTGTTGTCCCGCATCACCATTCCCTCTCGAAGGCCTCTCGATCGTCCGGCGCCCCAGAGGTCGGGAAGCTCGCCGCAGTCTGCTCGCCAGAGGACTCTGGTGTGAGTCCCCCCCCCCCACCTCCGAGGGCTCCGCCGGGTTGCAAGGTCGCCAGAAGCCAGGTCCTGCTGGCCGGTTCACCTCCGAGAGCTCCGCCAGGTTGTGCAGACGTGGGAGGCAGGAGCCGGCGTGGTCGCGAGCTCGTGACTTAACCACCACGTGGGTGATTTCACCTCTTGACGCCGTATGATCAAGCCGGGTGATCAAGGCGGCTGAGTCACAACCCTGTCCGGTTCAGGCCCGCGTGGGGTCTTCAAGAGAGAAGAAAACCGGCCCAGACAGGACCGATGTTCAGAAATGACTCGGACGAATCCGAATAATGCATAAAAAAATGAATGAATTAAAAGGATATTCATCCTTCAGCCGTATGCTAGTCTACGAGCTGATGAGGTGGTGTCCTTGGGAGATCCTCCACAAGTCCTTATGGACCGGGGCTACTCTCCCTTAATTCGATTAATAATAATTGTGGGGTTAATTTTTAATTCCCCAAAATTCATTCAATTTTAAGTCTCTTAATGCCTATAAAAAGGCCGTATGAGATTTAATTTTCTTTGTGGGGTCGATTTCCGATACCCAAAATTCATTTGAGATAAATTTCTTGGTGCTCACAAAGAGCTATGAGAAATTTAATGTTAAAAAAAAGGAGAGAGTTGTTATGCAAGTCGATGTTTATGCCCATACAAGCCATCAGCTCGGAGTTAATTTCTTTTTGGAATATCTCTATGCAGGCGGTATATTCACATGTCCCTGTCAAGGAATTTTTTTTTCTGGCGCAAAGGAAAGAATTGGCGTTGATCAATTTTTTTTTACATCCCATAAATCCAATCTGATTTACAACATAGAAGAGGAGAGGGAGAGAGAGAGAATAAAAATAATAATAATGCCAATAACATGCATTTGCTGGTCTCCAATAACACATCCGCAGGTTTTACATAAAAAAAATCAGCTACAGCAAGTGATGATCCCCTCCTCTCGATTCCCATTGCTGTAGAAGCCTAGCCATAAGCCGTCCATCTCCCGAGCAACCTTCAGCTGATCAAGTGATGATGGGGGAGGAACCAATTCGACCTGCAGGAGGGCAGGATGTGCTCGGCCAAGCCAGAGAGGAAGAGAGCCCAAATTGAATTTGAAAAATTTGAACACGTGTCTGTAGAGCAAACCTGTAGAATATGAAGTATGATAAGTCTGAACTCAAAGCATGCAAAAATCTGCAAAGTTTAAAATTTGAAGTTCGGATGCCAGAATTCTGGAATCTGAATTTTTCCACTAGGTGGAGAATAGAGTTTCTGAAAACGCATGTAAATCTGAAATTTGAGTCTGCAAACCTGCACAAAATCCAGAGGAATGAATCTGAAAAGTCCATGAAACTGCCATCCATAGAACCTGTAACAAAGTCTGAAAATATAAAGGTCCGAAGTTATAAAATTCTGCAAGAGGATCTGGAGTCTGGAATATGTGGGGGACCCAAAACTCTGAACTTCATAAGAAACCGAAGCCAGTAGAATCTGAAGTACAGCTTGATCCCGAAATCTGAGAATTCTAAAATGATCAGCAAGTCCAGAGGAAATAACGAGAAATGTGAAAATCTACCAACCTGTAAATCCGAAGTTTGAACCTGCAAAATATGCTCAAGATCCAGAAAAATCAGAAATCTGAACATACTGTAAAAATCTGAAATCTGAACTTGAACACATAGGTATGTAATTTAAATCTGAATTCATATGCCAAACCACCAAAAAAATAAATCTGAAGTACCGAGAGCATGGTGAGGCCAGAAGGGGAGAACGAGATGCTTTAACCTTTGCAGGCTGATAAAGTCTGCGCCTCACAGGTAAACCAGAAATCTACAATTGAAACATCTGGAAGTTAAAAAAATCTGAAATCTGGAAATCCTTGAGGGGTGCAGAGTTTTACGTCTGAGAGTTTGAAGCTCCTAAAGCCTGTAGACAAAATCAGAAATTAAAAAGGAGAAGTCTGCAATGTGCAGAATTTGTGAGAAAAACTGAAATCAGCAGGGGATCCGAACTAAAATTCTGCAATCTGAAATTTGAAGGTTCAAATCTGAATTTCGAAGTTCTAAAATCTGAGCTTTATTAGAACATTGCAATCATGGAATTCACAGGTCCGTTCCAAACCTAAGCCTCCTAGATTGGAACAGGGCAGAAGATGATCCGCAATCATGTAGTCCCAAATCATTCAAGCCAATAAGAAAATTCAAATTCAAAAGCCGTCCTAAATCATTTCACATAAAATCTGAAAATTACATAAGAAAGAATCCAGAAACTGTCAAATTCATGAAATACAAACTCTACGGAATTAACTAAAATCTAACTTAAACCAATCAAAATTAAATTCAAAATCAAACTCAACTCTAATTCAATCAAATCAAATTTCTCTCAAACTCTTAAGCTAATTCCAATCAAACAGAATTCAACCGGAAGATTACATAAATAAATCACCTGAATTAAATTTAATCTGTGAACCCATAAAAATCAACACATTTCAAGAAATCTGTAATTT
Organism: Cryptocoryne crispatula var. balansae; assembly: GCA_036172225.1. Classification (NCBI taxonomy): domain Eukaryota; kingdom Viridiplantae; phylum Streptophyta; class Magnoliopsida; order Alismatales; family Araceae; genus Cryptocoryne; species Cryptocoryne crispatula. The sequence goes on along the minus strand of CM069931.1, from coordinate 32,284,174 downwards.
AATCCAACTCACAACGATCACCTGTCAAACTTAAATTAAAAATCTAAAATCTGCAACCCAAATTCTAGTTTAAATAAAAATACACTCGAGTAAAACACAAACCCAATAAAAACAGAACCTGAATTGAGTCATAAAACAAATTCAACTGAACTTTAACAAATTCAATGAAACAAACTCAAATCAAACCGAATCCATTATAGCCCAAATTTCTCAAGTTAAACCCATTCCAGCAAACAAATTTAATTCAAAACAAACCATATTTCATAAGTTAAGCTCAATCCCAAATAAAGTTTAAAATCAATCAACAGATTCAAATTAGCCAAACAAAATAAAAAAACTCAAACCAACAAATTTAATCAAACCAATTCAATTCAAATCAATTTTAACCAATTCAATTCAAATCAAATTCAAACTAAAATTGAGTGCTTGCATTCCATCAAGTCTATGGGATTGTTCTCTCCTATGTCCATATGTGTTTGTATGAATGTTTATTTTTGTGGATGCATGTTTTCTACTTCAATGAGTTGCTATGACGATTAATCAAGGGTATTCGAGTTATCTCGATGTAATTAACGTCGGATCTTCGCACCATCCGACGGGGAGAGGTCAAAATTAATTTCAAAGAACCTAACTACCTCAACGTATAATTTTATACATATCGTTGACCCTAGTTAGTACTTTTATGAAATATCACCTATTTTCTTACAAAGTCAGTACTAAGGTCAAATCAAATCAATTCAAATTCAAAGAGGAAAATGAATTTCCAAAAAAAAAAAACTTTAAACTTTGAGGTTACATCATTATGTAACTTGACTCTTGGCTAAAGTCAGGTAGAAAATCGGCATGGGATCAGCTGATTCTATCTGGATCGGGATCAGCCATGGCCCTGCCTTCTGATCCGGGCTTCCTTGGGTGTAGCGCAGGTGAATGCTAAAAGTGGTTCTTTGTAGCAGTGGAACTCCATCAATTTCATGGTAATCTTGCTGGTGATGTTTGGAGGGATCAGCAGGAGTTGTCGTTGCTTGCTGTCTATAGCTGCAATTTGAAGAGTAAAAGTAGGAGGCATCATTGGGGCTAGGGATGTTCATGGTTTGATTCAGTTTCTGAGGATTTGTTTTTCAATCCAAATTAAACTGCGCATACCTCCCAAACCAAACCGAACCAGATTAATTTAGTTTGGTTTGGTCCGGTTCAATTTATTTGTTATCAAGATACAGTGTATATGTCCATGTATAGTTTCATTTTGTTTGTTTCAAATCATATTTTATCAAAATATAGTGTATATGTTATTATGTATCATTAGTTTTAACTTGAAAACTTCTAAAATATTTATTTTACATGAAAAAGATATACATATATTATTAATATGCCTAAGTTAATATAAATATTTAATCTTATTTGTGTTATTTGGTTTATTGGTTTGGTTTGAAGGGCCTTAGAAATCAAATCAAACTACTGGTTTGGTTTGTTTTTTGGGTTGAATTGAATAGTGAATACCAGTAATTGGGGCTTTCTGGACGATGCTTGCACCAGCTGCAGCAAGGAGGAGAATTAGGGAGATGAGGCAGCAGCTTGGAAGCTTAAGTGGACAAAGAGAAGAAGAAGAGCAGACATAAGGAGGAGAATATCACAAGTAAAATAGGCATGTTGGGTATAGAAGATAGAGACAAGAGGTATTAGAGCTTTCCTGCTGCCAAACGAGCAAGGTTCATTTGCTTTGATTAATTGTAAGAAGTGCTCCATAATGATGCTTCCATAGACTAAAAGGTGACTCTTATCGGTACCCTTGTGAAATTAAGACATTATTAATACTCTTAATTGTTTACAATTTCAGAAACCACGAAAAACATGGCATAATCACTTATTAAAATTCTAGGCACTAATTAAAACTCTTCGTAACTAACTTGAACCGTCGAACATTCCTATTTAAAAAGAGTTGGCGCTGCTATCCTCTATCTTTTTCCCCAACATGCCTATTTAAGAATAAACCACTGAACCACAGCTAGTGCTGTCTAAATGAATCCACTGGAGCCACGTAAAAGAACAAGTTCTATCAAACAGGACAAAACGGAGATGGGGTGACTGGTGAGGCAGGAAACAAGTAATTGGTAGTCATGAGGATTGAGGAGTGGAAAATGAACATGGGGAACATTCCGAGCTCAGACTGGGGCCACTGTGCCATGCTTGGCATTTGGATTGGATGTGCATGCAGGCAAAATTTCAATGCTTGTCAACGGTCAGAAAACTCCTAGATTATGGTGCTATTTTTTGTCATTGCATTTTTTATCTATTCTATTCGTTCATACATTTTCAACTCTATACCGTTGCTGTGTACGTAAGGCAGTTTTGGTATATGCATAGTTGCATACAATGCTTGAAGCCATAAAGATCTATCTATCTATATATATATGCTACTTCATGTCTTCAAAGCGTGCTCCTTTTATTGAACTTGGGCAGAACAATCTCCTGTTTCACCATTGCATCTATTCTGGGGACACAATGCTGCTCCATGTTCTAAGGTTACCACCTGATCTCCTTGTTTTAGTGACAATCGATTTGATTCTCACTGGTCTTTGAACACCTTTTGAAGCAGTTTTTGCCCAGTCCTTTTAAAAATGTATAATCATATTTTTATTTTCAGAAGAGGTGCCTTGTCCTGCGATAAGGATATTGGTTCCTGAGAACTTTTCCCAAGATTTTAGGATGTTACTTCCTAGGACCGAAGCTTCTTGATGCATCTTTCATACTTCTAATTCTTTGTTTCACTTTGTTTACATTTCCAGTTTTCTCTAATCACTCCAGTATCGTGCTTTGCAGGTGCTGAATCAGATTGTTTTCGAACTACCTACAGAGCACCCATTGGCTAACACTGGACCATTGCGAGAACTTCTTGGTCACACACCTCTCCAGGTTAGAGCAAGGCCCTGAATTGTTTACTTGAGAGTTGTTTCTGATGCGATCCGGTTCACCTTTGCTGCTCACCATATTATACTGAGATATATTTGGGGCATGCTGTGCTTACCGAGTAATTTTCTCATCTTCGTGTATATGGGGGTTATCTCCTCTTTGATTTTTTCATATTATTGTATGTATTTAAGGCCAATTGCCTTTCATTAATATGGGCATATTTTCAGTAAGATTTAACTTTTTCCCATGTCTGGAGTTCTTTTTTCTTTGCATTGAAATTATTTGGCATTTGCACACTTGCCATGGCAAAATATTAGATCATTTCTTTTTTTTCTATTCTTTTAAATTTTTTATTTGTTTTGATGGTTGGTCACGGTCACAGATATAGTACATAGTCACATCTAAAGGGGAACATGGAAACCTAAGGTCTCATAAAATCTAACTTAGGGTAATGGTGTCGTATTTTGATAGATGCTTTCTACTTTGTTCACCATAGTAAGTGTTGGACAATTAAGAAGAAGAAATTTACTGTTAAATTGAGTGTAACTGAAATTTGGATGTTACAGTGTATGTGTATTCATGCATTGGTAGACAAAATTTGCAACGAGTACATTAGGGATAAGGTGAAAGTTGCAAAAATTGACGATGAATTAAAAGAGAGAAAATTTTGTTAGTTTTGACATATCAGGTAGTGTTCTCTTGAGGCATCTGTCAAATAAGTTGAGACCTTGATGCTGTCGGCACAGAAGAAGCAAAGAGGTAGAACTCAAGTTAATGTGACAATGACATAGGTGAATCCAATATGACTCGGAGAGCTAGGTATGAGAGGAGCTAGTTGAGGATCGTGTATAATGGAAAAGATGAATCCATGTAGTCGACCTCAATTATTCAAGATTAAGACTTTGAGTTTGAGTTTTCTACATTGTCTTCTTATGTGCTATTCATGGGATATCTTAAAGCAGTGATCACCAGATTGGAATCGGTACCCGGATTGGTGGTACATATTTGATATGGATCAATCGATTCCAGCTAATTTTTTAAGAGGAAAATTGATCCGAAATCTATTCGAATCGGTATTTTTTATTTTTTTCTGTTGTAAAAATTTATAAAAAACACTAAAATCATGAAAATAAGAAACTTTTTAAAAATTAAAATGAAACATCTAACACGCTTTCATGTCATTATAATAGATTTTAAGACGAGTGAATATAAGTTAACACCATTTATCATTCTAATAAACAAAGAATATGGTATAAATGATATGCAACACAAAATATCTTCTTTTACTAATATCTACAGAATTGACCTTCACACTCCTCATTCTCAAGATTCTCCTGGACACTCCACTGAGAGTTGTTAGTCATAATTTACCCATATCTATATTAAAATAACAAATCAGTCATCCAAATAAAATTAAACACAATGCCATACGCTGGTGCTATGAGTAGAAGATTGGAATCCTCATGGTTTTGGAATAATTAGTTGTCATGTATTAATTAAAAAATTCATATTTGATTTCAACGCTGACTTTTATTACTTGAATGTTGTCTTTGTCTCAAATCATTAGTGCATGCTTCACTGGTACGTGCATTGCTGGAAGAACCGCCTCCTCCTCTTCCTCCCACGGTCCCACCTCTTCCTGAATATCTTACATGTTGTTGTGTAGGTGGAGTGAACTCTTCATCATTATTATCTTTGGTGGACGAGAAGAGTGTCTTTTTATTATCTATTAAACTAATAGGTCCTCTTTTGATTTTTGACTTTTATTCTTTGCTTTTTCTCCTGCTTTTGATGAAGAACTCACAATTCTCATGCCACGTTGATCGGCATTTTTCAATTGTTTGAAGCGTCACAATCTACTTGATATGGTCTTTGCCTTCCGAGAGGTTGTTTGTGATGATGGGGTTGAGCTTGGAGTTGGAGCTGAAGCTAGAGTAGCAGAGACTTTCTCTTACATTTCTTTATAATACATGTCCACCCATCACACATTATTGTACATTTTTTCTCTCTCTAAACCAACTTAAATCTATCTATCCAAACTTTTAGGTCATCTACCTCTTCATCTAGGTCGGTAGCGTAAATATACCTATTAGTTGGGGCTTGTAAACTCCGTCCAACCTCCCCAATTGTATCAATCATAATTTAGAAGTAAGACATGTGTGGAACGTCTATATTGAATTAAGATGAAATAAAATGTTATTGCCTCACTAAAAAAATAGATAGAATATATGTCTACTAAGATGCCTGATTTCAAATTGTTACATGCATGTAAAAATCACTTATAAATATGTTTGATTGTTTGTTTTGCAGTTGAAGTAGTTGTCTTCCCCTCTTAAATGTTTGTTTAATTGTTACTTGCGAGTTGTTTTGTCTCTTGACAAAATGATCATCTAAAGGTCATGTCAAAGCAGATCAACGAAATGTCCCCTCTTCTGATTTGACATCCTCAGTGGGTGTGAGTTGGGTCGACTATGACCAATGAAATGTCGAATCCTCAGCTCGAGTCTTATGCTCATTTCCTTCTTTTTTTATCTTCTCTTGAAGACTGCTTGCTGGCATGCATAGCCCTTAGGCATTCATCTATTTCATCAGATGATGTGGATGTCTCAGCTTCACCTCGTCATTTTCCTTTGTCATTTTTTCTCGATCTCTCATCTCTTCTTCCTAGAAACTCCTCATGCAAGTCTTCTTTCTATTCAATGTGAATTTTTCTTTGTGATGCACTTCCTGTGAGGTAAGCCCTCATAACTTCATTGTTTTCCCTGAGACCTAGTCACATTTCCACCCACACCACATATGTGTTGCTTCAAATAAAATACTCTCATTCATTTTTTCTCAACACTTTATATCGTAATCTCTACTTATCGGCATCTATCAAAGTACTGTGTTATCACCTGATATCATAAGGAACAAATGCATCACTACCTCCTTGGTCAATCATTGTTCTAAAGTCTACCACATTAACACATCAATCGATTAAATAGTGGTCCGGGAGGGGGGTAGGGCTGTAAATGGGTCGGATTCAGTAGCGGAATCACTAGAATCCGATTTGGATTCTGATAAGGGTTAAGGGGTTCTGATTCCGATTCTGATAATTAAGAAATCACTATGTTCTAATTTCGATCCGATTCTGAGTCTATTATCGAAATCGGATATGAATCTGATAATTTTCGAAATACATATTAAATATTATTTTTTATTCAAAAATGAGTTAATAATTCACATATAATTTCTAAAATTTGATATTATCTCATTAAATTTTTATTTTTATCAATTAATATATTATATTTTATAATTTAATTTAATTTAATTTAATTTATTTTTATTTATTTATTATCGAAATCGGATTAATGAAAACGGAATCAACTGATTCCAATTCTGATTCTGATAAACTACCGAAATATTCGATTCCGATAGCTTACAGGATAAAAAAACAAGTTCCAGACCCGTTAAATTTTATCGGAATCGAATCGAACTATCGGAATATCGGATTCCGTTTACACCCAGGGGGGGGGAACAGCCCCCCCTTCTGTTGTAGTCCTTATAGATCTTGGGTGACTATTTAAGGGGGCCAGGGGTAGGCTGCATGGCACCTCACATAGTCACCATCGGGTGACTATTTAAGGGAGAGGGGGTGGGGGTAGACAGAGGGGCGGGCCGTAGGGTAGGGTGGAGGAAGGGGATCCAGGGGTTATTCTTGACCTCAAGCAGTCATCAGAGTGACTACTTTGGTGGGGCTGGGGGGGGGAGAACGGGTTGAACAGCCCTTTAAAGGAGTTCCAGAGGGAAAGAAGTTATTGGAGGGGATGGTCGCCGTTGGAGAGGATTGCCGATGGGAGGAGCTCTAGATGGGCCAGAATTGCCACTAGAGAAAGGGAATTGCCCCTCCACAGGTCGGGGTCATCGGAGAATCACTGGATCAAAAGGGGATCAACGTTAGATCTCTGCTTGTGCTAAAGAATCGCCAGAATCACTAGAGTCTTAAGGGAATCGGGAGGGGTCCGAGGTGGGCCTGATTCTAGAGGCACAAGTCCTCCCGGCGGAATCAGTTGATTCCAATTCAATCCTTAGAGATCCAACGATTCTCGGCCGATTCCATCGATTCTACCGAGAATTCAGTTTGGATCGGTCCTCTAAGCGATAATCAAATCAAGACTGACCATTCTGATCTCGGAATCAGCCAATCCGGTCAATCCCGAAGGCATTTTTTGTTAGTACATCAGAGTCCCAATTCCTAAGGGTGACGAGGACCTTTGGTATTTTAAGAATGAAGACTAATAATTATCTTTTTATTGAGTTCATTCATTTAAGGTGGTGGACATTTATCTTTCTAAGGAGGCTCAAGAGTCGAAGAGCCTTGTAAGATTTAAATAAACGCACACTTTTAACTTATAAATTTAGCAATTTGTTGTTCTTGATTTCTCCAGGTTATTGCCGGTGCGGTACTGGGAATTTTGATCGCTGCTGTCGCATATTTGATCAACTTGGCCGGAAGCACGGCCTAGTCTTGCTGGAGGACAGGTTGGCTTGAATCAAGGCCATCATTTCATTCAGTTCGGGAGCAGGAAAACTGCTCTGGGATTCTTGGTGCATGACTTTGTCCTACACCTTTTTCCCCCCTTTTTTTTACTTGTTCTAGGAAGGATCTCCATGGGTATATATATATATATATATACACGCATTGTTACACTGCCCCCTGTTTGGTTAGGGTATCAAAAATGATATTATATCAATTTTGATAATGGTATTTCTAGTAGAGAGAATATCATTAACAAAATCGATTAGTGTGGATACATATTACAATTCATACCTGTGTGGATACTTACATTAGATTCATACCTTGTTTGTACTGTTCAGAATTGATTTATCGCAATATCAGCTTCAAAATTAATTCGTGATAGACTGATAGAGGTGTTTAATCAACACCTGTCACCAAACATGTTATTAGCTAATTCCCCAAGGTCAACCTTGTTATTCTCGGATCACTGACGTGTGTTCCCACAAATTAAGAAACCCGTATTCATTACTGGCAACAGACCCTCTGAACATCTCTACGGTACCCGATATCGAAGGCTCGGCCGATTCATCTCTTGCAAAAAGTACAACTTCTGAAGGGGTTGCGTTCTGGACTTGATGACACGACAAGGCCTTTAAGAAATTTGGAAGATTTTTGCCCCCTTATATTTTTCTTCCGGAAGTATTTGGACTGCATCTTAGAAGCTTCTGGTGTATTGTTAAAACCTGGAAACGGCCATGATTTGTTGGGCTTTGCTTTTTGTTTTTGTTTTTCCGAACTTTGACGTGTTGCAAGTAGATGTATCCTGAAATCAAAGCATGCGCCAGATAATGGGATGTTTGGTTGTATGATAATTTTTTGTACACTTTCGTAATAAAAATTTATATTAAAATAAAAATTGAATCAACTCATGACATAACTATCATTCATGACCAAACAAAGTGGGGGACCCCAAGAAAAAAGAAAGAGGTGAGATCCTCTTTTTTTGTTTAAGAAGAAAATCTCTTTCAAAACATAAAATTGTCAAGGTTGTCAAACATCTCTTTTAACAATTTTTCTTACAATTTTTAAAATTTAAAATAAAAACCTCTATTATCATGTAACCAAACACCCCATAATACTTTCCTGGATTATAGTTTGACACACAAATACTAAAACTAAAATCAACGGTTGTGAAAGTAGTGATGTCCAAAATTAATTATTCGTAGTGTGCCAGACTCATTGATGAGCGTTTATTATGAAGAAAACTGCCACATCCACAACCAGCAAAACTGCGCTGCTTGAATCTTTCTTGCCTATAATTACTAAACCCCTCGGAAAAGGGTAGTTACTACTTACTTGTTACTCCTCTTTTCTGCTTTCTCCACTGTGGAGTGCAAAGGGAATCTACGATACTAAAATTTTCATTCAAAAAAAAAAGATTTGAAATTCATTTATGTATCCTATAAGCTATTGAGATTAGAATTTTATATTCCTATGACTCATGGGAATTGAAATTAGTCAATTTTGTATTTTTATAAAATTTTAATTTATGCTATGTTATAGTGAGATAAAAACAGATAATTTATAAGAGCATGGCATAAATGTTAAAAGTTAAGAAATATAAGGGTATCAGGTCATCTTTAGTAATTATATGGTATTAATCAGTCTAATTTAAATAAAAAACCGATATAAAGGGAACATTTTTAGGAATCGTCCGATTCAGTTTTTGTTCAGATAATCATAACCGAATGTCTGAACCACTTTCATAATCAAAATCGGAAACAGATAATTTTGCCGCCAAATCCAACTAGTTTTCTGCCATTTGTCTCCATCCGTACTTCACCATAATCCTATGCACTTGTTCTCGGCACGCGTCACGGTGGCTGACATTCAGATCGAAGCTGCAACCTGCGCGTACAGTTTTCCCCGGTTAGGCTCCGATTTTCTTCGCGCATGCAGCGCCGGGGAGCCCCTTGACCGCGCCCGTGGATAAATCAGCGTCCGACAGAAGAAAGAAAAGCAGCAGATCAAAAGGGGGGCTTTCTTTATTAGGTGATCAGCCTAACTTAACTAACCACCGCGCTGCCGTCCTCGCTCGGACAGACAGCCAGCGAGAGAGAGAGAGAGAGAGAGGCGTCACGTCACGACGCGCTGACTGTCGGAGGTGGTCAACAAAGCTCATCGAAATGCCGCAAGTCAACGTTCCAAAACCTGCCGCCGTCCGTGCCCGAAAGGTTCTCGATCACTTCCCAAGATCATCTGCCGTCTGTTTGGACCGTGATGGTGTGTATATACATATATATATAAGGACATACGTCGCCGGCGCCGCCTGGTCAACCTCGTCGACCAGGGAGTGTTCAGACCTCCAGCTCCGAGGTAGACGACGACGCGCAGGCAGAGACAGAGACAGAGAGAGAGAGAGAAAGATAGGGCGGGGTTGCCGTCCATCTTCTTTGCAGCTATAAAGGCGCCACCTCCTTCCTCCTCCCAGGTGTTGCAGTCTTGCAGAAGATAGCCAGTCGCCAAGACGCAGTTTTTTTCCCAGTATATTGTTTCGATCGAGCTGCAAGGAAAGGATGACGGCGTCCGTACAGACGTGCGTCCTCCTCGTCCTGCTCTCGCAGCTCCTCCTGTGCGGACGGGCGGTGTCGGCGGCGCGGCCTCTCGGGTCCGCGGCGGCGGCGGCGGCGCGGATGGCCGACACCGCTCGGTGGGTAGCGCCGCGAGTGCAGGAGCTGCAGCAGGCGCTGCCCAAGGGGAAGCCGAGGCCCTCCGGCGCCTCCTCCTGCACCCACCACGTCGCGGCGGGGCTGCACCGCTGCCCGCTCGCCGCCGCCGGGATCCGGGCCTCCCTCGGAGGCGGCGGCGGCGGCGCTCGCCCTTGATCAAAGATGAAGTAATACTAACATACACACATGTAATTGTGTCATGGACTGTGTAGAACAGCGGTGAGGATGAAATTTACAGAAGGGCAAGGTCTCAGTGCTCATCTGAGGGTGTACGTTCGGCTTTTTTCACAATTATCATTTATTTATAAATTATTAAATCATATATTTAATAATACATTTAATATATTCTTACGAGGGAGACTAAGAATTAATTAATACACCACCTGCTACCCGCCCTCAATTTAGGGATATCTTCTCTTTCTGTCTCGTGTGTCACAATTATCATTTATCTATGTGCACACAATTTTTTTCTGCTTGTTTCCGAACATACATGCAGAGAAGATCTTGGGATTTTCCCCCAGAGATAATTAAAATTGACAGTGGATAAGATTTGACAGTGACGAGGGAATAGTCTTCGCCCACGCACATAACCGAGGAGGTCTCACCCTTAATGTAATTAATCTTGTCCTCCTCTCCTTGTATCATTAATTATTTGGTTAAATGAATGATAGGCCCGTTTCAAATGGCCCCCTTTAATAGTTTTTTTTTTTTTGGTCACGTGGCCAGGTTGGCCAACTGCCCGCAGCGCGCGTGAGCCGACGAGGGATCGAGCCGATCCCCACCTGCAGAGCCCTCCTCAAAGGGGCTGGCCGGGCGCATTCTCTGACCCCGTTTAATAGTTTTTTTTAACAACACCACCACCATAATTCATTCACAACGCAAAAAAGTACGTACAACAAGATAAACCTGATGACTAAAATCATAGAAAAGACACAAGGCTAAACTACACGTAACCACAGTTCCAGTCAAAATGTCACTTTAACACCAGGTCCGTTTTCACACATTTCGACCATTTTAACTCCATTCTATACAGATTTAGGAACGGAGAGTTAAACGGAGATGTAAAAAGACTCTTTTACTCTTTTGGATCGATCACCGGCTTAAACAAGCAAATATATAAAAATCATGATAACGTGTATACAATAAAAAATAGCGGTCTGCATAAAAATAGATCGCCGGTCACCCGCGTAAATCAAACATAAAAGTTTAAATATATAAAAATCAGAAAAATACAATGACTTATATACATAACAAATATCCTAAAAATAGGTATGTATATATAAAGAAGATAGAAAAATCACATGCATACCGAAAATTTGACCAGAAAAATCGTCTGCTCACATACAAAAGACCTGCATATATATAAAAGACCAGAAAAATACACCCATATACATAAAAAATTTAGAAAAATCACCTGCTTACAAATAAAATAGACCGATATACATATAAAAACCAGAAAAATCACCTGCTTCCAAAAAAAGGCATATACATAAAAAAATCAGAAAAATCACTTGCTCACGTACAAAAAAGACCTGTACGTATATAAAAGACTAGAAAAATCAGCTGCTTACGTGAAAATACACCCATATACATAAGAAAAACCAGAAAAATCACCTGCTTACAAAAAAATAGACTCATATACATAGAAAAACCAGAAAAATCACCTGCTTACAAAAAAATAGACTCATATACATAGAAAAACCAGAAAAATCACCTGCTTACAAAAATAGAGCCATATACATAAAAAATCAGAAAAATCACTTGCTCACATACAAAAAAGACTATAAAAGACCAGAAAATTAGCTGCTTACATGAAAATACACCCGATATACATTCAAAACAGACCTGTGTACAAAAAAACACCACTCTTTACATTCAAAACAGACCCGTATACATTCAACCTGTACATTTGGGAAGGAAATGACGCAGTTCAGTGCTTTCATGGGGAGGAAACATGTACATTAAACTTGTACGAAGAACATGCACACCATAAATTGCAATACAAAAGAAAATACCATACAAGAGTTAAAAGGATGTGCCACACATAGTACTTAATGTTATATTACAATCCAACATTTCAGTTTAGAAAAAATTTACAACAACAAAAGTCAGAAATTATCCTTATCATCTTCACTCCAAAGAGACGCCTGCAACTTCTCTAGAACAAAGATCAATCACGTCTTCATCGTCATCACCAAAATCTTTCAAAGTTTTAACACCTGCATATATAAAAATCTCATCATCCTCATCATCATCACCAATCGGACAGAAAACCTCTTTAACACCCATATATAAAAAAAAACAAAAAATATACCACCGTTTACATAAAAATAGACTCATATACAGAAACAAAACGTGTATACATAAGAAATCATACCACCATTTACATAAAAAATAGACCAGTAGACATAAGAAAATAGACAATCATCTGCACACCTGAAAATTCTAAGTGTATACAGCACAAAAATCTAAGTGTATAGAAAAATTTGCAAAAGACTTGAATTATGACCAAAGTCCCAAAGGATAGAACTCCCCAACGACCACAACTCCCCAACGAGCAGAGTAGTCCCGAACGAGCAAAGTCCCCAACGAGTAGAGTCACACGCATCCATCTGCAAGTAAACAAAGTATCATTAGAAGAGGAACATGATAGAAGCGAGTACAATCGACAAATAAACAAACCCCCTGTTCTGAGGCCTCGATCGCCATCGCCATAGGTCGCCCACCTCAAGCTCGAGCCATCACAAGATAACTACGACTTCGCGAAGGACAAAAACCCTAAATGGAGTACACAGTGTCGTTGAAGGAGGATCCCGAACGAAGTAGAGTACTGAGAGCCGTCGGAGGAGGAAGACAATCGAAGCTTCTAGCCCTAAATGTCCATCGCTAGAGGCCGACGTGAATGAAAAAAAACCCTAGATAAAGTAGCCAGTGCCGTCAGAGGAGAAGACGAACAAAGTGGAGTACTAAGAGCCGTCGAAGGAGGAAGATGAGCAAAGCTTCCAGCCCTAGATCTCCGTCGCCAAAGGTCGCCGTGAAGGAATACAACCGTAGATAGAGTAGATAGTGCCGACGGAAGTGGAAGACGAATGTAACGGAGTTTGAGGGTTGTCGAAGCGTTGGAGGAGGAAGACGAGCGAATAGCCCTAGATCGCCATCGCCATCGCCTTCATCCGCCTCGCACTCGTCTCCGGTTAGCCTTGGGTTCTCTCCCCTCGTCGATCGTCTACCCCTCTTTTCGAGGGAGGGTAATTTTGGAATTGACGGCAGTCAGCCAACGAAAATCGTTTCAGTGGACCCATCATGATACAAATTGCCAAAAAACGGATCTAACATTATACATATTCGGTCAACGGACTAACTATTAAGTTGACTTTTTTAATCGGACCTATAGTCAATTTTTCCTTAATTATTTTATAAATCTCGGAACATCTTTACATGAATATATATATATATATATGCCAACATTTTGACTCTTCTCTCGCGGTTTAGGCGGGCTCTTCCAGCCATGGTCTCCGGCAATTCTGATCCATATATCCTCCTATTGAAACAATTGGTTTTGTAAATTTAAGGAATAGTCCAATTATATAAGGTAATAGGCAATAAATATTATATGTAAGACTACCTTTTGGTATGGAGCTGTGTGCAGGGCATTGTAGATCCACCCATCTCACCCAACAGCCATATTAGATCCCAAATAATTTAGATACTAACTATCACAATGAACGAGAAAATCTTCCATTGGATCAATTATCGGTATAAATCTCACCCATTTGAAAGCTCCTTTATAAGGGTGGTTTGGTCACACAATAAATTGTAATATATATACTCGTAACAAAATGTTATATCAAAATAAAGCTTAAGTTGATCAATGTCATAAAATTATTGGGGGAGAAGCGACAACAAAAAGTGATTCATGTATGATGAAAAGAGGTGGAGGTGAGCCATGTTATACAAAAAAATAAAATCTTCTTAAAAACATAAATTTTTAGTGATGATCAAATACCTCTTTTTTTATAACTTTTGTTATAAAGATATAAGATTGTAACAAAAATTCAATTGATCGTGCAACCAAACCAAGCACCCTATTACATATTTGACTCTTTTGTCTCATCTCAGTTCTCGACCATGTGATGGTATGCCTTTTCGGGATTTCACGCTCCAATATTTGGGTTTGGGCATCCACATATTTTCTGCCAATGTCATTTTTCTTGGACTTTGGATCACCTCAGTCTCCGGGTGGAGTCAATCAAAAATAGTCACGATCTCAAGTCATTAAGTGACGAGTAATAGTAAGACATCAGTAACAGTTTAACCCTTTCTATAATGAGTTAGTGACCTATTGTTGAACCGCTATCGACACCTTACTAATTCAATCGCTATCGAAAAGTGTTCGACCGTTACCGACGAATAGTGAGTTAGTAAAACGTCAGTAACACTTCAACTATTTTAGATAGTGGTTCACTAAACTTGTTATTGAACCGCCACTTAAATAGTTTAAGGTCGTGATCGTTTCTAATTGGGAACTGAGGCTACTCCCTCCACTCGAGAACTGAGGTGATCCAAACTCTTTTTCTTGAAACTGACGACATATATAGGAGGTATGCATAGGCGATGAGGCTGAGACATGTGGCATGACAAAATATAGTTGTGTGACTGCATAAACAATAGTTGTTAGCTTAATTTATTTGATAATTTTTAAGAATATCAAGATGTGAATGCATAAATTATATTTAATAATTCAAGTTATAATGTAGTTTACAAGAAATATGCCGTTATATATCAAGGAGCCAACTATTCTCGCAGAATATAAGTTATTATGAAAGATAAAGTTAACTTAATTGAAAAAATATTAAATATATGTACCTGATAAAACTTTATAGCTAGTCATGAACCTTAGAGTGCCTTTTAAGAAATTAAATATTAAACAATGTAAAATATTTAACAACCAACCAAATAGTTGAAATTTTTTTCCGAAAAACTGTTTTTCAAGTATACCAGATAAGATAATTGTATTTACTTTTTCCCGAAAAACTAAATCCACCCAAAACATTTATATTGTTCTACCTTTTACACGTGCATATATCCAAACACCTGCTGTATATAACTAGTGGGATTCCGAGATACATCGTCACATGTGGATCACTGAGTTTCAAGCTGAAACAGTCCTACATAGGTGTTCCCTGGTGATGGTTGAGACATTATTACATTATTACGTACCAAACGAGATATTGAACTTTACAAAGTTGTACATAAATTGTCTGGCCTGATAATCCACTGCAACATTCATTTATAAATATGCACAAGTAATATCTCTTCTTCTCTTGGGTCTTTTCACATAAAATTATAACATCTACCAACATTAAATAAGTAAAAATTGGTCCAATCTTGGTAGTCTCTATATAATACCTGCATACTTGAGTTTCCCTCACAAGAACAGGTGGGTCTTAGTATATTTAATGTATTTTTATCACTTCATCTTAAATGAGGTGGGATACACATACACCATCTGATCTGATATTGCGAAAGGAGAAGAAAAAACTCTGCAGTTAGTGAGAGGGATCCCCTTTCCTATAGGTATTTGTCACTAATGAGGTGTTTGGTTGCACGATAAATTAGATTTTTGTTATAATATTATTTTCTGTGACACAATTTGTTAAAAAAAAGTGTCTGGCCATTATTAGAATTTTATGTTTTTAATTTTTTTTCTCTTTTTATGAAAAAGAAGATGTCACCTTTTTTTTTCAACTTGTGGTCCCCCGTCTTTTTTAGCCATATATATAGTGTTCACCCTTTTTTGTTATCATAAACATGATAACTTTATGTCATTGATTGACTCACACTTTATTTTAACACAACTTTTTTATCACGACAGCGGCGGCTGAAAAATTATTGTGCAACCAAACGCGTAACCAATAATCCAATTTTATCAATTATTGAGTAAATTCTGTTTATGTGAAACATTCGTGGACTTCAAATTTTTATTCCATTAGCTTGCAGTGAAGATCTATAGAACGCCATTCTAGAAAAGAATCAAATAATTTTCATTATGTTTCATTTGTTGCTGGAATAATAAAAATGAAATCCTTGTAATATTATTCATAATGACTTCGTGGATATTTTCGTTGACAATACCAAATTTAAAAATAAACAACATTTCTAATATTAGACTTGTTGGAAGAAACTTAGGGAAGAGACTTATTTTTTCATGTAGACCTCTCTCCCTATTTTTTTTTAAATATTAGACTTATTTTGTTTTCAAGACAACAGAAGACCTCTTACAAAACTATTTTAAGATAAGTTAATTATTTACCCTACTCCACCAACTAACCAAAACCATCTCTACTCATTTTTGTATAAGAAAAAAAACAAAGTTTTCATTTTAAGTTAATCATACGCTTGTTGTATTAAATAATCAAATTGTTCCTTTTTATCATCGGCTGTGGATTTTAAAATATTTTATTTTATTTTATGATATTATGTATAATGCGAAGCATAGTTGTACCTCAACGATAAATTTTTTCTAATGATCATGTGATTAGTTAAATCAACACATCAAAACATATTTACATAACATTTAAAAATAATGTCCCTTTTGCCAGACAGATTAGGTCCAAATCTTATTAAATATCAATTTTTGTTTTACTCTTCAGAGGCAGTTCTTGAACTCCTGCCCTTCACGAGAACCGTCTATATAGTCTCTTCCTGTAGAGAGCTCGGGATTCAGACTGCAAGATCTTCGTATTGCCGCCCCTCCAAGAGCGCACAGCGGACATGGAAGCGCCTGCCGTCGCCCGCGACCTCGTGGACTTCCTCAATGCTGCCCCTACCGCCTTTCACGCCGTCGGTCGGGCTCCATGAGTGCCTGCTTCCCACACGCGTCTTATCTGTAGACGAGTCCTTCCATATTTTTCTTTCGCTCAAATTTGGTTCCGCGGTGCCCGAACAGATGAGGCGAAGAAGCTATTGAAGAGGGCAGGGTACGACCAGCTGTCCGAGAAGGAGGACTGGGATCTTTGTGCGGGAAGGAAGTATTTCTTCACTCGGAACTACTCCACCATCGTAGCGTTTGCTATTGGGAAAAGGTTTGGTTGTTCGTTGTGATGCTGTAAATCGAAAGAATGCATTTTCCCCCCCGTAGTCTCTTCACCGGGAGCGTTCGTTTCCTTAGTCGTAGGCGAATGACCGAGTCCTTTCGTTCTTTTGGTGCAGGTATGTTGCGGGGAACGGATTTCACATCATTGGGGCGCACACTGATAGTCCTTGCCTCAAACTTAAGCCCGTCTCTAAAGTTAGTGGCAAAAAAACTTTATTTTTTTCTTTATTTGCCTTCATTTAGAATCGTAGATCGTCATTTTTCTTGGTATCTCTTCTCTCTTGTCTTGGTTTCATGTTTCTTGAATTAAAACTCATGTCAAATCCTTTTACCCCGATTATTGAATTAGAGAAGGAATGGTTTCTCTATTTCATCTGGGGGATCTAGGAGTAGTAGTAGCCTTTTGGTTATAAGTTGCCATATGCTTCCTCAAAGCAGCTGGTTGTGGAGCACATTCTTTATTCATTGTAAGTGGACATCTAGTTTCTTTAGGTTGTCCAAATGGTTCTCCTGACAACGTTTATGTATATTAATTACTGTCACTAGGTTTCTAAAGGAGGTTACCTTGAAGTCGGCGTCCAGACATATGGAGGTGGATTGTGGCACACGTGGTTCGACCGTGATTTAACTGTTGCAGGACGTGTAATGGTAAAGGAAATAAAGGATGGGTCTGTGAGTTACTCTCATAAGCTCGTGAGGGTTCAAGAGCCAATATTGCGGATACCAACCTTGGCTATTCATCTTGACCGGTAAGATTCAAAGGATTGTAGATTATATAAGTAGCAATTTTTTGGGGGATCACTACGGTTTGAACCATGCACATAAAAGCTTCAACAGAAAAGTTATTGGGATAATGTTTTGCAAGGGAAACAATTTATTTTGTTGTTGATAGGAGAAAGTCTGGAACGGTCATTCAAAACTATCACTAAGTAAAAAAACTAATCTTTAGATTTTCTGTGTTAAATATAATCAACAAAAATCATCGTATAGAAGATATACGAAAAATGATTGTATATATATACAAAATTTTGTTCGGTGCATGTCCTGATTGGTTGGATCAGGTGTCCATAAAAAGATTATTCCATTCAGAAGCTGAATTATCTTATTTTTTTGTCTCAAATGGCAACCCTAGAAAAGTGGACACTTGGATTAGATCGGCCTGTTCCTAATTCCTATTGGCATTTTGACAGATAATGTAAGATGCTAAATGATCTGGGTGAGGTGGTTATGGCTGTGGGCAGGCTAGCTAATCTATGAACCTAGAGAACCATTTTCCCGACTCATTCACTGCATGCCTTTAATGACAAGCCTAGCAGGGTAGAACTTCAGCCTTCAGGAGGTGTTCATGGGAAAGAAAGGAGCACTGAGGCTGCTGCAAATTGCGAGATAGCCCGAACTAGGGGTGCAATAAGAATTCGAGATTCCAATAATCCAATTTGATTTTGATAATAACTAACGGATTCAGAACCTCTTTTTGTATCTTATAAGATATCAAAATCGGAATATGATATTCTAATAGCTTATCGGAATCAGAATTGGAAACAATCAATTCCCTATCTATTCTCTAGATTTCGATAAAAAACCCAATCTAATCTTTAAAAATCAATATAATAATAGACAATATAAACTATTAAGTAAACGTAAAATTTCAAAGGTATTATATCAAATTTTAGTAGTAATATGAGATTTATTAGTTTATTTTTAACACAAATTAATATAAATAAAGAATTCGGAAATTATCGGATTGTTTCCATTTTGATAATGAAATCAGAATTAAAAATAAAATTGGAATATTGTGCTTCTGATTTATTTGGAATCAGATTCAGAATGGTTTAACTCTTATAAAAATAGGAAACAGGCAAATCCGTTACCTAATCTGACTTTTTGCAACCTAGCTCGAACAGAGAGGTGTGCTCTGTGCTAGAAACTGTAAGTTGCAAGTGCTCCAGCTGTAAGATGCCACTCCTACTGCAGGGTCGTGCTTTCAATTTTTTGGAAAGGGAACTCTGTTCCCAAGCTGAGGAATGCTTTCTGGTTGAACCGGCTCTTCAAGATGGCAGGTATCTTGGTCTTCCAGGTGGCCAAAGACATTGCTGCTTTGAAAATTGTCTGGTAATGTCAGTGCTGAGGATGAAGCTGGGCTTTTATTGTCTTACAGTAAGCTTCGCTTGAACATTTTCTGCTGGCAAATATGCAGTGGTGGGTCAAGTTAATTAGTTCCTGGTGAAGTTGCTGACTTTCTTTGACCTGAGAAATAAGGTTCTGAAGGCTACTAACTGAGATCCCTTCAAGGAGATCTCTGTTAAGTCTAGGCCTTGTTCTCCGTAGGTGTAACTTTTCAACTTCTGTTTAATTGTCAAGGTGTCCAAGATGCTCACAGGTTCTTTACAGCTAAACAGATAAGGTGCCTACTTAATGCCCTGTTTGGTTAGAGTTTCAAAAATGATAGTATGTCAATATTGGTGTTGATATTATTAGATGTTGGAGTATTAATATGAAAATTGATACAAGTTGACACTTGTATTACATAACATGTTTGTTTGCACCACAATTTCAAAATTGATACCATTAGTCAAACACCTTTTAGTGATGTAATCAATTTTAAAATCGACAGTTATAGAGGTTTCTAATAGTGTTATCAAACATGGCATAAGGCCTAGGGTCTTATGACAATAGGATGTGAGAAATTCAAAAGACTTACCTAGATTACATAGTAAAATCAAAATATTTTCTCACTGTCAACACTCAATCAACCCTTCCCTGGATCAGCCAAGGCTGATCCTGACCCACATCAGGATTGGATTGGCCAGCTCGGCTGATCTGAGGGAAGAAAAGGTGATGCAAGATTGGCTGGACCAGTTCTTCCACAACTTGAAAAGCAATGGAAAATTAGAAAAAAAATCAGCAAAAGGAATGTCTGCCAGTGATTTCAGATTGATCCAGCATGGATTGGGGTTGAATCACTGGTGGATGCGGTAATGGGGGCAATGGTGGTGCCCTCCCTGCTTTATGGTGGGAAAGAAGAGGCTTAGGTTATGAATCCCTACTGTATCTTTCATTTCTGCATTAATATATATACCTGCCATCCTTGTTTTGGGATGTGTTCCCAAAAAATAATACGGGGTTGGGTACAAAAATGATTCTAGATTGGTAAAAGAGAATCGGCTTTTCTGCAAGTTAATGAACTAGCTGGCAGAATTCATCCAGCTTGCATCATTACGTTGAACAATAGGTGCTAGTCAGATTGGTAGAAACAAGGAAGATGTCAAATTCTGGAACTGGAACAACATGGGCATTTTCAGCACAAACTGTCGGCATTCTAATATCTAGTGGAATAAAGATGAAATGGATTAAGTGGAATAAGTATTGGCCTCTGAAAATTCAACTATTCATGTGGAAGATCATGGAAGAGAGACTGCCTGCAGCAGCTTGGTTGACATGGACAAAGGATGATAGTAAAAAATGTGTGCCTTCTGTTTGTGCAATGAAGATCAAGATCACTTGTTCATTAACTGTGGTATCATCGACACAATCTGGTAGGTTTGCAAGGTCAGTTTTTTAACTAATTTTGCGGAAAAAAGAGAACAGCAGAAGTTGATCCATAAATGGAACTCGTCATCTCCGCATTAGGTAGACAAAATTGTTGGTAAATCTTCTGCAGTTCTGCCAGCACTATTATGGGCCATTTGGATGGTCAGAAACAGCAGGAATTTCAGGGATATCTTTCAGCCGATAAAATGTTGCTTAAGTCATTAGTTTGGTAGTTATCTTTTGCTGTTAAACTCTATGATATTACTAATGGAACAAGATCTTCAGTTTTGCTCTAACATGCCCTAATTGCTACAAATCTTTCTCTGATGTATCACCTCCTATGATTTTTTTTTTGGGTCAGTTGCCGCAACGGGTGTGGCTAAAGGCCCTAGGGCAAGCAGTCTGGTATCAAATCCCAGCACCTCCTGATGGAGGCAATGAGCTGCGGGTCGAACCCACAACCTCTCCAGCAGGAGAGTTAAAGATGTCCACTGTGTCACAGACGTGGGACACCTATGAATTTTTAGTTCTGAAGGCGTGCAACCTAGGACCTAATGTAGTCCAACCAACTATTGTTGTCATACCATAGAATTGTAGTCATAAACATAACAGTGTCAACATTTTTAGCTGTGCACTGTGATGAAATATGTACAAACATGCGACTGTAAGGGCAAAGCCTTCAAATGCTTCAAATTCCAACATCAAGGTAATTAATGGGTTGTATGGGATTTGCTTTAGTTGTCGAAAGTTACATGTTTGAGATACAGTAAATGGCATTTAATGACTTTAGAGAAGTTTATCTTGTTTTGATTGTTTACTTGTTCTCATTCCAAAATGAGATTTATTTTCTGATGTTTATTTTGTGTGATAATGTTTTTGTCCTGGTGATAGAGGTGTTGTGGATGGGTTCAAGGTCAACGCACACAGTCATCTTGTCCCTGTTCTGGCAACTTTTATCAAGGTAATTTACTATTTTTTGATGTTAATATTCTGAACTGGTTTTTGGCTTCCTTTAATCTTGTTTCATCTCCCTCAAATGCATAGACTTGTTATTTCCATCTTTAAGAAATCAAGTCAGATAGCTACTATAAAAGTACTCAGAGATAATTTCTGATAATTTCATCAGCTGTACAATAAGCTAAAGGCAAAAGTAATTCCAAATCATGCTATGTTGGGAACAATGTTCTAGTTTATTAAGAATGACCAATATGCATACAATGCCCATGTTGGTACCTGCCATTGAACAGTAGAAATCCTGCCCAAGGGTGTTCAACTGTTTGGTTCAACCCAAAAAACCAAAGCAAATCAGTAGTCTGGTTTCATTTGGTTAATTGGTTTAGTTTGGACTAACTATCTATTTATTTTAGTTTCAAACATTCTTTCAAGCCAAGCTGAACTAGCAAACCAAATAATTCAAACTTGGTTGAGTATTTATGTAAATTTAGGTATATAAATAATATTTGTTTATTTTCATGTAAAAATAAATATTTTAATTATTTTAAGGTAAATGTAATCATATATATTTTGTTGTTAATAAAATGTGATTTGAATCAAAGTGAACAAAAATATATGTAAACATGTACACTAGAATTTAATAAAATATGGTTTGAAAAGTGCCAGTTTTGCCTTCTTAGTTTTGATGCCACTGGCTAGGCATGGCATTTCTTAGTTTTACCTGTCCAACCCAAGGAAGAACTAGTCGGGACTGGATCAACCTGGATTGGTTTTTCCAAAAACCGAAAAAAAGCATAAAAAGGTCAAATTAATATCAAGAGTGTACTAGTGACCGATTCCAGTCCATTCCAATCCAGATCGGGGGTCAGATTTACCGCTGGAAAACTGTGGAGAGGTGGCGGCAGCACTGCCCTGCATCTTCCTTGCTCTTACGGATGGGGAAGGCACATATTGGGTTCAATGGACCCCTTTGAGTAGATATGGTATCATCACCTAACAGGTTTGCTGTCCTGACAAACTAAGATATGGTAACTTAAGTAACTGGATCACTACTCAAAGGGTCTGTAGACTTGCTAAACAAAAGATCCATAATGTAGAGTTACTGGTTCCAGAGTGTATTGGGTCTGAATTCCCTGACCATTACGACCAGGTTGGGGTGGGGGAGGCAGCGCTGCGAATTCAAATCCCCCTCCCTCCACGGGATTGGGATCCTGCTAGAAGACGCATGGGAGGGGGAGGTGGCATCATCTGAAGGTTCTGTTGCCTGCCCCTGCCACATAGTTTTCAAGGTGATAAGTCATTTGTACGGTCCTTTATCACCTAGGCATGGTAAGAGGTGATAAACTTAAGCGATCATAAACAATTATATAACAATTTAAAGCAAAGTTAACAACATCTAATAAATTGATGTACAGTAAGATCAAAATTTATGCGGAGAACATTTTACATACAAAATTGTAAAGACATGACAAGATAAAGCAAAATTGAGTGGCTGGCAGTGGGATAGGGGGTGGCCAGCAAGGGAGAGAGGGTGGCCGGCAAGAGGACAGATGACCAGAGAGAGAGAGAGAGGTGCCATGTATGCACCTTCCTGGCAATCAGCTTTGCCGGTGGTAGTGGCTGCAGCGAGCTTCTTCTTGGCTCTCTCCTGGAGCTCGGGCTTCTTCTAGAGCCTCAATGGTGAACCGAAACAGTAGGGGGTCAGGGCATTCTTAGGCAAGGATTGTCGTCTCGGATCTCGGCTTCATCTCGGAAGCGTGAAAGAGAAGAGATCTCGTGAGATTCTCGGAAAAATCTCGGAAGATCGGATCTCGGATTTCATTTATACTTTACCCAATGATTGTCATCTCACATCTATATTTTATCTCACGGAGATTGAAGATAAAAGATCTCGAAAAAATCTCAAGAGATTAGATCTTAGAAATACTAATCAATGTGCATGTTTAAATGTAGAATGTCATATAATCTCCTTGAAAAGGACAAGATAACTCATATTAAAAATTAAAATAAGCTGTGAGAGAATTAAAAGTGTAATACAGAGATGGTGAACTATTGTTAGCACGAGACATACAAAGGATCTTATGTCAGACCAAAGTTTCATCTTGAACAATATGGATAGGAGATTGATAACATTTTGGGCCAATTGTACATATATAGTCATTAAAATATTAAGCTATGAAATTTTATCAAATAATAATGTTAAGATGAATATTTGGATGGATTCCATAATAAAATTGGCAATATAAGAAAGAAACTTAACAAGATCATCTAACAAGTTGGGGATAATAATAGGCGGAGAAGATCAAGGTATCACAGGTACTACATAGATTTTCTCGTTTCGGCGATCTCGTTTCTCGGACGCACAGAAGAAAAGAGATTCTCGGGAGATCTCGAGAGATTCTCGGGAGATCGCATTCCATGTTCTTAGGCACTAAGAATGTGAAGTTGCCATGAAGAAAACTTTAACCATGTCAAGAATTGATAAAGATGATTGAAGTAATATCTGGAAATTACAAAGACTATCAAACTTCTTTTAATTGCAGGCTAATATATGGTAAAATATGAAAGTATTGAAAATGAGCTCTAAGCCCATTCCACTATCTGAACATACCTGGTTGAGGTTGGGAAATTATCAGATTAACTCTAACATGGAATCTTGCAGTAGTATTAAAATCTTTAAGTCCTGCTGTATTATGTATAGGATTCATTTTCTTGCCAGATAAATATAAAATACACTTGAAAATTCTTATTTTAGATTTGTGGATCTGGTGTTGTTTTCTTGCCCGAATAATCCAGAGATTGGTCTCTTTCATGTGGAAAATATTGATACAGCTATGGTACTTGCTTTTATGGGTACCCCATTCAGTTTAACCCAAAAAAACCTAACAAACCAGTAATTCGGGTCCTGTTTTGTGTTGGATTAACCTTTAGCTTGGTTTGGCAATCAAACCTGCTAACCAAAAAAACCAAACTAGATTGATTATTTATAATGACTTAGATATATTAATGGCATTTGTATTATTTTCTATGTAAATATAAATATTTTGAGTTATTGAAGTAAAATTAATCATATATTTGAACTGTATTTTACTAGAATATGATGGGAATTGAACCAAATGAAATTATCTATAGGCACATTTATACTTTAATAAAATATGGTTTGAACTTTGAACCACACCAAGATTGTTCTGTTCATTTCCATTTTGGTTTGAGTGGTATATTTGGTTTTGTTTGGTTTGTAAAACAATCTTAAGAACCAAGCCAAACCAAACCATGAACAGCCCTACAGCCCTACTTACTTTTGTACAGATCTGAGCGGATTAGGTTTTGACTGATTTCTAAATTACTCCATCTTTATGTACTATTTAATAACCTTTTCCATATTTCTTGTATTTCCTGTGATATATGGAATTGGCTGACTCCAATCTGTAGCGGGCAACTCTAACAAGAAAATTACCTTAAAGTTGAGTAGCATGGGGTTGATCAATTCCTAAGTGCATTTTGATCTTCGTGTGGATGAATCAAATCAAGGATAGGTCATATTGGATCCAAGTACCATTGATCCTACTCTTTGACATTTGCTTAGCATATCACCATTTTATAATTAAAGGTGAAATAAAGTTGTATCCATCCATTTTGCTGGCATTATGCTTCTGTATTTCTAACTTTTGAGTGGGGAATCCTTGCAGGCTGCACTTCAGAAGGTGGCTGGAAACAGCATTATGAAAAGTTTGGAGTCCACTAATGAGAGAGACTCAACAGATAAAAGCTGCATTGACAACAAAAAGCACCATCCCATCCTAATACAGGTAATTTATGTTCTACTAGAGTTATGAAGCTCATGTTTGTTGAAAGTGGGGGTGTAAACGGAATCCGATATTCCGAAATTCCAATTCAATTACAATAAAAATTAATAGACCTGGAACATGTTTTTATATTTGTGAATTCTTGATTTTAAAATAAAAAAACAAAAATTTCTTATTTTTATTTTTGGAAAAAGAAATTTGATTATGTTGGGCTAGCATTAACTACTATGAAAATAGGTGATATCTTATTGGGATATTAACTAAGACATGATATATATAAATATGTATGATGACTTGATGAGGTTTCGGTTTATTAAAAAAAATCTTTGGATCTCGCTCCATTGGACTTGCAAAGTACCGATGTTCGTTATATTAAGAATACTCGAATATCCTTGATTAACCGTCACAAGCAACTTATTCATTTGAAACATACATCCACAAAATCAACACATGAGAGGTATAACCTCATAAACTCAATGGAATTCAAACTTAGTATGTTAAGTTGGTTTGAGTTTAATTTATGCTCTATGGAAGTGCATTTTTATTTGGTTCAAAATTTAAGATTCCAGTTTTAAGGATTTGTTCCTTGTGGATTCTTAAGATTGAGAGTTGGAGGTTCCTAAGATCAAGATTGATCATTTGGTTCCATTCAAGTTATTTGTATGGGCATTGCTCTTTTATTAGTGTTCATTGGATCCGAGGTCTCATGTAGACCTTTTCGGATTTATGTTATCTCAATCTCAAACATTGGAATTCATCAATTTTTTATTCTAAGTCTTGGCATTAGACATCTTGGATTTTGAACTGATTGAACTCATCATATCTCCATTCGAAATCTTGGTATTTAGGATCCATTTGGGAATCTAGTGGAAGGCCTTCAGCACTACTTCCGCTCCATATGGAAGTCACTCCATTTTTTAAGGACAAATTTGGCAATGGTAACTGCCACCACTTCGTCTCATGACTGGAGGAGGAAGTAAGAAGGAGAAAAAAAACTCCTTTCATAACCGAGAAAAAGACCTCCCAATTATTTTAAAATTCTTTCTCCTTGTTGTCTGGCTGCTTCTTCCTGCTCACCGAAATCTTCTCCCAACACTACTTCTACATAGGTTGCAACACAACACCAGATCATCACACTGCCTCTCTGCAGAGACAACCTGCCACTGAGCAGCGCGCAGGCACTTATCATCCAGGTCTCCGGATCGATCCACTTTCTTTGAACTTGATTTGGTTCAGTGAAATATCTGTCATGCTGGTGAAATCTGCCAAAATTCGCCTTAAATCTATTGAGATCATCCCAATTCTACCTCCATCAACTGGAAAGTTCTGATCGGCAAGGTCTGTGTTGTGTCCTTCTTGAGGATGTGTTCCCTCGGTGTGGAGCAGCAATGGTGATTCGGCAATACAAGAGGTGCTGGCCCCGGCATCTTGGTGGCTTCAGATGATCTGCCGCTTTTCCCAATCAGATTGGCAACGACCTCTTCAATGTCAAATGTGCTGGGAATGGCGTTGGTTTGGCTTTTGCAGGTGGTGCAGCCAGGATGTCTCCTCTTGTGGGCATTTGCAAATGGAATAAAAGAAAAATGAAAATTTGCACGTTTCATGTTCTGTTCTTAGTTATTGCTCTACTTGATTAGAGCATTAAAAGTGATACTACTCTAGGTGATAAGAGTATCGTTAATAAAATTAAGTGGAAACTTGTATTTAGTCGATGTCTTATTTGTATTGTAAATTAGATGGCTCAATATTAATAGCTCAAAATACTCAGTTTAAATATATTTGTTTAATCATGTAAATTAATAGAGATGTGATACAAATGATAACCACTAAGTAAACCATGATAGATGAAGTAGAAACCGATAATTAATTGTTATAATTGGCATGTTTATGAAATAATTTTTTAAATTATTAGAGAACTACTTTATCTCTCACAAGAAAAAATGGTACCAACAATTTTAACTTTTACAATATAAGAGTACTTTGTGAATACCTTCTAGAAGAAGATACTTCACATAATAGGATTTCTCTCAAATTCTCAAACGGAGCCTTAAGACACTTAAGAATTCATTAAACCATACTCAAAGCCAGATTTCACGGTATTTGATTTCATTTTTTATGACTTATTTATTGGGGACTTAGCCTTTAGGACTCAGGATTTAGGCATTCAGATTTTGACATTACACTATCTGAAACCAACATGTTTGGAGCCTGATTTGAACATTCATATTTTTTGCTTTTCCTTTGATCTGTCATATTTCCATTCTTTTTATTTAAAGCCTTGGCATTACACATCATAGACTTAGGATCAAAAATCATCATACCAAAGTCTGATTTCAAGGCATTTCTGTTATGAAAATTAAATTGCCATTTCTTCATTTAAGGTTTAGACCCTTTAGCATATTTGATTTAAGATCCATTAGGCGTGATTGGAGCCTTAGGACTTGAGCATTTGAAGTTCACATCTCGGCTCTCTCTTGATTTCATATGGGCCATCTAGAGTCATATTTCCTAGCCATTCAAACATTAAAATCTAGGCATGGGGACTAAGCTGATTTCATATTATCTAAGTTCATATTTGATGACAGGATCTCACCTACCTGTGCATCTTCTGATTTTCAAAATTAAGGGATCATATCAAATGGACTGATAATGGGCATTTCCGGCCATCTGAACATTATTCCACCACCTTTGGTTATAGCCTTAGGCAATTTCAAATTTGAGCATTTTAGATTTTGCATGAATGAGTGTTATTAATGAGATATCCAACACATGGACCCTTCCAAGTTTCAGATTCATATGACCTCAGATTTGGCATTTTCAAATCATTGGACTTGGTTTTTTGGGCATTTCGGATCACCATTCATTAGGGAAATTTCTGATATGGTCCAGATCCTCAAATTTTATGAGTTTGGATGCATGTTCAGATTTCTATATCTCATGGGAGTAAGGTTCCTGATGTGGAACAGATGACTACTAATGTCCAAGATAAGATTGATTTCAATATTCAGATTTAGGTCTTTCAATTAATGTTCTCTTATCAAGAAATTATAATCAGGATTGCTAACTCCAAAGAAATTCAAAGAAAGAAAAAGATAACACTGTTTGAAAACTTCCACAAGATATGAAACTTTGCTCTAGATATAACTAGACAGATTGTATAATTGACTGGATTATGGTCACTCTAATGAACTCATATCAAAATAACCAACAGCAATTTATGAATCCAGTTAGGACCTATTCACACAAAGCATGGCAAAGTTGATTGGAATAATAAATTTGCAAGTAGACATACAAGGTAGAGGTGGAAAGAAAATACCTCCACACCAGTGTGTAGGAAAGTATTTCAACTGTGATTTAAGGAATATTCACCAGGTTGTTGTCTTTCAACGCTAATCCCAATTTTTACCACACTTGAGTGATGTTCTCAACAAAAAAAAATCAATGAACTTGACAAGAAACAAATATCGCCTAGGGGTGCAAACAAACCAATACACTCAGCAAATAGCTCGAAGTTCGGCTCAATAAAAACTCGACTCGACTCGTTTATTATGTTAAATGAACAAGTTTAATAAAAAATAAAACTCGACTCATTAAATGAGTCGAGCTCGAACATACTCCTACTCGGCTCGATAAACTCGCGAGTAGCTCAATTAAATATTTTATTATATATTTATTTTTAAAAATTAGATTATGAGTATTAATAGTTATTTATTGTCAGTTAAATGTATTAAATAATTTAAAATTTGAGTTTAAACTTAGATCGAGTTTCATAAATAAGTTAAATCTAGAGTTTCATAAATGCCTTTTCATTGATTTTGAGTTTTATAAACAAATTTGTATATAACCTAAACTTGAATGTGACTTGAATTTTAGTCTAGCTACTACTCGAGTTCGAACTCAACTTGGCTCGATTATTAAACAAACCAAGCTTGAACAAGGGTTCAACATAGTCGTTACAACTCGAGATCGAACTCGAACTCGTGTAAAATAAACGAGCCGAGCTTGAACACCATACTACTTGACTCAGCTCGGCTCGGCTCGTTTACACATTGGAGAGGAGGCATACGGTTACTATGCCAAGCATCCTTATCTCTAATCTGATCCCGATAATCCCCATTAGCATTCAATTGTTCATCGGTTGTTCAAAATTTTTATGAAGAAGTTACCTGTCTTCCATCAAGCTTGGCAGTCACAGGTGAATTTCTTTTTGATTGATATGAAATCTTGGGTGCATAATTGAACATCCATCATATTAAAACTGCAGAGAATGTACCTCTCCTCAGTTCTAAACATATCCCTGATCATTGATAGGTTCTGGCTTCTGGGGGCCAATTGCATGTCATAGCAGCCACATTGACCATTGATTGTGCTCATATTGCCATTGTATGTATAACTGGATATATGTTCGCTCAGCCCTATTTAGATATCCATATATCCATTCGGACCGTGAGAGTATCAATCCCCCTTATTGCCTTGGTGATTTTTAAATCAACCAGGCCCGGTTCGTCTCATTTCTTCATCTGCTCAGTCAATCAGCCATTCAGCATGTCTTTCTGTTGGAACCTCGATTTTTCATCCTCTCTTGTTAGAGAGAAAAAGAAAAATTTATGTAGGGATTAGAATTCCTTTTTGAAATTCTTTTCCTTCTTTTGGGCTAGCATTGATTACTATGAAAATATGTGGTATTCATAGAAGTATTAGCTAATTTGATGTGGTATTATCTTATAGGAACACCGATGGTTCCACAGATTTGCTAAGTGTCGATGTGGGTATCACCCACCACTTAGATGATCTAAATCACAAATTTGATTTGTGAGGTTTTATGAGTTCTTTGAAAAATAAATTTTGACCTCTCTCCACCGAACTTGCGATATTCCGGTGTTAATTACATCGAGCGAACACTCGAACACCCTTGATTGACCGTCACAGCAACATGTTGAACGGAAGTCATTCATCCACATAAACACAAAGCTGGAAGACATCCCCATGGCCTTATGAGATGGAATTTGGTTGAACTTAATTCAAACTTTTAAGTTTGGGTTCATTGATTTTCTTCTTGGTTTAAGATTTTAATTTGATTTGTTTTGTCTCTGTCTTTGGTCATTTGTTGACTTAGACAGTTTTGAGTTGATCTCTTCTTTTTATTTGTTTGTAGGAATTAATTTCTATTTTTTTGGTGTGTTTGTTAGCATTTTTTGCTTGATTTAAGTAAATTTCTTATTGTTATTAAGATTTGTTCTTAATAATATTGATCACATTAATTTTTTTATGGTTGATTTTAATCCAACATAACTTGTTTTTGTAGTCATTGATTGACATTTTTTATGCATTATTTAATGACATAATTTTGGTTGGATTATGTTAACATTTTATTAACATTTTGATCATTTATTTGATTTGGATTTTGTTATGCACACTTAATTATTTAAGTAGCATTATCTATTTGGTTTGATTTAATTTTCTATGGTTAAGTCGGATCCAAACTTAACATGTTTTGTAACCATTTGTGGTTATTCTTTTTTGTGTATGATTTTATGGCATGGATTTGATTTGATTATGATGGCATTTTTGTTAATAAATAAGTCATTATTTGATTTGATTTAATCAAATTTGATTATTTGATCAAGTTTAGAAATTATTATTTCAATGACTTGTTTAATTTTTATCCACCTCTCAAAGTCCATGGGTATTAGATGTCATCTTTGGATGACACATCGGGTCAATCGAACTTGAATTTATTTCATGTCGATTTGAGTACATAGAAGTACAATAAATGAGGGGGCATTCGAGCCTTTGTTCCTCAACACATGTCAAAGTTTGTTCACTTTGGCCAGCACTTCGGCTTTACCGATTTGGGTTTCGGCTTTGCCAGTATTTCAATTTTACTGAACCAAATTTTCTTCATATATCAAAGAATGACTTGATTGCATTTGATATGCAACATTTCTGGAGCTTCTTCGGTTTTGCTTACATTTCGGCTTTACCGATCTGGGTTTCGGCTTTTCCGACATTTCGGTCTTACCGAACCAGATTGTCTTCATGTGTCCAGGAATGACTCGATTGCATTTGATATGCGGCATTTCTGGAGCTTGTTCGGTTTTGCCAATATTTCGGCTTTACTGATCTGGGTTTCGGCTTTTTCCGACATTTCGGTCTTACCGAACCAGATTATCTTCATATATCCAAGAATAGCTTGATTGCATTTGATATGCAGCATTTCTGGAGCTTGTTCGGTTTTGCCGATATTTCGGCTTTACCGATCTGGGTTTCGGCTTTTCCGACATTTCGGTCTTACCGAACCAGATTGTCTTCATATATCCAAGAATAGCTTGATTGCATTTGATATGCGGCATTTCTAGAGTTTGTTCGGGTTTGCCGACATTTCGGCTTTACCGATCTGGGTTTCGGCCTTTTCGGCATTTTGGCTTTACCGAACCAGATTGTCTTCATGTGTCCAGGAATGACTTGATTGCATTTGATATGCGACATTTCTAGAGCTTGTTCGATTTTGCCAATATTTCGGCTTTACCGATCTGGGTTTCGGCTTTTCCAACATTTCGGTCTTACCGAACTAGATTGTCTTCGTATATCCAAGAATAGCTTGATTGCATTTGATATGCGGCATTTCTGGAGCTTGTCCGGTTTTGCTGACATTTCGGCTTTACCGATTTGGGTTTCGGCTTTTCCGACATTTCGGCCTGACCGATTTGGGTTTTCACTTTGAATTCCCGTTCGGTTTGACCGGCATTTCGGTTTGACCGATTTGGGTTTTCCATTTGAATTCCCGTTCGGTTTGACCGGCATTTCGGCTTTACCGATTTGGGTTTTCACTTTGATTTCTCGTTCGGTTTGACCGGCATTTCGGCTTTACCGATTTGGGTTTTCACTTTGAATTCCCATTCGGTTTGACCGGCATTTCGGTTTGACCGATTTGGGTTTTCCATTTGAATTCCCGTTCGGTTTGACCGGCATTTCGACTTTACCGATTTGGGTTTTCACTATGAATTCCCGTTCGGTTTGACCGGCATTTCAGTTTGACCGATTTGGGTTTTCTTTTAGAATTCCCGTTCGGTTTGACCGGCATTTCGGTTTGACCGATTTGGGTTTTCTATTTGAATTCCCGTTCGGTTTGGCCGGTATTTCGGCTTGACCGACTTGGGTTTTTCTATTTTTATCCAAAATAGCGAACTATTTTGGGCCCCTTTTAATGGAAAGGTAGCACAAAACCAGTTAATTTCGGCAGCATTTCGGCTAGACCGGAGTTGGGTTGGCTATTTTCTATCCAAAATAGTTCACTATTTTGGGCCCCTTTTTATGGAAAGGTAGCACAAAACCAGCCCCTTTTATGGAAAGGTAGCACAAAACCAAGGTATTTCTTACCTTCTAAGGAGCGAGAATGTGGAGCTTCTCTCTCTTCCCAACTCTCTCTTTCTCACCAAATGCCAACCCCTTTTTCCAACACTCTCCAATCCCTCTTTCCAACCCTCTCCAACCCCTCTCTCCAACCCATGTACGTATGGCACTTGGGGGGCTATTTATAGGAATTTTAGAGGGGCAAAAGGGTCATTTTGAAGACCCCACTAAACCCATTTTCGAGTTAGTGGGGGGGTGACCGGAGTGGGGTGAAGTTACCACATTTTCCCCCATTTTTTTGATTTTTTCTGGCACTGTTTGACTAAGTCAAACTGGGGGGGGGGGGGTAAGTTCACCCCCCAGTTGGTCGAAGCTGCGGCCGCCCGCGCGTGGGTGCGCGCGTAGGCCACGACTGCCCACTCGGCAGTCGTGTTTTTTTTTTTAATTTGAAAGTCCCCCGGTCAACCGGGAACAGCCCCCGGGTTGACCGGGGTCCGCGCAGCAGCGGTGGCTGCTGCGCGCTGCTGCGGCCCGTGCGGCGCACCGGCCCACGCGGTCGGTCGTGCCCGCGCGGGCCCCTTCTTTTTTTTTCTTCCCCTTTTTTTTGCGCCATCCGCAGCCACCGCATTCTTTCTCCCCGACCCCCTCTCTCTCTCGGCGACCGGGAAGCGCCCGCGAGGGCTCTTGCGGCGGTCTGAGCGGACTCCGGCGGCGGCGCAAGTGAGCTCCGGCGATGGCGAGCTCCGGCAACGGCGGCGACGGCAGTGTCGGTGCAAGAGGATGGCGATGCCGATGGGAGCCCCCCCCCTTTTCTGTCTTCTCTCTCGCCGTGACGAACACAGGGCCCGCGAGGGCTTCTACGGTTATGGCAGACCTCAACGGCGGCGATAGCGGCCTCTCCCGCTCCTGATGGGTTCGATGGATGCGTAGGAGGGTGGCGAAGACAACCTTGGTGGCCTTAGGCCCTTCTATCGACAGTAATAGGGAGCTTTTGTTCCTGCTTCGGCTTCTCCCTCCTGTTCCGTTTCTTCTTCTTCCCCCTTTTTTCTTCTCTCTCTTTTTTGAGAGATTTTTTGGTCCGACACTTTCCTTATACATTTCTTTGCCTCAATTGATATGATTTTGGTCAATTCCATGAGAATTTATGACTGCTTAAACAGTCTTTTGACTGTTTAGACTCCCTCTGATAGGGTGGAATCCAAAGAGAAAATATTCTTTCTTGTTTATGCTACGATGCTGAGTGTTAGCACCTAATATAGCTTTCATGTGTTGATGATTTAGCCATCAAATTATGCATACCAAATGACCTATGGCTCTAGTTGAGATCATATTTCCCCATTGTCAATCATGCTTATCAGTTTAGCCATGGGACATTAGAATCTAGGAAGCAGAGCTCTTCCTTTCTCATCTTCTATAGGCATGATAAGGTATGTAATGTAGTTTAAGCAATTGAGATTCTTCTGGCTTTGATAAGCTTCATATATATGCTTCCAAACTATGACTCTAGCATCCAGGACTTTAGCAAAATTTAAGTCCTTTAATCTGTTCCCAGGAATATTCAATCGGATAGGCAGTGGTAGAGTTGAGGGAATTAGTCCCCTATTGACCTTCTCATATCATCCATTGCAAGTAAACTTGAAGGAGATGACCGGCAGCAACATGCATACCTTCACTGCTCATTGTTTTGCAACCATGGGACTTAATATATGCCTAGTCCATGACTTGCAGCATGGGGACCTCTTCTCTCTGTCTGATTTTGAGGGGTCTCCTTTGGTTCATATTTTGATGCTAAGTGTCAGCATCTATTGTATCTTAACCATGGGTAGTCCAGCTATCAAGTTAGGCATCTTGGACATTCATTAAGTTAAACCCATGTAGATCCTAAGATGATTAGAACCTAAATCCCATATAGGATAGGATTTGAAGAGAACTACATCTATCATTGCAATTCACTCTCCAAAAAGTTTATATTTCAGGTGCTTGCAATATTCTATAAGATATCGGAATCAGAGTTTATTCTATTTCTCAGATAATCGATAAAAAATAAGTGTATAAGTAAAATTAATTAAAATAAAGTTAAATAAATTATAAAATATGATATATAAGTGATAGAAATAAAATTTTAAAGAGATTATATCATGTTCTAGTAATTATATGTGAATTATTAACTTATTTTAAAATAAAAACTAATATATTTCTAAAATTATTTAATTCAGTTTCAATTTTGATAATGGAATTGAAATTAGATCAAAATCGGAACATGGTGATTTTAAAGTTTTCGAAAGTAGAATCGGGACACCTTAACCCTTATTGGAATCGGAATCAGAATTGGATGCAGCTGATTCTGCTACCAGATCCAACCAATTTGCAGCCCTAGTTGAAGGAGGGAATGTGTTAGCGTCAAAACTTTAAATGTCATGTAGAAGTGCTTGCTAATTCTTTTTCAACATTTGCAATCCTGCCAGCTGATAGCAGATCAGGCACGCTGTGAATTGGATAATGTCTGTGATTTTGAGCTTCAACTTTGTGATACTCAACCTAGTGTCATTGGTGGTGCTATGAAAGAGTTTATATTCTCGGGGAGGCTCGACAATCTTTGCTCGTCATTTTGCTCCCTGAAGGTCAGTAGTCTTCTTTTTTATTTTTCAGGCACATTTACATACAGGCAACCAAATGAATTTTCTGTCCTCGTTTAACTTGTACGCTGAAGTAATCAACATCTTTTTTGACAATCCTGTTTAAGCTGGATACTATGTTCTTGTGATCTACTAGTATTATGTATCTTGAAGGTTATCTTATTACATTTACAGCCTTTTGAGCTGTGCAGCGAGCTTGTCATAATCAGGTCCTTATATGCTGTAGCCTTGTCTCAATTGCCAAGGATATTATAGTTTTATAGTTTAAAAAACATTCCTGCAGTTGTTGTCTTTTTTATCTTTTAGATGCCTATGTATCAAAGAACAAGGTAAAAAAATTAGGATTACTGTATTGTTGCTAGTCTGTCTAGGTTGTTGTGTTCGACATAAAATGGGTTTGATATGGATTGGATAAAATTCTTGCAATCACGTGTTTCGTTACTTTTTTTTCTATTCCATTTTCACTCTACTTAAGGTGAGACATTGTGGTGAGGACACGCGTGCTTAAGTCCAGTTCAATCCAGTGCCCATTTATCAATGTGACCGACACACTACAGATTTCCTATGGATCGGTGATGGCTGATGAGTGACTTTTTATACGCTGAAGGATTCCTTTTGTTTAGAATATGCTTTTAGTTTTAGTTTTAGTGAGGATTTGTAGTTGTTGGCACCTAAATTTTGCAAAATTCAAACCCCATCAGACGTGGGGTCAAAGCACAGATTGACCAAAGTCCCGCCAACCTTCTACAGAAGGAGGAGAATCCACCGGAGGAGGAAAGGAAGCCGGCACAATTTATTGTTACGCACTATAGCCCACGTCAGCGCATATGGGTGCCCGCGAGATCTCCCAAACGGCAGGCACCTTCCTCGCTTACCGCATGGGCTAATGGGGGCAAGCCGCACCGTCGGAGGATCCCCCATCCCGCAATCAACGCGGACGGGATGGAAGGGGTCCGACCTTCTATTCCTAAACGGAGGGAGCTCGAAGATAAGAAGGGCCGGAGAGTGCCGGAGGGAGCTTCGCGCAGTGGAGGGGGGGATAAGAAGGAAAGGCCGGAGGGGAGGAGGGTGGGACCTTTTCCATCGTCCGCAAGCATAGCCGCCTCGTCGACCGTCCTCCGATACCGTAGCCGTCAAGGGAAGCTCCTGCCCCCTCCGCCGAAGCCTCTTCCTCCTTCGAACAGTGCCGTTGGAGACTGCCGAAGCCTTCTTCCTCCCACACCGGGGCTGTCGGACCTTCGACTGCTCCCGTAAGCCGCTGCCGCCGCCGTCTAGGCCAATAGGGCTTGCCGTCGACGCCGGAGGAAGCTTCTTCATACCCCAGGAATGCCGAACCCTCATTCCTCTTCCCCCTCTGGAGCCGTTGCTGTCGCGTGAAGCCGGGAGGTGCCCGCGATGCCGGGGGAGGACGCCGGAAGCCCGTCGGGAGCCGGCGGAGTGTCGAACAGGCACTGTAGCCGGGGGAAATATGTCCCCCGACTATAGGCCATGCTGGAAAATGGTGGGGCCCACCGACAGAGGAAACCAAAAAAAAAAGAGAGAAGGCTTCCGCGCGGCCGGGCGAGTCCTGCGCAGAATCGGAACCCCGCGGGAGTGAGCCGGTCCGGCCCAGAACAGTGCCGGTCCAGAACAGTGCATCCGGTCTCCTCGGCTGAACAGAGCTTCCCCTCGTGAACAGTGCAGGGCCCTTCAACAAAAAAAAAATAAAATAAAAATTCAAATTAAAAGGATCTTCACCCAGGAGTCTTGGGATAGCCACGTGCTAAACCATAGACCGACGAGGTGGGGTCCTTGGGAGATCCTCCACAAGTCCTTCTGGACCGGGGCTACTCTCCCTCAATTTGGTTAATAATAAATGTGGGGTTAATTTCCAATTTCTCCAAAATCTATTCAATTTTTAAGTCTCTAATGCCTATAAAAGGCCATATGAGATTTAATCTTCATTGTGGGGTTAATTTCCAATTTCCCCAAAATCCATTCAGTTTTTAAGTCTCTTAATGCCTATAAAAGGCCATATGAGATTTAATCTTCATTGTGGGGTTAATTTCCAATTTCCTCAAAATCCATTCAGTTTTTAAGTCTCTTAATGCCTATAAAAGGCCATATGAGATTTAATCTTCATTGTGGGGTTAATTTCCAATTTCCCCAAAATCCATTCAATTTTTAAGTCTCTTAATGCCTATAAAAGGCCGTATGAGATTTAATCTTCATTGTGGGGTTAATTTCCATTTTTCCCAAAATTCATTCAATTTTAAATCTCTCAACGCCTATAAAAGGTCATATGAGGTTTAATTTTCTTTGTGGGGTCGATTTTCGATACCCAAAATTCATTTGAGATAAATTTCTTGATGCTCATAAAGAGCTATGAGAAATTTAATCTTAAAAAAAAAGAGGAGAGTTATTATGTAAGTTGATTTTATTCTTTTATGCCCATGCAGGGCCATGAAAAAATTAGCTCGGAGTTAAGTTTTGTGAAATATCTCCATACATGCAGAGTATTCATATGCTCCTATTTTCTTTTCACATCCCAAAATCCAATTTAATTTCAACTAAATAAATTCAAAGGGATTCCAAATTAAATAAATTCAATTTAAACCAAATCAAGTTAAATCACATAAATCAATTTTAACCAAATGATTAAAATAACAACCCATAAATAAAACTTAACTTCTCAAAAATAACCCAAATCAAATTCCCAAACAAATTTTAATAAACAAACCAAATCCAAAGATAAGTCAAGCAAATTTAAATCAAACTTCTTAAAATAAAATTCAAGTACCAATCAAATTCAATTTAAATCCAACTCTTAAATTAAACTCAAGATAATCAAACAAAACTAAATCAAACAAATTTCAAGCCAAATCTAACTTGAACACATTTAAATTAATCCAAATCTTTTTTTTAACTAAACAAATTTAAAGCAAACTGAAATTGAATCAACCCATAAACAACTTTTAACTCAAATCAATTCTAACCAAATAAACCCAAATTCAAAACCTACAACCAAAATCTGAAACAAAAAATACAGCAATTTGTAATTCTGAATTTGTAAGATCCGAAAATTGAACTTAATCCTTTTAAAAGCCTAAAACCTGAAGATGGGAGGTGCAGGAGCCGCAGCAAGATCTGAAGTCTGCAGGGTTTGAACTAAAAAAAAATCTGTAATTGAAACTCTGAAGATTAAAAATCAGAAATCTGTAAGTCTGGAAGTGGTGCAGAATCTGGACTTCGAAAAAAAATCTGAAATATGGGAGATAAGGTTCGGAATCTGAAATCTGAACACCCAGATCTGAAATTGAAAGTCTAAAAATCTGCAGTTTCTAATTCAAAAATCTGAACTCCAAGGATTTAAATCTGAATGTCTATCCAAAGATGAGAAAATCTGCAAATCCAGAAAATTGTAAAATCCGAAATCAGAATCTGTAAAGCCCAGAATCTGAAATCTAAATCTTCACATAATGTCCAAATCAAACAATTCCAAACAAATCACAAACTCAATTAAATTCATAAACAAGAAATCTGGAGAATCTGAATCTGCAATCTTTGAGAAATGCAGAATCTGAACTCTGAAATTTAAAAAATCTGGAAATCTGAAATCAGTAGTCTGAAATCTGCGGGAGATCCGAACCAAAATTCTGAAATTTGAATTTCAAAGATTGAAACTAGTACAAGTCAGAGGCTGATCCGTAGATAGGTGGTCCCAAACCATTCAAACCCATAAGAAAATTCAAATTCAAAGTTGTTCCAGATCATTCCACATAAAATCTGAAAATTGCATAAGAAAATCCAGAAGTTGTCAAATCTATTAAATCTAAATTCCCCCAGAATCAAACAACCAGAATTTAATTAATTTCAACCAACTCCAATCAAACTAAATTTAAATAATTCAATTCAACTTAAATCAAAATACAATTCAAACAAAATTCAAACAAATCAAATGCTTACCTTCCATCAAATTCATGGGACTGTTTTCTCCTGTGTGTATGTGAATGCTTATTTTTGCGGATGTATGTTTTCTGTTCCAACGGATTGCTATGACGTTTAATCAAGGGTATTCGAGAAATCTCGATGTAATTAACGTCGGATCTTCGCACCATCCGACGGGGAGAGGTCAAAATTAATTTCAAAGAACCTAACAACCTCAACATATAATTTTGACCATAGCTAGTACTTTTATGAAATATCATCTATTTTCTTATAAAGTCAATGCTAAGGTCTAATCAAATCAAATTCAAATTCAAGAGGAAAATGAATTTCCAAAGCAACAAAAGATATCGAATCTTTTTTGAGATTTTGAGGTTACATCAGTAATTATACATGGTTAGGTGTTCTTACAGATACTTTTTTGGTTCTCACGTGGCCACGTGGGCCTACAAGAGCTACAGTTCTACATGCACATATGGTGATGTATGAATACACGAAATGGGCATGTCCTTCTTCTCAAGTAAGGATCGATCATGGATCAGCTCAAGATCGTAGTGGTCTAGATTAATCCGGATTGGGTTGGGTTGGCTGGTAAGGATTAAATTCAATTAAAAATAATTTAATATATAAAAATTATAAAAAAATTTAAATAAAAATATGAAAATTTTTATTATATTTAAATATTTAAAATACATTTTTATAAGTTTTTTATAATTGATATCTATTAAAAATATTAAAACATAGAAATTTAATCAGCTGCAATAGCATTTCCATGATCTCGTGGCCATGACGAAATCAATCATGATTTCACCGCGGGAAAAGCTCCCACCTCCACGAGCCCCCTCCCTAGCTCCCCTTTCACCTTCCAGATCAACCCCCCTTCTCCCTTTCCCCTATTCAGGATCCCCCTTCTCCGACAGTCACCTCCTCCTGCACCTCTCTTCCTCCCTCACCCCAGCACATCTCCACTTCTCCCAAGTAGCGCATCCCGTTCATACTAGGGGTGGCAATGGGTCGGGCCGGCTCGTGGGTTCGCAGGCCGAGCTGACTGCGGGCCATTACACGGGCCAAAGGTTGGCACGCGGACCAACATACAGGCTAAAGCGGGCCAAATGATGTTCCACTTTTATGTCAAAAATATCATTTTTACTTATTAAAAATATTTTTAATTAAATAACTATCGATATTATAATGTTATCTTAAATAATTAAATTTATCATATTTAATAATTATCTATTTATAAAAATATAAAGTTGGGTCAGGCCAAGCCAAGTTAATTTTTTTTGCGGGCCGGGCCAACAATATAGTATGGGCCGGGTTGGGCCGGGCCAATATATTTTGGACCAGGCCGTAAGCAGGCCGACCACGGGCCGGGTCAGGCCCGGCCCGTTGACACCCCTAGTTCAGACCTCCTTGTGCAGTTCTGCCACAGCACCCAACTACATTCTGGCACCGACACCGTTGAGCCCTCCACTGCCTACTTTGCCGCTGGCTTACTGCCAGCCCACCTTCACCACACACCACACCCAGCACCACCAGCTACCATCACTGCACACCACCCCCAACACCACCAGCCTCACCCCTAGGCCCTACCACCGCCCACCACAGCCCCCCATCACTAGTCAAAGTGGCCCCATTGTGGGCACTGTAGGTGTTATAGCGTCCCATGATCCAAAGCTCACCAGGAGCCATGGTAACCAAGGAAACGGGCAAACAGTACCATTGAGGTACATTGTTTTGTGGCACCAAAAGCAAGCGCAAGTGTCGAACCGATTTAAATGTGAATCAAGTCGATTTGAGTTTGAGACAACACATGGATCTCGAGATATTACATACTTCATATCGGTTTCCTTTACCACAAGTTTGGGCCGAGTCAAATGCAGTTGCTCAATTCAGTCCAATTTAACACCGATTAGCATGGTTCAATTTGTTCGACATCGGTTTGTATCATTCCTTTTTACGAGTAAAGCACTTTGTTTTATGAGTAGAATGTGGCACGGCATTGATGCAATAACTTGATTGGATTGAGTTCAGTTTCGACCTGTTGACAATGACATCAATTTGGTTTAGATCTGTCAACAGTGACTCAGTGGACCTACTCGATCAAACTTGTTCAAAGGCACGATATTTAGGCACAATATGAGAATGGTGGGACTCGCATGGTTTGGTTGGTCATCCTGGTTGATTTTACACATGGAATGTTGGGTTGGTCTAGGGCCGGACTGGGTTGCCCGGCCTGATCGATTTTATGGCCAACCAGTCCGACTTTGACCCGATCGGACCGACCCTGCGACCAGCCACCAATTGGGCCGTAGGGTTGCTCCAGGAGCCCCCTACCCCCAACCACTTAGGGGCCTATTTAAGGACACCAAGGGGCTTCTCTCTTTCCCCCACCCCCACCCCTCTCATTCACTCACTATCATTCTAAAACTCTTTAAGTTTCATTGCTCTCTAGTCTGTTGTGCAAGTTGTGTTAATTATTTTTTAGTGTTAATCAAGATATAGTTTGTGTTAATCATTTAATTAGTGGTAATTATTATTTTTAGTGTTAATCATTTAATTAATGTTGAAGTCTTGTTTTTTAGTTGTGTTGTTAATTTCTTTTTTGTTTAATTGAGCTAACCTCATTTTTAAAGTATTGTTGTTGGTTTCTTAAGTGTTATTATTCAATATGTTTTCTTTAAACCGTGAGACTTCTAATTTAACCCAAAATGATTTGACTTAACTTTATTGCACATTGATATCGATGGAGCGAAGAATCAATGTAAGTGTTGTGATAAAATTTGTTATGGCGGAACTTATAAGTTGAAGCATCATTTCGCGGGTGTAAAGAAGAATGCGAGACTGTGCACACAGACTCCACTCGAGCTTCGAGCACAATTTCAAACTTGTTTACAAGAGTTGGAAAAGTCAGTTTCAAAGAGAGATAAAAATACTGTCCGTGAAGAAATTATAGAATTTGCAAGGCATTTGGTACATTATCATTAAATATATATAACAAAATATATTTAATTATTATTATTTATTACAGACAAATGACTTCTTACAAGTGATTGAGGCAAGTTACAAGTCATTTGCAAAGGAAGACATGTATCGGCATACCGGCATATTTATTGGTCAAGATTCGGGCATTGGGAGTGGACGTGGAAGTGACAGTGAACACAGAAATGGGAGAGGATCAAACATGGAGGAAGAGTAGGAAATCCACTC
This sequence comes from Cryptocoryne crispatula var. balansae, assembly GCA_036172225.1. Taxonomy (NCBI): domain Eukaryota; kingdom Viridiplantae; phylum Streptophyta; class Magnoliopsida; order Alismatales; family Araceae; genus Cryptocoryne; species Cryptocoryne crispatula. Next base: position 32,241,530 of record CM069931.1, on the reverse strand, counting down.
TCACACGATATGACAACCCAATAGTAAGTCTCGTAGATTTTGCCCTCACGATTATGACAAAAACAAGCATGCATCAGCACAACAATGAAGAATTTAAAGTAATGTAAGGAGAAGATCGGGTGAGTGACTTTTAGATGATTCTTCTATAATAGTATATCCGCCAACACTGCAAAGGGGCCTTACTGCAAGTCAATGATTGACACCATAGCTGACATCAGCAGAGGAATGTTGAGACTGACACTGAAAGAAATTTACAACTCATCTTCCGATGGAGGTGCAAGATATCAAACAATATATTAAGTCATTTGAATATATTTGGGACTACAAGGGATGCACATTGATGATGAATGGTTAGACAAGTTAGTGCCATTTAAATTTAACACTTCTTAGTCTATTTGTCTTTATTATTTTTAAATTTAAATATAATGCATAATCTTGTTCTTAAAATGTATAACTAAGAAGATGATGATCAACTTTTTGGTATATTATCAAGTCAAAACCGTCTTCTAGAAGACCGGAAGTCCGTGGATGCATCTGGACAAGTAATGAATGCAAACTATCTATTTGAATTAATTGATAGTGTTAAGAGATGGGGAGACTCGAGTTGTCTAAGTAATGACAGACAATGCATCTATCTATAAAGTTGTCAGACAAATGTTGATGGTTAAGAGACTAAAATTATATTGGACACCATGCTCCACCCATTCCTTAGATTTAATGTTAGAAGATATTTGCAAGAATCCTTAAATAGATCGGGTAGTTAAGATAACTCAATACATGTTATCATTTATATACAACCACAATTTCATTCTTAACCTAATGAGATAGCACGCGAAGAGTCGAGAGCACCTATGGCTCGGGGCAACCCGGTTCGCTTCCCATTTATTTGGTGAGTCGAATGCAACAGAGACGCCCCTTTACCCAAATGATACTTTCACCGAGATGTGCTACGTGGATTGATAGGGTTAATCCATTAGATAAAAGGAAATGGAAGAAGGTAGAGGAGACCTCAGAGACTGAACTTTTGGCGGATTGTAAAAAAGACATTTGATATAGTGTAACTATTAGTCAAGGTCTTTAAAATAGTAGATGGAGATAAGAAGACAGACATGAGGTACTTGTACGATGCAATTGAGATGGTCAAAGAAGAAATATTGAAGAAGCTCTTAGACTTCAGCAATGGTGGGAAATCATTGACAGTTGGTGGAAAAGAATATTGTATCATCTTATACATGCAATATGTATGTTCTTTGTTAAACGATATATGTTAATTAAAATTCTTCTGTTTATGCTCTATACAGGTCACTTTTTAACTCAAGTATTGTTACAGTTTAATATTCAAACCTATTAATGAAACTCCTAGTCATCGTCAAAGTGATAATTCGCAAGATGTTTGGAAATGATGATCACTCCATTATAGTATGCAACAAGATGTATGACCATAGAATGAGGTCATTCCATTTTAAGACATTAAAGGTGCAACAAGTAGTTATGTTGCTTAGTCTCGTTATGCATAATCTAATTATTTTTTTCCGATTTAGATAATTAACTTATTTTAATCATCTTCCAACTTACAATGATATCATGCAGCGGATTGGTGCATAGATCACGGTAAGTCATTGTGATATGAAGACTTAGCCAATGTTGCAAGTTAAGTCTAAGTCAAATCACATCAACCTCAAGTTGCGAAAGAAATTGGTTAACATTCAGTCATATTCATACAAATTAGGGAAATAAGTTGACGTCAAAAAGACTTGAGCAATTAGTTTACTGTCATTATAGCATGAGATTGAAGTTAAAAAATTGCAGAAGGTAAGAGACAATCAAAGGGAGGAACAAAAGTGGAGAGAAGAAATGGAAGACAAAGTGAGGAGGTGACAATACAAGAATCAGAAATCGATTTAGAGGAGATAATCAACGAGTAAATTTTTTTGCAAGCTTGGGTCAATGATTGAGAATGAATAAGTGAACTAGAGTTTTGCGCAGAAGATCAAGAATGGACTTAAGAAGAATTGACAACATTCTTCTATCTGAAGAATTCCGGATCCATCATTCAGTAGCTAAGAGACAGAAAATCGGATAATCTTTTCACCAAAGTAAGTAATCAAAGGGTAAAGATAAACAAATTTTAACTAACCTCCTTGACATTACAAATGTTGAAACAATCGACGAGAATCGAGAAAATATATCAACACCGAACATCCAAGTATAATATCAAACATTGGAGTATTCTTTTTCAAAGAGCAATGACGATGGAGCAAGGAACGAATAAGGTAGAGGTACCACCATCGGCACCGCTTATAGGGGAAGGAGAATGGATTCAGAGACGTGCCATACACACCACTTCACGTAAGAAAAATATCACACGCATGCGACGTAAGATGTTGACCATAGTGCGAGGCAACAACATGAAAGTGGAGGAGTTTGACACACAACGGGGTGTGGGTTCACACTATGACTATGTGCACCCCATATATGGATTTGAATCATTCCAAGATTCTTGACATCCTACATATCACTAAGAGAGGTATGGGATATTCCAACCATCATACGAAACTTCATCGGATTCCTTTATACAGTTCATGTATGATAGCTACGTGGGTCATTTAGATCTTATCCTAAAATGATTATACAAAGTAGTAATGAATATATGAGAATGTTTACATGTTTAGTGCCTCGTATTTTTCTTAGATTTCATGGAGAGAGTATATACAATATATAGAGCAACAATAAAATGTGACATTCGAATGAAAGATGATGGAAATATTTTTCTAGTCATTCCCCAATTTTTCAGATTTTTTGGGTATTTTTTCTTATTTTTATCAAATTTTTTATATTTTTAACATTTTAAAAATTAATATTTCCAACCCAGTTGACCTAATCTGACTGGATCTATTTTGGTGCCGACCGACCCTGGGCCAAGCCTTCATTGATTTTATGTGCTGCGATGGAGGCCATCGCTACATCCCGCATCAAGGTCTAGTGGGATATTTTTCATGGTCATCCTGAAGCACTTGTATAGGGTAAAGAGAGCTTGGATGTGTAATGAAAATAATAGGAACCTCTGTATGCATAGAAAGTGTATCGTGTTTGACAAAATATTCTCCTCTGTAATGTGAAAGCAATGAACCACAGGTTGGCGTGAACATTAACTGTTCATCTCATTGCAGTCTTAATCGGGAAAACATGTCAGTGTATGGTAATATGTCACCCAAAAATTGAGGCAGTGCAAGTGATCTTAATTAAGTTAAAAACTTTCAAGTCCTCTACCATTGATTCTTGCTGGTTTAGGATGTCCTCTTTTGTACATTGGTTATGCATCTTATATTAGGTATGCATGTGACAATAATGTCCTTTTTTTGGCTTTCTCCAGTGGATTATTGAAGCAGTTGATGATTTTACAGTTTTGTGGATGATAAATTAATTTTCTGTCAATGTTGGTTGCTGCACCCTGTTCTGGTGTCCTTATTCTTCCTTTCATGTACTTCGCTATTTACTTATGCATCAAAATGAAGTGAAGGCATACATAAATGTTCTTCATAGCACGTGTCCTATTTTTCAATTCAGGCACTAATAGATTCCACATCTTCTGAAAATGCATTGAATGATGAAGCTGGTGTGAGAATGGTGGCATTATTTGATCACGAGGAAGTTGGATCCAACTCAGCACAGGGAGCAGGATCTCCTGTCATGCTGGAAGCTCTGTCAAGAATAACAAAATCATTCAACTCTTCCGATTGTAAGGTTGTAAGGAGTTACTTTCTTTGCTCTACATTTGATGTGAGAGCGTGAAGATTTGTACCTACATTTTTTTCCTATAATCTTAACTTTTCTAAATGTTTCTTTTATGTCCTTTCTTGCTGAAGATATGGAGATACTTAATCCGCTCATTGGCAAATTTCTGTCAATTATGTTCATATTCTTAACATTGATTTGTATCTAGTACCTGGGGTTTAAAATTTTGGTCCAGGTTGGTTGATTATCTTGCCAATCTTGGGCTACCGAGCTTAGGATGCACAAGGATCAGTCACGATTGGAATGTGATCCAGTCAAAATCTAAGCTATTCTATTCTCCTTTAAGGTTTTTACTTGGTTCACATTACTTATTCGGCATATTTTATATCATAAGTTTGTTATAAAGACTTGTTTGCCTTCGTTTGACATGCGTTTACCCAACTTAAGTCTCGCCCATCATTATGATAGGTGCCACACCATGTTACATCGTTTAGACATTCTTATAATGTCTACTATTTTCATGTCTCAAGTGCTTAAAGATGATAGGACATGTATGCATATATGTTTTTTCATTCAATAAGATGTGATAATATGTTTCAATGCCCTTTATACTTTCTTTTGGTTTTTATTGTTTTATAATTATTTTGGCTTACCCAGTCAATCCTGTTTAACAAAGGTAGGATTGGCCTTGGTTCAAATTTATCTGGACTAGGATAGGTCGATTCCATTGACCTTTGGCAGATTTATCTAGTCTTTTCTATTTCTAATGCTTGTAGAAAGTTTTATGTGTATTGCTACTGTTGATGGGATGGTTTTTTATGTCCTCTTGATGTTTTCTAATCTAAGTGATGCTTTTTTTACAGTTACTTGAGAAGGCTGTACAGAAAAGTTTCCTCGTGTCTGCAGACATGGCACATGCCTTACATCCTAATTACATGGTACGGGGTGTTTCTCTCTTTTCTCCTTTTATATTTTAGTAAATAAGCAAAATGAACTCATGCTCTTGCTACGAACTAGAAATTACTGACTTCAAAAGATGAATGCCGCCTTTTCCACAAATGCTATCACATTTATTGGCAACTAATTTATCACTTGATCGGACAGCCCCCACAGAGTCACCCTTGTACATCTTTCTTCATGACAGATTCGTCAATCAGAGCTGTCTATTAGTGGTTAAACAACTTCATATCAAGGATTTCCAGGTTTAGATTGGCCCCTGGATCAGCTGGCTTTGCCAATCCACCAAAAGAAAAACCGTCCAAGATCGGCCTGGACCAGTCCTTAGACATATATAGAAAAAACAAAAAATAAAAAATGTCCCAGACATATATATAGCAGGTGAAGATTGGCTGATCCCATGGGAATCGAACTGCAGCCACCCCTGCTTCTTCCTCGCCTGTCATTTCAGGTCCAGCAGTCCAATAAGTTACCAAATTGTTAATATCGAGCCTAGAGGTCCGATATTCCCAGATCCAGTCACTTAAACTTACTGGATCCCTAAATATTGGATCTATAGGAGTGATAGTTTCCGTTGAATATTGAGTCTATAGATCTGGTAACTTAGGATATGATTGTATCAGTATGCTGGACCCTAATGGGTAGGGAAGAAGCAGGGGCAGTGGTGCTGCCGTTCCTCCACTGTCTCCCAGCATCGTTCATATCAGTCCAGAATGGGGTGATCCAGCAGCTCAGAGCTCATCTCAGTGAAAACTCCCTCGGTGATCAGGCTGCCCCTTGGAATGGGTTGGCATATGCTGATCCCCTTGCCGGATTAGACAATCCTGCAAGCCATGCTTCCTAGGAATGTGGAAAGAGTGTTTCTCAATAGTATGCTCTAAATTCTGCCTAAATTTGATGGAATGCTACCTATTCAAATTTTTTACCTCTGTTTGTCAAAATAACCATAATTATTGTGTTGATTATTTTCTGATTGATTCCCAATTGCATATAACGGAATTATGCTTGGCTTTCTGAGGATTAGTATCTCAAGATTGGCATTTCCATCATCTTCTTTTGTTGTGATAAATTATCAGGACAAGCATGAAGAAAATCATCAACCTAGACTGCATGGAGGACTTGTTATTAAGCATAACGCCAATCAGCGTTATGCCACCAATGCTGTCACTTCATTTATATTCAGAGAGATAGCAGAACAGCACAATTTGCCTATACAGGTGATTTTATCCACCTTGCTTCTCAGATAATTCATTCATCTGTTGATTTGGTAAGAAAATTTTTTGTTCTTATACTATAAGGGCATTAGTATGGCCTTTTAGGTAGATCGTGTTTTAGGCATAATCTACCTCTTATTGCTAGTTCAGCTCCTATTTCATTTGGGGATAGGGTGCAGAACAGGTAGAATGTTCTTTAAATTAACATTTGATCTGCACTCTGTTATTCTGAGGTATAGCTTTTTGGTGAATAGCTGAGATGCTGAAGCATGAACTATCCCAATTCTCAAACCATCTCTGAGAAGAATTCAAACGTGCTTCTTCTCCTTTGACTATGGTACTCCAGTTACTTTCTGCCTTAAGGTGGTACACATGCTTGGGAATCCTTATCTGGGATGTGGACAACATTGTTCAAGAACTGATAGCTGCTGCTTAATGGGGTTGGGCCATTGTTTACGGAATCGGTGGAATCGGACCGATTCCGACAGATTCCGGAATCATGCAGAAGGACCGATTCCGGCATGAATTCCGCGGAATCGGTCGGAATCGGTAGGAATCGGTCGGAATCGGTCCGGAATCGGCCGGAATCGGTCCGGAATCGGAATCAGAATCGGAATCTGATCGTTTTTTTTCTTTTTTTGCTATTCCAGTCGGAATCGGCCGGAATCGGAATCGGATCATTTTTTTTTGCTTTTTTTTCTTACCGATTCTGGATCGATTTTCTTCCATTGAATCGGTCGGAATCGGTCCAATCCGATCCAATCCGGATCGGATCGGTACCCACCGATCCCGATTCCGATTCCGATCCCGCGATCCTTGGGTTGGGCAGAGTATTTTCAAGATAGGACCAACCATCCAAATTGAAACTGGCAGGTGACATTTCCAATCCAGACCTGGAATTGGCTTTAAGAAGTTGGTCAAATCAAGTGATGGGGATAAGGAGATGGGATGAAGAGTGGAGGGTTTCCCCATTCAAGGATGGAAGCTACGAGGGAACCTGATTCTTTTCCCTAAGCTATTCCAAATATATTCAACCCAGTTGCTACGTTGAAATTTCCACTTGCACTCTTATGAAAACGTTTATGCCAACCCTAGGCTGCTCGGATGGGTGCTACCAGTTACAGCTAACCTGATTCTTTTCCCTAAGCTATTCCAAATAGATTCAAAGTTTCTATGCTCAAATGTCTATTTGTTCCTAAACATCTGCACTTTGTGGAAACATTTATGTGAAAATGTTTATACCATACCAACCCTAGGCTTACGAGCTTTCTAATCCCTCCACACTTCCCACTCACCACTCTCATTTCTCCTACCATCTTTACTTAGGATTCTAGTGTAATAAAAGCTTGCTTTCTTTGGGAAGTTCAATGGTCTGGGAAGTTTAACTGTCTGCAACTCAAAAAGTCATCTTTCTCAATATTAGCCTGTAATTTGATTTGACATGGAAATTATTCACAATCTTTTTTTAAGGTCTTATGACATCAGGCATCTCGATCGGCACTGTTGTCAACTGGGTTTACATAGCATTTGTGTTAGATTCTCTCTATTTAAGACTTCTCTAGGACTATCATTGATGTTAGGACCAACCACCCGAAGGATAATGGCTTCTTTTTTTTTCGTGGAAGCGGATAAGCTGTAATCAATGTATATAAAGGATTTATATGCAGGAACCCAAGAGATATCAAAGCAAAAACAGAAGGAAAAAGATGGCGCTTATAAGGAGATGATGGTGTGGAGAAGTATTCTTCTTCACTACAGTTATACTACAGAAGTTGGATGGTTCAGCCGTTCAAGCTCTCGGCATAAGCAGTCCACACTTTATCCGTAGCTGACTATTTATCTGTTCATTGCGGTTAGCATGCTTAACAACTACAAGAAAATTTTCAGTTTGGGCTTAGGCTATATCCATGCCTTTTGTAATCTGACCAATAATTTCTGAGTAAATCATGCACTTAGTTTCTTTATTTTTTTGGTCATTGCCGCAGTGGTTAATGTTAATGCCAGCTGAACATCGCCACCAGCGATGAAGGGCCCCTGGGTTCTAACCCGACACCATCCCCCCAGAGGGAGGAAAGGGGGCCTCAGGCCGGTGTCCACTGCGCTGGGACAAATCATGCACTTGATACTTGCCTAATCGGCAACAAAATGTGGTTCATGTTAATCGTCTTCGTCGACATTCTTCATGCTCGAGAGTTTTGAAACTGTGAAAAATCATTTTGACCTACTATACTATACCTTCAAATTGTCGTGCAGGATTTCGTTGTCCGGAGTGACATGCCTTGCGGATCAACCATCGGTCCCATACTTGCCAGTGGCGTGGGGATTCGCACGGTTGATGTTGGGGCTCCTCAGCTGTCAATGCATAGCATTAGAGAGATGTGCGCGGTGGACGACGTAAAACATTCGTACGAGCATTTTAGATTCTATTTCGAAGACTTCAGTAAGCTTGATGAGAAGGTGATCGTAGACATCTGATCAATTTATGTCTAGCCGTCGTCTGACTCCTCGAGTTCAGCGGCATTTGGGTCAGATTCATGGAAATAAGTTTATAATGTGGGCATGAGATTTGTTCCAGACAAAATATGCGTGTGCTAGGGAGAAAATTGTCCTCTTCGTCATTCAGAAACGGTGCTCTTAACCCTCGTTTGGGCAATCTTTCGTACCGCAAGATGTCTTATCCAAGCAAGGGCTGGTCTTGCTTCGGTTCGCTAACAATTTGAGCTTTTTACCGAATTGGTCAGTTTGATTCGGTTCCATTACCAGATCAGAGGAAAGAAAGAGGAAGAACTCGATGCAAAACGAACTTTAAAAGACTTGCCCTGGAAGATCGGGCGAGGAAGGCACCCCCCCCCCCACGTTCACAAAAGAAAACGAAACTTCTGCGCTCTTATTTACATGTGATTTTTCTGTCTAACCTTTCTAATTCGTGCAACACCACCGTACACGACCGACGAACAAGCTCCCAGATGGATCAGGAATTGTCTGCAAGCTCCGACACCGTCCGCATGGCAGTCATAGAGATCACGATGATATCACCGTATGGGGTCTCTTGCTCAACATTGGCGTAACCACAGCTCTTCAGCACCTGGAGAAATCAAACCCACCGTTCAAAGAAAAAATTACGAAGAAAAACAAGCAAGCATATCTCATGAGAAAATGATCGCAAAACAAGTGAAGCCAGTGTTTGGATTTGGAGCACAGCTGATATAACAGCGACCAAGGTAGTACGTACATGCTGATGAACAAGTTGAGAGCAAACCACCCAGGCTTTAAACTTTGCGTGCAATTATGTAATTTACATTTTACTATTCACGGCAGCATTTAGGTTCTCTAAGTTACACTAATAATCAAACCTGTTCGTTGTAAGAACGTAATTACAATGCGGCAAGCAAACGACAGGGTAGGTGTCAACCCAACAGCATAAGAAATGAATCAATGATACTGTAACATTGGAAAGTACCAAAGTTTCGTAGAAAAGCTTGGCACATATCGTTCGCTGCTTCCTCTCCAGAATCTGGAACAGGCTCACTGCCCCTTTTTCTTCTTGTTCAAAGAAGTGACAGAAATACCTAGCCACCGACCTGAAGAGTTGTTCAGTTCAGATGAATGGAAATGTAACAAAAAAAAAACAGGCGGGGGAACATTGAGAAACCACCATTTTTTTACCTTGTCCTCGTTGACCAGCCATCTGCAATGTTTAAAAATGGGTAAAGATAAAATGAAAGAAAATATTCCTACATGAGGTAGAGAACCCATCCAAGGAGTTGGTGTCGTTTAAGATCCAATACCTTGCCTGTCGTTTTCCCCACTGGGACTAAGGTCCTGTATAATGGAGTGCAACGACAGGCAGATCAGCAAACCATGATACGGTACAGCCTAGAAACAAGTGGATTGTCGTGAAAAGGAAAGTGACCATCTTTCTTTCTTACTCTATCAGTGAAGTTAAATTCAGCTTCGGGTACTTCAATAGCCAATGGCCCTTTGAAAATGTCTCCCTCGACTCTGCTGACTAATGGAACTCTGGCAGAACTAGCGGATGACGGAAGCTCGACAGAAGGCATTTCTATAAGCCTACATATCTGATCTTGTTCAGCAAGAGCATCATCCTTCTTTGGTTCTGGTCTATGAGTTGCACAAGCTGATTTATTTTGAGATGATGAAACAGATGGGCTTTCCGAGAATATGGTTCGGAAATCAAGTTGGATACCTTGCAGGGATAAGATGAACAAGGAATAAAGTTCAGAGTATAGGAATAAGAATTTGATAAATGCCACTACTCACAGGGAACCAGAGGATCCAGCAGGCTGCTATCAACATTAGACATCCCTTGAGCCTTCCAGGCATCCAAAAATGTACGAGGTGCTTTCCTCCTCTTGCACACTAAGCTACCGCTGTCATGTATCCACTGCCTCAGTGTACTGCAAAAACATATGCAGACAATGACAGTCCTTTAACAACTATGAATAACGACTCAAATCTGCATGTCAATGGCAACGAAAAGCGGTATTACATCATATGGAGTTATTATCGGCGGTCGATTACCTAAAAAGTTACTCTTTTACCCTTAATGAACGTATCGACAGCAACAGAAATAAGTACACTACATTCAAACTACTTGCTAAGTATTCAATCACTTCTCTCTGACTACCTGAGAACATCTTTTATATCAACATTGCATATAATAGCCAGTCTACCAATTTATCAAATCAGGTATTATGGCTCTTAGTTGACATAGAGCACCACAAAATTTCTCATGGTCCTGAAAAAAAGCTCCCAGTTAATATAATATGCACGGATGGAAAGAGTTGAAAATACAAAACTCTACCTGGAGGGAGAAAAGTATGCTACTTCAGGCGTTTCACTCTTCCAACTTTTTTTGAAATGGTAAGGTATGTATAGAGCTGTAAATGGATAAAGATATTATCCGGATTTGGTTCGAATTGGAACCCAATTAAGCGGAGAATATCCAATTAGAGAGATCTGCTAGATTTATTATTTGGATACGGATAGTATCCGATTAATAGTCGGAGTTGATCTCATAAACAGAGGATCGAGTTTGGATAATATCCACTCCGATGAGGGCTGTTGGATCATTGATCCAATGGTCACCATAAAACCCTATATCCATCATCTTTATAGCAGGGCTGCAACGAACACTCCCTACGGCCACCTTCCTCTCACAAATGGCTGGACAAGAAGCCCTAGATGGGCTGTTCGTTGCTGCCGCCTGTCCAGCTCTTCCGTCTGCCAAACTGGTTAATGCAATGCCTGGGGGAGCTCCCCCCCCCCCAGACACTCCGGTATACCGAGCTCCGGCATCATCGCCTGCTTCCACGCCCTGAGGTATATGTTGTATATGTTAAAATTGCTGCCTTTTTGTATTTTGATATCTATCTTCCTCATGGCACTCTTCATCCTCTTACTTTCCCCTTCTCCGGATGCTTTCTTTCTCATCCAACGAAAGATGTGGAGTCGTTAATGGATTTGTGTGGATTCTCTTTGAAGGGATCATGCTCAACCGCATCACCACCCTGTTGCTGAGGCCCAAGGTGTTCAAGGACCCTTTTGATTTCTTGGTCAACCGATACCGGGACATGGCTATCTCCACTGCTGCCAGTAGCTTCCCCTTCCTCGACAAGTTGTTCCTGCTTGGCTTTCGTCGCTCTACTTCCCAGCTCGTATCCCGAGTGCTGGTGCTGGGATTGTGTCATGCACACATCTGTCTGCACTTTAGCCTTTTATCTTTGTTCCATCACTTCCACCAGGCTGAAAAGGAGAATTTACTTTGATCATCTCTTTAAAGTTCACATTTTTTACCCGATCATAGGAACATTCCTCGTCTATTCTCACACTCAGTCCTGTTGCTTGCATGTTTGATCCTCATCGGAAGTTTGATTTTGTCATTGTTCTTTGCGAGCAAATATATAGTTGTTTGGTAGATATTTTTATAGTTTATTTTAGATTTTACAGATTGTCTGGAGAAGAAAATATTATCCGTATCCACTCTGTTCTGAAAATTAACTGAAGATTATAATCTGCTCCATATATGGTCTCAATCAGAGTGAATATCCGATTATCCGAAAGCACAAGCACTCCGTGCTTTGTTTACAGCCCTAGGTATGTAGTACCATATCAGCATGAGAAATAAAAAATAAAATAAATGCAAAAATGATATTTACCAGGAAGTACAATTTCCTTGAAGAAAAAATGACCTACGACACACCCCTTCCCCATCCCCAGATTCCCCACCAATAAACAGAGAAGGAAATGCCCAATTCACACGTTATATCCATTTTACCCTTGACTAACATGAGCTTTGTTAAAAAAAGATGTGGGCAGCATTAAAATAGATGATCCCAAAAAGAGGGAAAAAAGAAAATGAAAGGGGATGATCATAAGCAATTCATGGAAGGCTCTCATAGCACTTCACGAACTTAAGAGAATGATTTAACCTCAAAAAATGTATGATGATATCAAAAGTATAGTATTAACCCTCAATGTTGTACAGGAAGAAAGCCCTATCCTTGAGTTTCAAAATGCTTAATTTCGAGTTACCAGTGAGAATAGCAACGCGACATGAACCCCCTAAAACATTCCAAAATGGTTCAACAAAGTTTGATATCCTGAACCAGCAACTTATCTCAAAATAGCCCAACCAATCCCATTACCAGATCCAGCCTCCAAAAGAGCACAATGTGAATATATCAGGTTTTACGCCAGATAGGATAATGCTGTATTCACTGCATAAATTTGGAAATTCAATTTATTCATTCCCATATTCGTAAAGAGAAAAGAACACAAATAAAATTATCCTAAATAGCTAGTACCCCACACAAAGATCTAACAATACACCCTTCCACCAATGAGACCCATGTTGGTATCTATATACAAGCAACAAGGGAGGAAAGAAACTTGCCTACTGAATGGATGTCTCCACGTTAAAACTAAATTAACGTGCACAAATATTTGCTAATATATGTTTAATATCCAAAGATAGATATTTCAATCATGTAAAGACATTTCATATAGTTAAAAGAAATAAAATAAAATAAAAGAACCATCGTGAGAATGCAAACATTTTACGTCGCTTACTCATTAGATAGCACAATGGATTCATCAAAAAGACATTTTCTTTTTCTGTACGCAGATAGACGTTCCTTGATAGCAGGTGTAGTGACAGCAAATTGAGGAGATGCAGCTTCTAGAACAATACAGAAGAAATTTGTTAATATACAGCTTTGCATTCTATATATGTCCAACTATACAAAAACGAAAATATATGTATTTTAGTTTAAGGGACTCAACAAATCATAGAGATTACCTACCTGAAATGTGAATTAAGTTCATTTCCCCATGCTCATTCACGAGAGTTCTAACATCCGCACACTTTTGTGGAGAAGTTGATAAATCTATAGCCTGCCGGATATTGGTTTCTGCTGATTTCTCTTCCAGTCCCTGAGAATGTGGGCTAAACTTAAGGGATCTTCTAGCACTGGGGTGGCTGCCATGGTCCTTAAGTGGTGAAGGATCACCTTGGAGCTTCTTCTGTATACCTGCTCCACTCGCTTGCTGTGATGCATCGGCCTCAATGTCAACATAAAAATATCCGGGTAGCATAACGCTGAATAAAAACAATAATCTTAAATTAATAGCTCCAACATTAGTGTCTCAGAAATTAGGCATTCAAAATAGAACCCCGATACATACTCTTCCATTGGAGTAAAACCACTCAAATAAAAGCCAGAAGCATTGTGTCTCTGCAGTAGCATAAAAAAAAGAAATCTTTGTAGCCATTGAATGTCTTAATCAGGAATTCTAAATGGATAAAATAATTGAAAAGTAGATATTCTGAAAAGGATTTTAAAAACGAAGGACAACAGTACAACATCAACCGATCAGGAACCTACCTCACCCGTGAAGGCAGGTTGATTAAATTCATCCGCCACTGCAATAATAAAATGTAAAAACATAAACAAAAAGATATGTACAATAACTAAAATTTGGTCAGACTTTCATCAGTTAACAACATACCACGTACCTTCAAGCCTGTGTTCTTCAAGGTTAGTGGCAGGTTCTCTAGGCAAGAAACAAAAGAACAACTCATTAAATTGTAGGGAGAAAATAATAGCAATACGAGTACATGACAAAGTTTTCAACTCTCTTACTCTTCTGGGGCCTCCAAATCAAACAAATCAAGCTCAAAGTTCTTGGGGATAGTAAAAGCATTGTTATTATTGGCTCCAGATACTGCTTCAACGGACACATGGATGCTTTCTTCATGTGGAGTAACAGCTTGATCATTTTCACGTATTACATCCTTACGTTGAAAAACTTTAGAATGATGAGTTCCAGTTGCTTTCTTTGGGCTATGCCACTGAACAGCAAGAAAGGACTTTCCCATTCTAATTAAAACTTCATTGCAGTCATTGAAAAGGTAGTCAACTTTTTTGGAGAATATTCTGACAACACCCAGGAGAAGTTGCGCCAGTACCCTATAAGAAAGCTGAACATCTGGAATGATTCTGTCTGCAACAATATAAAGGTCAATAATAAATTAAACATTAAGAAAACTCAATTAAACTAGCTTTCTCAGCATACTCAAGTTATCAATTTTCATTTATAATAGTAGATGAACATTTGCATTTTGCAACATGAAACAAAAATAACTCTGAAGTTTAGACAGTACAGTGCGGCAATGGAAGGTTTGTTTTTAAGGTATAATTTGCACTAGGAGCAGAAAAAACAGATATATGCTTCAGCCAGATTGTCAAACAACAATTGACATCAAAATTATACAGCCGTACTTGGATAAAGTGTCTAGAGGGGTTCTATCTTGCATAAACTTAAGCAATAGACTAAAACCACTATGGATGTGGAATGATCGATTGATTAAAATGATGGGTAGATTCAGCTAGCCAGCTCAGCATGACCAAGCAGGTAAGGTTCACAAAATGTAAATAATGAGTCAAAGTAATTGGAACAGAAAATAAGTTCCTGACAAATACAATAAAAAGGAAGTTAAGGACTTCCTAATTACCTGTCCATGTTTAGATTTTTTGCATTGACCATCACTTGGACAACATAAATTTGTCTTGGTGCAGTCATGACATAATAAATGAAATAAATATATTAAGCTGGTAGACTATTATTACTGAAGACGAAAAATATTTCACCAGTATCATAAGTAACAGTGTGGGAATTTTCAACGTGACTTGCCCAAAAATTCACCATCTTTTCACTATCAAAGGCTTAGAAAATTGTTGTTGCATCACTAACCATCTTGAATTGTCCTACTCATCAAAAGTACAACACTCAAAAATTGACATGTTCATAATTGTGAGTTGTGACAACAAAACCAGTTATATGTTTCATGCTTCTTTTATCCCTATTCTCCAAACTGAAGAACAATTTGAGATGCAGGAAACAAATTATAAGAAGCCATTTAATCTTACTTAGTACTGAAATTCTATAACTGTAAGGAAATGTACCAAAAAGAGAGGACACTCAGCCTTTGAATGACACTTAGCCCCTTTTGATATAGTAACATAGGACCGCTGGGGTCAGCCAATCTCGATGTGAACCCGTAGGCACAGCAATAAGGTGGTCATTCCGGGCTCTATTATGTCCAACTCTACACTGATTCTAGATTCCAGACCGCTTTGGATTGGGATTGGCACCTGAAGATGTGGGTTGCAGATCCAGTACTGAACACCTAGATCCAGAACTTAGCATGTTACCGCTGGGTCCATGGGGCTTTTACCCACACTAAACCAATCTAAGCACCTCAAGCAACTTCAAACCACCTCATACTCTTCTTTGCATGGTTTAAAACTCCAGAAATCTTTTCAGAACAAGCTTTCCAGGTGTTGCAAGCATATCAACTTCCCTGGAGCATATTAACTTCCCCGGAAGAATATGCCCCCGTGTAACCTTGCTAGTGTTAGAAAAGCACAAAAGAAAGATTCTTCCGTGTTAGCAAGCAATAGGTAATTAGATAGTGGAATCTGACATGCCAGTGTTGAAAAGAGATTCTGGAAGTGGCAGTCTACGCCAACTAACAAATACGTTGAGATGCAGAGCAGATCTCCTGCTCTCGCAGGAACTTTAGTCAGGATGTCGCTCACTGGTTCAAACACATGCATGATTGGTTAGAGGTGTGCATGGGTGCTTTAGAGTCATTGGGTGACCGCATGCACTGGTAGAATCTTGAAGTGTACCCCATCTTTTTGGTCTTTGTGTTCATGCGAGGATGTGTTTTCTTCAATGAGGAGCTTCTGATGATGCTCCTATTCATCCTTGTTCATTTCTTCCTTTAAATTAAACTGCAGTATCAATCCCCTTCAGAATTAAATTAGAAAATAAAATATTTTTCTATTGAAGCACCCTTGGGTGCTTTAAATTGCATTTCACAACTGAAAATCTATGATAAAAGAGTTTCATATGCCTGCATTATACTGGATAACTTTTGGAAAACACTAGTATATTTGCACCTTTCAGTTAAATTACACTATTGTTGGCGTCAATTTTTCTCAAAAGAAAATCAGCAAAGAAAAATGGGCTGGTTCAGCCCTCAATTGGGCAAATTAGGCCCTCCATGGACCCATCGGCTCAAATTCTAGCTGACCAGCCTTTGTTTTCATTTAAATAATTATTTTCTGGCCCTCCTTGAAATCCACCTACGTACAGCCCATGGGAAGAGAGAAGTGGGCTGCGGTCAAGGCCAATTGGCCCAGTCAACAGGCCCAGCTGACCTGTCCAGCTCAGCCGCCACCTCAGCAGGTCCCACCGCCCTGTCCACATCAGCATCCACCTCATCTTTGACCAATAAATGACATGGGGAAACCCAAAAGGAAGGTCAACATGGGAGAACTCAAGGATTAATGCATGGTCATTAAGTCTTCTATGGGAGAACTCAAAGGTCTGGTCAAGGCCAATTAAAGCAGTCTTGGAGAAGCCAATGGCCACCTTACGTGAATGACCAGTCCCTCCATCTCCCCCTCATCTCCTATAAAAGGAGGAGGGGCGCACCAGCCAGGGGAGGCTGCTGGAGACGCCGCCAGGCTGCTGGACTGCAACCTGCCCCCCCTGCTGCCTTGCGCCCTGCCCCCTGCACCTGCTGCTGCTGCCCCCTCTGCTGTGTGCCTGCTGCAGGAGGCCACTTGCGGCCAGGAGAAGAGAAGGAGAAGAAGCGAAGGGGAAGAAGCAACAGGTGGGTGAATATTATCTAAATATGTAGTCTCCCTCATTTTCTTTCTCTACTTCATCTCCCTCCAATGGATTGACCGACCCAAGGCCATCCCTGAACAGCCCTCTCGGCCAACCCTTTGCCAGCCAGAACATCCCCTAAACAGTCCTTGTTCTGGCCCCTTGCGCACCTCATTGAACAAGCCCAAAACCCCCCACTGCTGGGGACTCCGGTCAGCACATTAGGGAAACCCAAACAGGTCCCAATGTAGCCCTCTTTCAGCCTGCTCATATCCCCCCATACAGGCCTGTCTCGGCCCACTTGGAGGCACCCAATTAGACCCCAATTGGTCTCCACGGCAGGCCCAAAATAAAGTCCTGTCCAGTCACCCAAACAAGCCCCCAGTTCAGGTCAACTGAAGCCCCTTTGTTGGCCCACCTACAACCATCAAGAAAAACAGGCCTAACCAGACCCTCTGCTCGGTCCATACCCAGCCCCATGCTGGCCCATCTTCGGTCCCCTTGTGACCAGGTTCCAGCCCACCTGAAACCACCTGCGCAGACCCTAAACAGGCCCATAACCGGCCCAGTTCTGCACACTGAACAGGCCCCTTGCCCAAGCCCATGACTGGGTCCATATAGGCCTGTCGTACAGCCCCCTTTCGGCCCAGCCAGGAGATCCCAAAACAGGTTCAATCTCGGCTCCCTTGCGGCCAGAAAACAGGTTCAATCTCGGCTCCCTTGCAGTCAGGCGCCAGCCCCCTTGCGGCTCAATCAAAGGCCCTTTCACGGGTCCAATCCGCTGCCTAAGAAGCCCTACAGCAAGCTCCCTTGCAGCAGAAAAAAATGAAGGTTGCAGCAGCCCCCTTGTGGCTTGAACCGGCAAAGTGAGGGATGAACCTCAACGGCCCTTTCACGGGTCCGGTTCTCCCCTCAACACACCAAGGGAGGGAGGAACCTCAACGGCCCTTTCACGGGTCCGGTTCTCCCCTCAATTACCAAGGGAGGTTTGAGCCTCAACGGCCCTTTCACGGGTCCGGCTTGGCCTCCAAGAAGCTGTCCTTCCGACTCAAGCAAATCGAAGCCCGGCTTTGAACGCCGAAGGAATGGACCGGCCCGAACTGGCCTTCAAAAAGAAATAAATAAACAAATCAGAAATGCGAAAGCAACATTAAATTAAGGAGATTCACCCCTAGCGGGGAACTCCACCTTGGGCGGAGGCGCGGGCATGCATCTCGTAGCTGGCGACCCGGACGGAGGCGCGGGCATGAATCCCGTAGCCGGCGATCCTTCCCCCAATATGGCTAAGCTAAGGCTGGCTATTTTGGATGGGTAAATTTTCACTAAGTTGAAAAAATAGCCGGCATGCCGTCGTAATGCCAAAATTTCTCCAAAGTAGTGAAGATAAACCTATGTTGGGGGAAGGATCAATCACATTGTACACCGATATACTTCACCCCATCTTTCAATGAAATGAAGTTCGATGTCAATTTGGAATGCATGAAACCGGGCACCCAATGGCAGCCCGATAGGTCGAAGGCGATGCAAACCGCCAAACAAAAATAAAACCATTTTAAAATCAATCTGAAAATTCAAACAGAAAATTAAAATAGGAAATCAAATCCGAAAGTCAAAAAAAATCAGAACTAAACAAAATCTGAAATTCAACCTATTCTGGTTCAACAAACAACCGATCTTCAACAAGATTGAACCGGTTTTGAAACACATCAAATCAAAATCAGATTTTTATCAAATCAAAACTGTCAGCTACAAAAAATCAGATTCTGAACCGTAATGAACATCAAAAATCAGGTTTTCAATAAAAATCTGTCAACCACGGAAAACCAGATTTTAATTAAATCTGCCAAAACAAAATTCAGATTTGAACAATCTACTAAAAACAGATTCTAACCGACTTCAAAAATCTGATTTTAGCAATCTGAAAATTCACTTAAAACCCACCAAAAACAAAAAAATCCAGAATCTGAAATTTCAATAAATCAATCAAACAACAAATGCCAAAATTGCTTAAAACACTTTAAGCACATCAAAATCAAAATCAAAACAGGTTTAAAACAACCCAAACTGGTCAAACCAAATCAAATAAAAAAAAAACCAAACAACAAATCAATCAAACAAATTGATTCAAACTCCAAAACTCAAAACCAACTTTCAAGTCGTCCCAAAAATCAACCAACCAACAAATAAAACAAACCCAAACAAATCGGTTTGCATCTGATCGGACCCAAAAGGCTGCTGTCCTTTCGAGTTCTTTACTTTATTTTGTGGATGTGTATGTCTCCGAAAACAGGTTGCTGCGACGGTTAATCAAAGACATTCGAGCCATTGCTCGATGTAAGTTAACGCCGGATACTCGCACCATCGGCAGAGAAGGGTCAAAAAATAAAATTTTCAAAGAACCCGAACCTCGGTTCTATTACTTTTAAACTATCACCGGACTACTTAATATTTTTAGGATATCACCTATTTTCCTAGAAAAGTCCGGAGATGTCTTTCTTTCTAAAGAACAGACGTAAAAAAGAGGTTCACACAACTATCAATCACCTTCAGAAAAAAAAATGAATTACATAATAAAATATTTTTGCATTGTGGAGCTATTGTATGCTTCAAAGTATTGGACAACAGAAATCTGGGTTACATGATTGAAGGGTTTCCACATGCACTGTACTGGACGAGTTTGAAAATCACTAGTATATTTGCTGATTGCAAGAACATATTAAATTTTTGTTTTCAGGATTTGAACATCATATTTCCGCATGTTTTGCATACCTTTATTATCTTAAAATTTGACCAACATGGAAAGCTGGGTCGCGCGACTCAGCGTGACCTGGCCAGAAATGGTCACGATTGGGCTGGTTGTGACCCGATGAGGCCAACCCAGCCGGATCATAGGACCAGGTCCCGCGACCCGGTGACCTGCGGTCCGACCAAGTCGCCAGCCGCAGGGGCGTTTCAAAGGCCCCCAAGCCCAAGGGGACTCCTAAAACCCCCACACCCACCCTCCCCCTCATTTTCTCACTCTAAGAACTCTCTCAAACATTCAAAGCAATCTTTCTCTCTCCTAAGCACTTCAAAACTCTTGATTTCTCACTTTGTTTTAAGACTTCATAAGGCTTTTTTTAAAATTGTCCTACTAACTCTATTTTGTTAAGTGTTATCTCTTTTTTTTTAAATTTTCTTCAAGTAACCACTACTAATCCAAAGAAGTCTAGAGATACAGAAATATACCCTACAACAATGTACTTATGGGAAAATAGCAATTCACACGTGCAACGCAAGACTAGGGTCATGGTGTGCGGTCGCAAGATGGAGAAAAGTAACACAATCAGACGGAGGTTAGCACTACAAGTATTTTTATAGAGTTGAGTCCTCTCAAGACTATTAGTTTCTTACATAGCACCAGGAGGGTTATGAAATGATTCAACCTAGTTATGAATCCACATCGGACACTTTCATACACCACCTATGATAGTCATAGTGATCTTGGAGAGCTTTTCCTAAGATGATTGTAAGAGGAGTGATGTGTACAACGAATATAGATTTTCAACGCTATATATTATTATCAAATATCTTGAGAAAAGTATATAACTTATATAGAACAACAACAAAAATGTAAGATTTGCATAAAATAAACAAAAAATATAATCCCTGATTTTTTAGAATTTTTTCAATTTTTTACAAAATTTTACCTTTTATATATTTTTTATTCTTATCGGTCTGGTCAGATCCCAGTCATGACCCAAAACCCCACCCTCCTTGCTGACCACATGCTCTATTGTCCACTTAAACTTGCAACAGCCAACTATTCCAGAGCACTTCGAAGCTCAGTCAAAACCGTGTTTATCAAAAATTGTAGATTGAATGCAGAACATAAGTCTTTGTTTTATTCTTACAAGAGACATGACCCTAAATTTTTCTCCAAACAAAAAGAAGAATGGGCTTATTTAGATCGGAGGAATCATTATTAAGGATAGTCCTTCTGATTATCATTAAGCATTCATATCCTTGATAATATTATAATTACTAATTGCCCTCATTCAAAATACTGTCTTAGTTAAGCTATAAATTTAATAATAGCTTTTGTCTGGTGGGCACCTGTGAGAAAGCTTGCATCTTGCCATGCTTTTAATCACTTACTTTAAATTCAACAGGAATGCGAAAAGTTGACTATGCTTTTGGTCATCATGTGATATTTTTAGAATGAAGCAGAAATATTAGCACCCATGTTGATGCACATTCCATCTCATGGCTTAAGTTCTACATTGAATGGATTGTAAATGGATCCAGATAGCTGGACACTACACGTTCACCTGGTAACCTCCAGATCAAGATTCAAATATCGTTGTTAGCAGAATTATGAACAGAATGGAAAGTTAGAATCCAAAGAAGTTAGCAGAATCCAAACATAGTTGTTACCTGGTAACCTCCGCTCTGCACTTGAATGATTCACCATCGTTATCTTAAAATACAAAGTTAACAAGGATATAAAAGAGTCCTCACCTCTCTCTAGCCCTCACCCATCAGATTTGAGCAAGGATATAAAAAAACTGGGGTGAGTAGCTGGGGGCGGAGGACCCCACTGGAGGAAGCAGGGACCTAGAGCAAGGATTGTAGAATTGGAATCAGCCACCGGATCGGTGGGTGCCGATTCCAATCCCAATCCAGATCAGAAAATCGGCTGATCTACTGGAAGAAATTCCAATCCAGAATTGGTCATAATTGGTTCTTCTAAAACCTTAAAAAAACACACACAATCGACACCTAAATTGGATTCCGGTCAGATCCAACATTTTTTGGGCCGGAAACAGCACCAAAATAGGGGGAAAACAGTTGCCGCCGATTCTGGTGAGAATCATCCCAAAATCAACTGATTCGAGCCGTCCCTGCCAGATCCCAGCCTTATTTGTTGAATCGGACTCGAGTTGGATTCATAGTTTTTTTTCCTGTATGGATCGCCTGACTCAGCCGATTCAGGCCAAATCAGAATGGAATCAGCCAAGATCAGGATCGGCCAATTCCATGAACCATGTCCTGGAGACTGCCAGAGGGGGAAGAATTGCCATGATGGGAAGTTTTCTTATCAGCGAGGAGAAACAGTAACTTATCATATGGGTCCCAAGATCCATTAAGGGGCCTCCCAGCGTGAAACAGTGTCAGGATATTAATTGCCTAGGTAATATGGCCCAAGTCGAGGCAGGGACTGGCTGCCTTACTACACTTGGTCGCCTAGGGTTTGTCTCAACTGCTTTTGATAACATAGACTGCTATACTGGGACATTTAAAATGAGAAAAATGTGGATCTGATTTTATTGTTACTTTTCTTAGTCGGCTTAACCTATATAATCTGGTTGTGAACAGCTGTTTATTTTCTAATTATCATTTTGGAATAGGAAATTATTGCATTCAAAAATAAACCAAATCTAAATTACAAGGTTTTAGGGATGAAAATGAGATGAACTGATACTGGACGCATTCAACCTTGGCTCGTCAAACCACTCAGTTATCATTGAGTCGAGTTTGAGCTCAAAATTGAATGGGAGCTGGACTCAAGCTCAATCCAAGCTCAAGTTCAAGCTAGTCTAAACTCATCATGGGGCTTGAACTCGAACTCAATCTAAGTCATTTATGGCTTGAATTTGAGCTTATTTATTAAGCTCTAACTCAATCTCAGTGTAAAATTGAGTTTAAACTCAATTAAAGTCAATGCCAAATATTTAACAGATTTAGTTGACAATGTATAACTAATGAATATTCATAATTTAACTTTCTAAATAAATATTCAATCCACTAGCTAATAATAGAGCACTTAATTGAGCTACTCACAAGCTTTATCAAGTCAAGCAGGAGTTTGTTTATTCCAGGCCAATTAATGATTCAGATTCATTTTTCTTGTTCAAGCTTGTTTACTTGACATAATAAACAAGCTAGTCGAGCTTTCATTGAGTGTTTCAGCTCTATTTATTCAACTCAAATTTCAGAATTCTAAAGTATGTCTTTAAATGTATGCCTGCTTTTTGGACTTTTAGGTTTTCAATTTTCAGATTTTTAAGGGTTGGATTTACTACATCTGTGTTAAATTTGTGCTTACTTTTTGTTCACATGATTTATGTTCCCAATTTGTTTGTTGATATTTTTTGTTGTATTTCCGAATAAACATTTAAAGGTTATATCTTCATATGTTTATTACATAATGTATTCATATCCCGTTCTTGTTTATATTCACATGATATATTTCATATTTCGATTGTATGCATTATATCTTGGTCATATATTTGCATCCCAGAAGGTGTCCCGAAAAGATCACAACTCGTTGATAGTAGAAAAAAAAATACAAGCGAAGAGGCCAAGAAAGAAAGAGAGCATAAATAAAGATAAAAAAACATCGAGAAAGAAAAGTTCTATCACGAAGATAGAACACCCCGATACATGAGCTAAAAAAGAAAGCCACCAATTTATTCAAAGGATATAAAAAATAGAACGGTGGCTTACAAATTCTACCTACCCAGAATACCAACTGACAATGTAGTAAAAACAGCAACCTTAAAAACAGAGAAAGGAACAAAAAATGATATTTCGTAACTCTCTTACTCTAAGTCATCTCTGGGATAACTTATTCAAAATTCGGATTATATGATATTTGTTACTCTCACCGTGAGTCATCTTGGGTTTTCAATTTTGTACTTATTTAACATTTTAAAATACAACAAAGGTGAGAGAGTTTACCGCATGTGACACGTCACATGAACATCCTAATGTGGTATTAAATAAGTAAGAGTTCTTACATCAAAGACAAGTGTAGATAAAGAAATTGCATAGTGCAGAGCAAGATATAAATTTTAGAACAAACTCAAAAGCAAATAAGCATTATTATAGAAAGAAATCTAATAAATAAAAGATTGAACGAATAATAAGAATAGGTACTTGGAATATTAGATCCCATATAGGAAAACTTAAAAAAAAAAAAACCTGTTAATAGCTTGGAGAAGAAAAAATTTAATATTGTGTGTATCTAAGAAACCAAGTGGACTGAATAGGAAGGAAATGTAAAGAAGTAAAAAATACAAGTTATGAACTATGATATATAGAAAAAGATAGAAATAAAAATAGGAAAGATATCATTATTGATAAAATATTAAAATATGTAATAATTTTAATAAAAAGTAAGAGATTTGTTTATTATAGTAAAAATAATTATAGAAAAAAAGATAATTAATATAGTTAATGTGTATGCTCCACGAATTGGATTAAGTAGTGAGATTAAAAAAAATTTGGGAGCATATGGATGACCTCATGCAAAATATACCAAATGAAGAAAATACACTTATTGGAGGAGATCTCAATGGAGTAATGGACATGTTGGAAACAAATGTCATGAATATTAACATAAATTTTAAATATGAAAATTTAAATGAAGAAGGAAAAAAAATTTGATTTTACTATGACTTATGATCTTATTCTAACAAATACTCATTTTATGAATGAGTAGTGAAATTAAAAAAAATTGGGAGCATATGGATGACCTCATGCAAAATATACCAAATGAAGAAAATACACTTATTGGAGGAGAACTCAATGGAGTAATGGACATATTGGAAACAAATGTCATGAATATGACATTCACATAAGTTTTGGATATGAAATTTTAAATGAAGAAGAAAAAAATATTTTTGATTTTGCTATGGCTTATGATCTTCTTCTAACAAATACTCATTTTATTAAAAGAAAATATCATTTAACATTTAAAGTGGGCAAAATAAAAGTTAAATTGACTTCATTCTCACAAAAAAGTCCAATCGTGTTATTTGCAAGAATTGTAAAATTATTATGAGTGAAAGTTTAACAGGCCAACATCGGTTAGTAGTTTTATATGTTAATATTAAAATACAAACAAACACATTTAATAGTAATATTTCTATTAAAATAAAATGGTGAGAGTTAAAAGAGATGAAACAACAAAAATTTAGGAATGAACATGTTAAGATAATTAATTGGAAGTCAGACATAAACATCAATGCTATGTGAATCAACATGGCAGTAAAATTAAAAAGATTGCTAAAAAAGTGCTTGGAGAGTCTAAAGGGCATGGGCCACTTATAAAAGACTCATGGTAGAATGAAAAAGTGACAAAGATAATAAAGAATAAGAGATATCAGTATAAAAGATTGCCTAAGTGTGATAACAACAAAACTTTTAAATAGTGCAAAATAAAAAAATAAAAAAATATTAGACAAGTAAAAGATAATATTTTTAAACATATATATGGAAAACTTGTAACTAAAGAAGACAAAAAATATATTTATAAATTAGTAAAGATGTGTGTGTGAGAGAGAGAGAGAGAATGTTTCAAAATCTTAACCAAGTAAGATGCATCAAGAATAAATAAGAAAAAATTTTGATCAAAAATGATGATAAAAGAAAAATGAAAATTTTATTTTGATATTCTTTTTAATGATAACTTTGTCAAAAAAACATAGATGACGTAGAGAATGGGACAAAGTTTTATTGAATTATATTAAAAGAATTTAATGTTCAGAAGTTAAAAAAATATTGAAAATGATAAAAACAAGTAAACATGTGGTACAAATAACATTCTTATTGAAGTGTGAAAATGTTTGGAAGATTTAAAAATAAAATAGCTAACTCGACTTTTTAACAAAATCTTAAATTAAAAATTACCGAATGAATTGAGAAGGCGTGTCATTATACCTATTTTTAAGAAAAACTTCAGATATACGATATTATAAAATTATAGTGAGATCAAACTCATAAGTCATACTTTAAAATTATAAGAAAAAGTTAATGAACGTCAATTATAGAATTGTACAAATATTTCAGCTAACCAATTTTGATTTATGCATGGTCGATATATAATTGACGCTATTTTTCTTAATAGAAGTTTTATAAAGAAATATCAAGATATGAAAAAAGATTTACCTATGATGATTACTGATTTGGAAAATGTTTATAATAGAGTTTCAAGAGAGATTTTGTGCTCGGTGTTTGAACGAAAAATAGTGCATATTATATATATATACAAATGATAAAAGTCATGTATGATAAAACAACCGTTAGCATATGCATAATCAAATAAATAACAAAAGATTTTTCTATTTAATTAGCTTACATCAAAGGTCGGCAATAAATCATTATCTTTTTGTATTAGTTATGAATGAATTAACAAATATTATACAAGATGATATACCTTAATGCATATTATTTGCAGATGATATCATAATCATAGATGAGACACGAGACTAAGTGAATTGAAAGTTGGAGCGGTGGGAAAATACTTTAGGGCATGTTTGGTGCCATAAATTTTTGGGGATAAACCTGTTTGGGGATAACCCAAGTTTATCCACAAGTTATCCCCGTACCAAACAACACCTTAGAGACTAAGGGTTCAAGATAAGTAGAACTAAAATAAAATATATACATTATAAATTTAATGACAACAAAAGAGAAGTAGGTGATGATGTTAGTTTGGATACGATAATATTACTTAAAACAACCCAGTTCAAGTATCCTGGATCTATGTTTTCAAGGCGTCACCTAGGCGACACCTAGGCGACAAGGTGCCCCCAGAGGGGGCAAGGCGATGAGCGCCTAGGCACCCATTGCCTTAAATTACAATTTTATATATTTTAATAATAAATAATGCTAATTAAGTGACAATATCACATAATTAAGTTGTTTTAGAGTAAAAAAAAGTAGTTCTAATAATTAATTTCACTATAAATTAACATTTTGATGAAACAATAGCTAGGCTTAAATACTTTCTTAAGTGTTTACTAATAGTTAATAGAATTTAAATAGTAAAATTAACTAATTTGTTAAATTATCAGTCTATGTAACTATGCACTTCCCACATTATTAATTGATTCGCATGGTGTCAAAGTTATTTTGCATCATTTTTACACATATATTTGTTATTTTATCTATTTTACTATATAAAAAAGCTGTCGCCTAACGTCTCGCCTTGTCGCCAAGGCGGTACTGTGTCGCCAAGGCGGTACTGTGTCGCCTTGGTCGCCTTGAAAACTTTGTCTTGGATCAATTATTCAAAAAGATAGAGAATGTGATGAAAATGTTAACCATAAAATTAAAGCAAACTAGATGAAGTGAGGATTAGTTGTAGAAGTTCCATGTTATCATAAAATGTCACTAAAAGTTGAAAAAAAAGTATCATACAAGTATAAGACATATAATGTTGTATAGTATTAATTGTTGAACAATAAAATAAAAAAATATTTGTAAAATAAGTGTTGTTAAAATAAAAATCTTAAGATAAATGAGTAGTCATACTAAATTAGATACAAAAAATGAATATATTAGAGAAAATGTACGAGTAACGACAATTATGAGAAAATTGAAATAAAAGAGATTGAGATGATTTAGACATATTAAGATACAAAATTGCTCCAATTAGAAGAATACAAAATATTAAAATAGCATAAACAAAAAAGACGTGGTAGATCAAGGTTAACTTGGAGGAGCCTAGGAGGGTAATCTAATATAAATTAGATAATTTAAATATCTCAAAAGAAGTAATTCAAAATCAACATGAGTAGAGAAAGAGAATCTATATGGCTAACCCCAAGTAATTTGAGACTAAGGCTCGAGTTGAATTGAGTTAGTTCACATTTTAAAATCAAAGATTGTATATGCATTTTCTATTGTATATGTATTCATTGTATTCAGACAGCATTCTTCAGATTTTTTTTTAGAATTTATGGATTATGTCTTGGTTATATACTTGTTTGTCTCTTACTTATAAGTTATTTCCGAATTTAAAATTTCATGCCCATTCCAAATTTTATTATTTTTTACTTCCCAAAATTTTGTAGTTTGTTTATACTCAGAAAGTGCATATTTTGGATTTGTATACGTCATACATAGTTTATACTAGGTACTATTTCCATGCAAATTTTACATGACTTTCTAAATTATATAATAAAGTG